>CM034154.1:724605812-724658118 GCA_019776745.2 Taxus chinensis
TGTTTGGTTAATGGTTTGTAGCCATCAATTTTATACCTACAATTATTAATCCTCTTCCCTCTTATTCCCACTTCTCATCACCAAAATTCATCTCTTGCAAGAAATTTTCAAGTTTTTTTCCGCAGGGTTAGTGAAGTGTCCTTGCTTGATCCACCGACCATCAGGCCACAATAGATTTCAATTTCACACACTCATATAAAGTGGATCTGTACCACCCAAGTTGGAGGACCGAGAGTCAAGAGACGTTGCTGAATATCGAGCAATTTGTCTACCTGACAAATTTTATTGCCAACATATATATACATATATATATATATATATACATACATATATATATATATACATACATATATATGTATGTATGTATGTATGTATGTATGTATAATCTATTCAATAAAAAAAATCATCCACACTAACATCCGTTGTACACAATTGAGTACAATTTCATTAGTTTAGAAATTTTAATTCTATAATTTTCAAAAAATATTTAAATGTCATGACATCATCGTCATCATCATATAAACACATATATGGCTAATAGAAACAACAAAAATGCTAAAACTCTCTACATAAAAAAAGTCACCACGATGCACATATAACAATATATATACATCAATGTCATCCAAAATTATAAAAATGGTCTAAGGGAAGTGGTCATTATAGTTCTTTCCTCATTACACTTGATTACATATATATCTTATATATTTTTTATCTTTTGGACTAAACATGACTAACACATGTGTCTTTTGTAACGTTTACGTTCATTGCTAGCTCCAAAATATCATATATAATATCATTTTCATAAATATTTCTATAGTTGCTTTTTATGCACTGTTTTCTACTTGTGTGTGTGGTGTGTGTGTGTGTGTGGTGTGTGTGTGTGTGTGTGTGTGTGTGTGTGTGGTGTGAGCTTTTATTGTCTGCTATGATTTTCACCTATGGCCTGATTGTCTTGTGACACCATAGGTGTTACATATCAATGTCATAAATAGGTGTGGTATGGTTTTCTACCTCTTGTTTCCATACTCACGTGACTTGATTTTCTTGTGACACCATGGTTTTTCACATGTTTACAGGCATTTTTCCTTTTTGTTACAATGTTTGCATGTTTCACTTGTTTCTAATTTTTATGCACTTATTTTCTACTAATATATTATCTTTTATGATATTACTCTTTTTTTTGCATTGACAATATTTCTTATTATCATGTTTCTTGTTTTTTTGCAATTATTTTGCACCATGGTCTCTACCATTTGCATCACCCTTTTTGGTGAAGTTTCTTCTATCTCGTCACCACATTATCTTTACAGTGGTTATCTATAAATTATCACCATCTCATACGTGGGTATATACATAACTCCTTTCGAGCCATGTGCCCAAATCTTCATCACAGGCACCTCAAAAGTGGCAGAAATTATCTGAGGTTTATTCTACATTTCCTATAGGTACATAAATCCTTCTTGGCACAAATTAGATGCAAAGAAAAAAACATTACTTAGAATTATATTCAAGTACATAAAATTTACAAAAACCAGCATGGAAAGGAATGTAATGTTTTTTTCATGACCATAAGAATGGTTTCTCATGGCGAAGGATACTGAGGAATGAATGTCGGGGTAATTTTTTAGTTGATAGAAAATACATGAGCCAAAATGTTTTTGAGAAAGGATGATGATAGGAATGTAATGGGAAAGCTCCCCAATTAATGAGATTATGTGGCATAAGCAAGTAGGTTCTTACATTCAAATTCAGAATGAGAACAAATATAAGCAGTTTCTAGAAGGAGCCAACCAAGCAAGGAAAATCAAATGAGATGAAAGAAACCACAAAACCCATGGGTATTAAGGAGGATGAGGTAACAATATATTTCCATTGTCGAAGGGGTTGTTGTTTACTAAGTAAGAAGAGATTGTGGAATGCATATGTGAAAGCGTATAATCCAGTTGAGAGTGGATAAGTGTATGTAGGGTCACTAGAGCCAAGTAAAGAGAAACTAGTAAATTTTAGATACCTATGAAAATACCATGCAAGTTTATGTCAATATCTATTAGAGGTTTAATATTTTTAAAATTAGTGGCAATGAATATATAATTAACACCATTGAATAAATATTAACAAAAACATAGTGTTTCATTTGGTTGTGTTGGGATATACAAATTACACTCAATCATCTCAATCAGTTATTTCCATCAAATTAATATCATAGTGGGTTGTTTTCCTACATGTGGGAAGTATAAAAATTGGAATATTATTGAATGTGAGGTAGTTATCTGAGATATTGTGTTGTCCATTCAGAAAAACATGGGTAAGGGATGCAGAAATCTTATAGAGCGCAACGGTAGAATAATGGTAGGAGATAAGATGTCTCCCAAAAGAAGTAGAAAAATATCCAACAATGATGAGAATATGGAGGAGATAATGAGGGATACTAAGGGTGTGAGGACTACACTGGATGAGGAATACCGTCAAAGATGTCTTAAAACTCACAAAAATGGTGAGGACAGAGGAATAATGTGCAATAAAGATGCATAAGGAAGCCATGAAGAATTAAAGAAGAATTAGTGCAATAATGTGAGGCACACATGTAACGAACAAATTGTTTTGGGAGAAGAGAGAAGACTCGGTAGATAGTTGACTACATAGTAGGATAGATTGTGTAGTGATAGCATGATCAGTGGGAAAGAGAAGAGTGATAGACACAGGAGAATTATATTGAAGAAGATGGATTGACATGCAATATTCAGTGGATGCAGTTATGTGTGTGGACATAAAGGGCAACACACTATAAATTTTCCCAGAGTGTGGTGACGAGATAGTGATTATTATAGAAACAAGTGCACAATAACACACAAAAAGATAAGGCCAAGAGTGAAGTTTTAAAAAGTGCATAAGAATATGGCCAAGTGATGAAAAAAACCTATGTGGAGTTATGGGATGAGAGGCCACAAATATTCCACAAAATGTGTAAGACCATGGAAAAGTTCTTCCTCGTATTGGTCAACAATTATAGCATCGACAATATCATTACGGTGTCATCATAATCCATATAAAGTGACCTAATTGGTGGCAAGTAAGGAGGGTATTTTGCATGATAAATGCAAGGTGGAGACAAAGATCAGGAGATACAACAAACAAGTGATATGTGACATATTGTCGATGGTTGCGGTCATGTCCTATTGTGGAGGTTCTGTAAATATGAGAGAGAGATGTTAAACAATGGGATATCGAATCTAGTGAATGTGCGTAAGGATGGGAAGACATTATGTCTATCCCCATTGAATGAAGAAGATGTAAAACACCAAAGCTACATGGAATTACATAGAGGAGAAGAAGCTCGGGATTGTGTAGGAGATGATGAGAATGGTAAGCAATAAAACATAGATAAGTCCATCTCAAGAGTTGAGAAAATGTAAAGGGAAAATATAGAATCACCTAGGAGTTTACGAATAGGACAATAGGGAAATTTTAGTGGTGAATATTCATAATTTGGAAAATATTATAAATTTAGAAAAATTGAAAAGGCAAATTTTTAGAGTACGACAGTGTACCTTTTTCCTAAATTTTCCAATATAAAATTTATTAGCGGTAGGCTTTGCCTAGCATTGAAAACTACTCCTATATAAACATAGGTAATTAACCTAGTAGCATACCTTTACTAGTAAGGTACCATCCAAAGTATAAGGATAAGGACACACAACAGTAAAGGATAGAGACACATGACAAATAAGGACACACAGAAATAAAGATTAGAGATGCATGACATTAAATTCTAGAGAAAAACAACATCACGAAAGGAAAGGTCACACGACAGGAAATTTTTAGTCGCATGAGAGAAAAATTGTTATCGTGTGAAAACACATTTAGTGTCGCATGACAACAAATTTGTTGTCACATGACTACAAATTAGTTGTTGCAAGATTGCAAATTAGTTGTCATGATACTATAAATTATTTTTCGCGAGACTGTAAATTTTTTGTTACGTTACTAAAAATTTAATGTCGTGCGACAGGGACTTTGTTGTCGTACAAAAAAAATATTATATCAGGTGAAAAATTGATTCATGAAACTAGTTCTAGGGATATTTGCAAGGGATATTCCATCTCCAATTTCCTAAAGGCCTCTTAAAATGAATCCTATAGGACAATACAAGAGGATAAGAAAAGCAAGCAAGTTAATTATGGCTTAGTAAAAGTATGCATAAATATTACGCAAGGGAGAAGGAATGATATGAGAAATATATGATCGCAAAGGGCCAAGAGCAAGTGGAGGAGAGTTACTTGATGTCACAATTGGAGGCCATAGAGAGAGAATGGAGAGATGATTGTGGAGTTCCAACAAAGGGATAGAAGAAGTGCACATAAGAGGACTATACAAAGAAGAAAATTCAAATTAATAAAGTGGAAGAGTGTACAAATGGAGGAATACATGGCTATATGAGAACCATGATGAACGACAATAGAGAAGAGAGGATAATTTTTCTTAAATGCAATAAGAGTAGAGATCAATGCAAGAGATTACGAGATTTCACGTGGAATAGATCAACCATAAGAAGAACATATCCATGAATATATCAAGCAACATGCTAAAGAGCATACTAGGAAAAAGGAACACAACTGCAAAATGTAAAAAAGTGGAGAAGTTCTCCACTCGAAACAAATGAGTGGGCTATAGAAGAAGAGTAGTTGGTGGAATAATGTGAAGAAGTATTGTGTAATAAAGGAAGAATAAAAGAAGTGAATAAGAAGGAAATTGTAAGGGGAAAATTGTCACAGCAAGAGGGAAGAAAGAGGTGGCTCATAGCCATCAATGAAGGATACGTAGTGAAGAAGTGGGAGAGTAGTCCAAAGAGAGCATGAAGGATAGTGTACGAAAATAAGGAAACACCAAAGGATTTGAAAGGATGATGGAGAATCCACGAACTAGATAAGAGAAGAGATTTTTAGCCGAGTAAACAAAGAAATGAATCCCATGAATATATCACAAGCATAAAGGTGGTGATTACAAAGAAGAAATGCACAATGGATGGCAACCCAAAAGAAGGAAGGGTGCAATAAGAAGGGGGAGAATGGAAAGGAAAGTAAATAGTGCACAAATATATGGATGCACAAGAGGAGAATACAAATTGGAAGATAACATAGAGAAGAGAGGTCGTAGAGAAAAGGAAGCATGAGTACAAATGAGAATTTACGTAAGGTTAGAGTGCGTAGCAGAATATGGAAGAGAGAAGAAGGGAATAGAAGGAAATGTTTCCTAGGAATACAAGTGCATGGTGGATGAAAGTGCAAGAGATAGACTCCCAGAGGAAATATGGGAAACGGTGGAGAGAAGTACCGAAGGATTTTTAAAAAGGTGGATAATCAAGAGTGGGAAAAAAATGACAAAGTAAAAGCCTTAGAATATATCCTTAAGAGGAGAAGGAAATTTCGAGGTAAGTGGAAACTTAGGAAGGGAAAGGACATGAAAAGAAACTTGCACCACTGAAGAAGGATTGTGACAGATAAAATGTCACAAATGTTCAACGTGAAGGAACAATTTTGAGGAGGATGACTAATGGTGGTGAGTTGAAGCTCACCTACGTGTGTAAAATAGTGAAAATAAGTCACACGAAGGTGAAAAGGTATTGGAAAAGGCTCATGAATAAACACAAAGGCTAGAAATTAGATTGTTAGATGAAGAACCCGAGAATATTTTATTGAATAGTCTTAAGGATGGTACTGCCAATCACTAAGTCTACTTGCAGTGGAACTGAAGTTTTAAGTACACTTGGTGTTTAACGCAAGAGCATCCTAGGTTCAAGCAAATCATGTAAATGTTTTGCCTATGTATGGGTACACGCAAGAATAAAATTTAGGAGGAATGAGGAGAGGAGGAATGGATAAGTGAAGATCTGTGATTATGTAGAGTATACAAAGGGTTGTGCCTAGTAGAGGGAGAAAGAGAGCGTAGTATGTGTATATTTTTCAATAGGAATCATGCACAAACAATGTGTGGTAGTTTAAAGAGGAGCGGAAAAAAGATAAGGGCTCAAGAATTGTGAAGAAGAGAATAGAAGCAGTAGTGTGTGGATGAATGGTGATCATTAGTGTGTAGATATGTTTTGTTGTAAATTGTATGAGTAGAGGCATGTAAAGAGTGTTAAGGGCAGTGTGCAAGGAAGGAGACTATGAAGGATGCATGGGGAGATAATTAAGGGATTTTGTAATGGTGTTAATTTTGATGGAGGGCATGTCAATGTTTCATATAAGCCTCAAAAGCGTAAAGGAAATCACATAAAAGAATAGGAAGAAGTTGAATCTCAAGCAAATGAGCACAAAAAATAAGAGGATAAAGGCATGGTAGAGGAGTGCGAGAAAAAAATGTAGAAAAGTTGGTAGTTTATAGACAAGACAAGTTTTATGGATGCTTATGATGAAGGATTATAACAAGAATGCAACAGAAAAAATACCCCAATTAACTAGATGACATGGTGTTAGCAAAGGCACTCATAGGAAAATTCAAAGTGAGCGGGAAAGACAAGAAGTGTCTAGAAGGAGCCAACCCTCCTAAAAAAAAAAAAACTGGGAGAGAGAATCAATAACACAGCTATTTAAGGAGTACAATCTCACCATTTTATGGTGGTTGAACGAGTTGTTTTTGGTCGACCAAGAATATGTTGTTGAATTTGCATGTGAAAGCACGAAATCCAATTGTGAACAGTTAAGTGTATGTAGGATAATAGAGTCGAGTAGAGTGAAAATAGTCAACATTTATGTCCCTATATAAACACCATATAAGTTTTTGTAAAACTCTAGTATATAGTTGTAATCTCTTTAAGAGATGTTGCATGTAGATGCCATTAAGGCCATTGAAGAAATATCAAGAAACCATAGTGTTTCATTTCGTTGTATTCGAATTTGGAAATGACACTAGGTCGTCTTAGTCCACCATCACCATCATATTACAACAACACAAATACGATATTTGAAAACATTATCTTAAAAATGAGGTACTGAAAGTGGTGCATATTATCTCCTATGTGTGTGAATTTGACTAGATGGGAAATATTTTCACCTATATTGGTGAATTTGACTAGATGGGAATTAATGTTTGTAATGACGATGATGTATACGTACTTTATTGAAACTGAAGGCAACTTCCCCATGGCTCGAACCTTGATATTGAGAATGGAATTGTAGGGAGTCGGGAAACCTGCATTAATTCTCCAACTACACATACAAATAAATACCACACACATGGTTAGTTAGATAATGGATCACACCACATTACAATGCTTCGTACCAAATATTCCATTTAATTCAATATTTTTCAAAATTTTCATCATAACTATCATCCCAAGAAAAAATAATTGAATATTGATGAGTAAATTCCTCCTGAATAAATTTCAAATTTTTGATGCAAAAAAGTATAAAACAAATAGAAAATGACATCACATGACATATTGCGATTATTTAGGGAAAAAATTATTAGTTGCGATGAAACCTATATAAGTACATGATATATGTTATAATGTTTTTGGTGTTTTTATATTTAAAAGATTTGACATAACAAATAAAATATTTATAATAAAATTAAAATACTAAATGATGTAATAACTTATAATAAATATGGCCTTTCTTTTATAACAAGGTATGGCATTATCAAAAAACCACCCTTTAATAGCTTATAATATAATATAATGTTTTGGTACTATAAATAAAATATTGAGAATAACACCCTCAAGTTTCTATAATGTTCTCATATCAAACTTACATTTTATTTCTCTATCACTTAATTAAAAATATCAATAGTTGCTCAATTTTTACCATCAATAATTTTTAAGTGGGAGACATAATTTTTAAGATGGATTATTAATACACTTTCTGAATGCTCTATACTAATTAAAGTTAAATAAAATAAAATAAAATAAAATATACTTTTCTCTCAAAATACTCAATCATATTGCATATTTGTTCCTTGCTATCTTCATAGATACAAGCATAAATACACCCCTAAAATTAAGATGTACAACTACAACATCCTCTACACGGTTAACACCTTCAAACAGTGAATCATCGTATTTTTGCATTGCTTAATAATATTACTTCGCTAGTGACCTTTAACATCAGAACCAATTCGCGATCATTGAAACACCTTTGTATTGCTTTACAATATTATTTCTATTATACCGCAGTGAAAAACATTAAAAACAGTAATAGACCCATTGGGATGCATGTTATACCCAATTAAATTCTGTTCCCACAAAGCGAGCATTGTGTCAAAACCTCATCGATTCACACTTATTCATTGTAGGAAATAAAGCCTACCATTCTTAATCTTTTATTAAAAAAAATTCAAAAATAGTTCCTATATTAATAGACTACACTGAGGTAATCGAACAACACAACCAATGCACAAAAAAGAATGAATACGAAGCAATAACATCTACACAAAAACAAATGGTGTGTAGGAGCTGTGCTTCAAAACAAATAAATTCTGTTTCCTGCTCCGGAGCACAACCATGTTTTTAGATAGATAGTAAAGAGCAAATACACGAACACGACGCGCAATTATGGATATAAAATAACAGTTCCCATAATGGCGGCGCACAAGAAAACCATGCTGTGTACGGCGGCGGCGGAAGCAGCAGAGACATGAGCATCAACTTCAGCAGGAGGAGGAGTAGTAGCAGCAGGGGCTGTGATGCTATCGGTGGGATATTGGGCAGGAACGGTGATACCTTCATCCGAGGGAGAGGAAGCAGGGGATGAAATGGGTATAAATGCAGCAGGTGCTTTCGCTGGCGGTGCTATTTTGGGTGATGCTACTGGAGTAGACATGGACAAGTCGATCAGAGGCAACAGCAGGACAACGGCCATAGCTACGCTGAATGTCCCCATGTTCCTCTGGACGGAAGAGGTGTTGAACCTGCAAAATGAAACAACGGCTGAAGATTGTCTGCGAAAACATGGCCGCGATGAGGGCAATATATAATGGTCGTGGTGGTTTCGGGTGAGAGAGAATTGTGGGATTTATTGGTGGAAGTGAGGCCACAACAGGCCTAGTTGCAACAGTTTTCTCCATCTTGGATGGTGGACACAGCGATATAGAGGGTTGGATCTAAAGGGCAGCGTTTCTGTTACGTGAAATAAGGTACGTAACTTGGGTAAGCCACGGGCCCGACCGTTTGACTCTGTTTTGTTCTTCATTTTCCAAATCAGGCAGACCGACGTGGGAGTTTCAAAACCAAGTTATAGCGACTCCGCGAGTCCCTCTCGCGCGTAGGATTGGCGTTTATAGTATTTAGCAACAATGTAATATTTTGACGTTCAAAATTATATGTCGACCAATATAAAAGGTCACTAGAAAAATTGTATCAACTTTGAGGTCACATACAAAATTTAATACGTATATGAATATTAGATTTTTCTATAATTAAGATATTTAAGATAAACAAATGATATAACATAACATTTTCTAGTTACAAACTTTTCCACTAAACCATACATTACATAAATAAAAAACAAGCGGCGTATTTGTAACCCATGCATCTTTTTTTTTTTTTTAAGATAAGGTAATAAGGATTTAGTTTTGAGGGGACCAAACAAACCCATACAAGAAAAGAAGCTAGGCTGAAGAACAACCAAAACGAAAGCAAAGTGGTATAAAAGGGACCATAAACCCTGTACAACCGAAAGATAGACAACATAGCTCAACAGGGATCTAAGAGAGACAAAGGGAACCCCACCCAAGATCAAGGCTAGGAAAGGACAAAAAGGAGAAACGAGTCAAACACACTTGACCCACCTCAAGAGCCACTCCAACTCCTTAATGACACAACCTAACAAAAGGCGAGAGGCAGTTCACCCCTGAAGCATCCAGCCATGAGATTTTAAGTTCATCTTAAGAGGAGCATTGACAAACTTTCCTTTCTTTTTTCTATGTACAACTGTCCAACCCTAACTCAAATTAGGATATGAGTTTTCATCTAGATGAATCAGATGCAAGAAATCCAAACACTGAAATTTTGCAACATTTGAATCCTTCAAGATATCATTTTTAATGTAACTAGTGGTCGATCCTGGAGGTTGCATCTTAACCAAAGAATGCTGAGAGGAAACCGATCCAACAACTCCCATACCATGAGGAGGTTAAGAGGTAGTTGAGTATTCTCTTCTTCCGGTTCATCATCTTCTGAGGAAACCTCAAAGTCATATCCCACAACCAACATACTAGGTTGAGCATCCTTCCACTAGGCATGCCCATTCAACTTACATTTCACACTCTTACATTCTGCAGCTAAATGCCCCAAACCGAAGAATTTCCTACATCCGAAGGATAACCTTTCGTAATCCAAAGTGTAGTGCCCACTTCCCTTCGACCTCATTTTGTTTTGTTGTTTTCGAGACTGATTACTTCACTATGGATTTATTATGGCTTCTTGACTTAGCATGTTAGTAGATATCACAGACATTGGACTGTTATTGTTTTGATCTTTATATGATGCATATGGTTTACTAGTGGACATTTGATGACGGTATTTGTATACTTTTGACAGGGTTATTTATCTTTAATTATGACATGTGATATGTTTAATCATTTTGAGTAGAACTTGATAATTGGACTAATGTGATGATCGTTTTGACATAAATGAAATATGAAATAGAAATGTGCTAGAAAGTGTTAGTGATATCGTACTTCCATAGATGATAGTAAATCATGTGTCGTTTATTTTAGATTATATTGTATATTTGGCATGAATGTTTTAATGCGGCCAACAGGCCGAAGGAGGTATTCTCTGTTCTGCAGGTATACTATATTCACAACAATATTGGGGAGTGGAGACCAACCACATCGGAATTCGAGAAGAATCCAGCTAAGGTCACCATGGCAACAAGTAATTGTGTGTGTGTGTTAGAATTATCTGGTAAAGGGAAAATTGTGACCTAGGGATCATGTGTTGTTTTGTTTTAATTTTTCCCTTTTATTATGTTAGTATGTGTTGCTCTTAGTAAGTGAAATTTTACTTGTGTTATTATTCATATTGTTTGGGTTGGAGTTACCCCTTTGTTAGCCATGGGTTGTAGTGGCTTAATTAAGTTAATTTGAAATTGTCCTAAACTAACTAAAAGATGTGACCAAAGAGAGTTCATTTATTAGGATTTGATTTACTTGGGATTTTGTGTGGATTGATGTGTGTTTGAGTTTGAGTGTAGCACACTCTACCCCACATGGGAAACTCGAATTTGGCCTTGGAAGCCAAATTTCAAAGCTTGTGGGACAAGTCAAACTTGTCCCACACCTCTTAAAACCCCATGCTAACCCTACCTATGGGTTGGAAGGCCAAATTTAGGGTCTTTTAGGTGTTTTGGGGGGATAAAAGGGTAAAAATATTAATTGCACTTTCTTTCAAAATTTAATTTTTTCCTTTGGGGAAGTAGGCTTAGTTGGAGTGTGTAAGGTGCCTGCCTTTCTTTCAACCACTTATTAATGGTGCTTTGGGATTTGATGTTGACCAAATGATGTGGAGTGGAGGGAAAGGGAGGTGGCATCCTACTTGGAGCCACATCATCCCTCCCTCTCTTTTCTCTATTTATTTGATCCTCTTGTTTGTTTTGGGGGTTGGAAGTTTCATTTTTTTTGTCTTTGGTATTTTGGAGAGGAGAGGTTTTTTTTTAAAGGAGTTGTGGAATTTTGGAGCTTGTTGATACTTGTGAGAATTTTGTTGGAGCTTGTGGATGCTTGCTTGATCTTGGGAGGGATTTAGACTTCATACTTGGAACAATCTCTACCATGGAAAGGTAGGAGCTTCACTTTTGTTGCATTATGTTTTCTTATTTTTGGTTATATGAATGAGTACATATGTTGTGTTGAATTTTGTTGTTGCAATGCTTGTTGGGAATGGGTAGAATGCCTAATTTGGGAGTGGGAGGAGACTATGGGGAGTTTAATTGAGGGAGGCATAAGAGATCATGTTCTTGAGGAGGGAGTTTGGGTTGGGTGCCCACCTTGTAAGAGAAATGCTTGCATTTTCTTCTTGTTTTACTTTGAGGGAGCCATAAGAGTTGAGGGAGGAATAAGAGTAAATGGAGGGATAAGGGGTACTTGAGGGAGGCATAAGAGTTGTTAGGAGTATTGTATTTTGCATTGGAGGCTTTTATGTGGCACCCATTCCCATTGGGAGGCATAAGTGGCCTCCCCATATGTCTTACTCTTGTGGCTTTCTTGATAAGCCTTGTGACTTGTTATCGTGATGGTTTTCCCTCTTGTTGTGTTGTAAATCTTGCTTTGAAGGATTATGGAATGAATGTGAAATGTTATGTTTAGTTATGTGGAAGCTAGTAGTTGCCATGAGTTGGATTTTCTCCCATTGTGATGTGGTTGGGGCTCGGGGGCCAATGGAGAGGATGGATTCTCTTCTCCATTGGGTATCTTTGTTGAGAGGAGAGCATTGTCTCTCCCCTTATTTTATTGTGAATCAAGAAAATTATGGAGGAGCCACCTGGTTGATATTTGGAGCAATTGGAACCCTGTTGATGACAATGTGAAAGCAACATGTACTTTACCCACCTTGAGTGGAGGAAAAATGTAATATTGCTTTGTATTTTAGCTTCCATTATTGTAAATTTGTTTCCAAATGAAGTAGAAAACGTTGTAAGAAGATTTTGAAGGAAAGTTGTATTGAAATGTTAGTAGTTCTTGTTTTAAAACTTAATGAAAATTATTGTTGAAAACCTCTTGAGGAATGTTGGGAAATTACAAAATATATATATATATATATATTGAAATTCATTTTATTACTTAAGAGATGTATTGGAAAAGTTGGAATGTTAGTGCTCTTTATCTTCTTACATTGTTGATCGAAAGACTTGGGTTTTTAGATAGCTTTTATTATGGCAATGAAGTAATTTTAGTTCTAGCTTCATTATGTTCTTTCCCATTTAAGAAATTATTGAAAATCCATTTATAAATTATTAAAGGAAATGAAATCAACCTATTCGAAATCCCATGCAATGTCTATTAAAATTGGATAGAAATAAATTTTAATGCAAATACTTTAAACTTATCAAGTTCAATATCCAACACTCCTTAATGACTAATAAAGGTACTAATAGTTTGAATATTATCCATATTTAGGTATTATTAAAACTAATGGATATTCTAGTATTAAATCCTATTTATAACAATACACTACTAAATATTCCCTTTATATTGACAAAGTATATTATTGTAAGCTATAGCCAAGAAATAATATTAATTAAATATATATGCAAAGGAACCTATGGACGTATACGTGTTTACGGTGCTTTCCAAGGTCTTGAAACGCTCATACCAATGTAAAAACAGACTGTGCTTGAATACATATAAAATCCTACATACATGTAGTATAAAATAAATTAGATGATGATGTATCTCTGTTTAACCATTGTGTATTTAAACTATAAAAAAAAATATACACACAGAAATGCTTATATAATTACAAAACAAATCATGCTTCATGAATGTTCTGATTTGAAACGGACCCACCTCTACGAATGAGGTGCCCATACAATTGCAAAGTAAACTGTGCCTCTATATTTTTTTGATATGGAATAGATTCACCTCTATGAGACTCTCTTCCGAGCTACCGTAAACTCAATAGGATCTAAGTAGAAGATCTATGCAATAGATCCCACCAGGTCTTCTAGGTTACTCTCTCACTGTCCCTAAATCGATTTAGACAAAAATATCTTAAAGACGGATCCTGGAAATTTTTTTTGAGGATGCATTCGATGCTGAACAGATAACAACATAGTTGGACAACCTGCTTATTTTAAGCGCTCAGGAGAAAAAGAAAAAAGAAAGAAAAAAAAAACGGGGCTTTGTTTGGTTACCACGACCTGGCTGTCTCCCTGACCTAGGCTACGGCCACATATTAGCTCATTTTTTTTACACGTAATGGCGTGGCACAGTTTGACCATTGAGTTGTTGGGCTTCGCCGGTCTCTTTGAATTTGAATGGCCGCATTGAATGTGGCATAGTTTGATGGCGATGGCATGTTGAATAACCCCCCCCCCCCCCAGTCTGCTCTACTTGCGCCTGTAACTTCGGTTATGAACTCCTTTCCCTGTTCACGCGGCCAAGGCCAAGCCAAAGTGGGTCACACACCTTCCCTTTGCCTGTAGCTCCTTCTACAACCTCCACCTTCTCACCTGCGTGGCCAGACCAAATAAAACGGTGGGTAAATAAAATAGTGTTTTCACCTGCTTCACTGGTCTGTAGCTTCACCTATAGCTACCACAATGAATTCTTGCTGCCAGGATAGAACCAGTAGTAGGCCGACTGTAATGATTTTGATTTGCAAAATCTAAAGTGAATTCAATAAAGATATACGGCCAGTTAGAGTGGCTTGCATGTCAAAAAGGGAGTTAATACATTTCGGCAGGTGCCTGGAGCCACCCACCCCCAACCATGACTTTCCAACCTTTTTTTTTAATGTTCTCCACGTAGTGGCATGGGCCACGGATTATAGTTTTTGGTCATCATTGAATGGTGTAAAGGCCCGAGCTATTAGTAAAGTGTGGGCGGTGGTGAAATATAACATGGGCTGCGTGGAATAATATAGCCCAAAAGCAGCTCATTCCTCCATATATGAACTCGTCAATGCTAATGAGCTTGCCGAGGAAATAAAGAACTCGCCCAACCGAGCTCGCCATGAGCTCAACCAATGTAGAATAATTAGCTCGCCCACATAATGCAAACTCACCCAATGCAAATAATAACTCACCGAGTTGTGTGGAGTAGCTTGGTCTCCAATAAATCTCACCAAGTTTATTTGAACAGCTCACTAGGAGTGGAGTGACCTTTATATAACTTTGATTGGCGGTACACATATAAACTAAATTCATCGAGCCGTGTGAAAACAACTCGAAGTATAGTTTCATTTATTTACAAAGTGGAATATGATTAAGTTAAAATATTGTCTTTTGGTTTATAAACACATAAACTTGGTGGTATATGTATATATATCCCATTTTGAAATTTTAAATATATATATATATATATATATATATATATATATATATATATATATATATATATATAGTATTTATGCAACCAACTTAAGACGTTTAGCAAACCTTTCTCTATTGAATGCATGACATGAATCATGTAAACGAAGTTAAATAAATAAAAAATTGTCGCATTTTCGGGTTGAATGTTTGTGGCGCATCGTCGTCGTCGTCGTCGTGAGAGTCATCTTTTTGTGGCGTTACACAAAGATTGGGACCAAATCTGATCCAAACCTCTAAGTTCCATCAAAGTCAGAAGATCGTGTTGTTGGTTTTCATTTATTGTTTTTGCACAGACTGGTTTTGTAAAGTGAGGAGCACAATTCTTTTCTTTAGCATGTTTTTGTTGTTTTGAAAGAGTGATCGACAACAAAGACCTATTTTCTTCTAGCATGTAACAGTTATTTTGAAGTGACCTATGGAAGATTAAAAACCCTAGATGGAGGACATAACATAGACCTGTGCATACGAAATTTATTATATTAACACTTATTTCGCTAAATATTGACATATTCTTGTAAATTTGGAGTCTAGTATTTCAAGTATTGGAAGAAATCCATCTCCGTTTTTGCATATATTGGATTCCATTTTTGTCTATACTGGATTCCGTTATTACTATTAGTAGAATCCATTAGTAGCAATATTGGATTCCAATATTATCATTATTGAACTTATTCTAGTTCCAATTTCACTATTATTGGATTCCAATATCGCTATAATTGGATTCTAATTTGGCTATTATTGGATTCAAACTTTACCAATTTTTAGAATTTCAATGTTGGCAATATTGTAAGGTTAACAGTTAGTATAAGGAATCATCCCATTGGATTAATAAAAAAGAATATAACACTAACTTCCTACAAAAGCAAGTTCAAAGTCATGAGCGGTCGCTAACTATTTATATGATGAGCCTGTTGTATTAAGGTGAGCGGATGCTAACTATTATAAGTCATGACCCTTGTTGTAAGGGAGTGGTAGCGTACTATTGTAAGTGTAATGCTCTTGAACTTTTCAAAGTACTAGGCTCGCACTCTCAAAGAGCATGCCCCACACTCTAAAAAATCTGACAATCTTGCACTTTCAAAGCGCGAGCCCTGGAGTCTGAAAAATCAGAGTCTCGCACTTTCGAAGATTGACATTCGAACTTTGAAAGTATGAGCCTCGAACTTCCAAAGTGTGATTTTGTAACGACTAGAGTTTCAACATTCCAAACCACATTAAAAATTTAATAATTACTTAGAAAATTACTGAAATTATTTTGTTTTTGTTTAAAAGGGTTGCAAGGGTGTTAAACCCTAGAGTACATTTAATTAACTCCTGTCAATAATTTTCTTCGTTACATTCGGTTGATCCAGCATAGAGTAATAATTAAATATTATTAATCTATTTATAAATTTATTTCTAGTTATTAATCTTCTAGGATTGCATCCATTAATTCCTTTAGGAAATTAATATCCATATTCCACACTTATACATTTACCCTTGGTTAAATTAATCCCCTTAAGTCATTAGCTTAAATGACCATCCACCATAAGATTATTTGGTTACTATAGTTTTAATTCCATTTAATTATTTACTAAACCATAATAAGAGGGTTACATTTTAACTTAAAACATTAATGCCCTAAGTGGCCCCATTCACAAATTACACATACATTGAATTAAAAGATACATTCCCATAAAATACCCTCACCTAAATGTTTTAGGATTGATTCCCTGCCCTTAGATTGATTCATTGTAAGCCCTTAGATCTTAGATTTTTATTCTACCCCTAATAAGCCTTATGAATTCCTTTTAACCTTTTTTTTTGTCTTAGTTTCCTCATTTGTTCTCTTTTCTTTTCTTTATTTTCAAGTTGGAGGAGAGGAAGCCATGAGAGTATGAGAGAAGCCATGGAGGAATTTCCTCTAGGTTTTAGTATTGCATTGGAAGGAAAGATCTTTCCTCACTTGGTTCACTTATTTGTTTGCATCTAGATATTGTAGAGTGTAGTTATATTCATTCATTTTAAAGCAAGGATTCATCCACAAATCTAGTGTATGTTGTTTAATGGATCTTATTTTCTTGACTTACATTTGGGGAAAATCCATTTCATGGATCTAAGTGTATAAATATTTATTATAATTTCCACTTCCCTTTGACACCTTTTGATACTGATCATGATATTGTTGATTATATTATAGACATGATTATGGACCTTATTATAGTATGATGTTGGATGTTAGATCATGAATTATTGTTCACTTGATTCAGTTATGATGCATGATGATTATTATAGACATTTTGGATATTGATGTTGATATATTGTTTAACATGGTCATATTATGGATGTTGTTCAGACATGTGATTTTTGGATATTGTGAGAAGACCTAGAAATAGAAATTATTTGATGATGATATAGTTGTTGAGTAAAATTGTAAATGATCTTGTTGGTTGCTTGGAGGTTGTTGTGATCCGTATATCTAGATAATTTTGGAATTTTATTTATATTATTTTAGATGTTCTGATATGGCCACGAGGCTGAAGGAGGTATTAATGTTTTGCAGGTTAAAATATCACAACAAACATTGGGGGATTGGACACCAACCACATTGGAATTCTAGATGAATTCAACAAGGTCACCGTGGCAACTAGTATTTGTTTGTGCGTGTTTGTGTGTGTTAGGGATTCCCATGGGGGGATCACCTTTAAATGTAACCAAGGGGTTATGTGTATCTATTTATTGGTTCCTTTTTTTTATGTTTGCATGTGTTTATTTTATAGTGCTTTGACCTTTCATTATTTATTAAATGGTGTGTAAATATTGTGAGTAATCATATTTTTCAAATAAATAATCCAAATATGTCATTAGAAGGTAATTAATGAGAGTTGTTGGCCATGTTTTAAAGTGTTGTAAGTGATGTGTAAGTAATGTGTAAGTGATGTGTAAGTTAACTTTTGATTTTGAAACACTCCACCTTCTTGGAAATTTGAATTTGTCCTTGGAGGCTAATTTTTGAGGCATGTGAGACAAGTTAAACTTGTCCCATACCTCTTAAATTTAATTACCAACCATACCTATGGTTGGATAGTTTAAATTTGACTTTTATCATGCTTTTTGAGAAGGCAAATTGTAGGTTTTAATTACACTTTTCTTACTTCATTTAATTTCAGTCCTTTGGGGTGTGGGTTGGATTTGAGTATGTAAGTAAACTGTCATATTATTCACCCACCTATTTATTATGCATTGGAGAATGAAGTTGACTTTTGTAGTTGGGCTTGAGGATGTGTGATGTGGCATCCTACATGGACCCACCTCATCCTTTTCCCTTCTCTCTTCTATAAGATTCAAGTTGCTTGCTTTGTTTTGGGTTGCTTCACTTTTGGAAACTCCTTTTTGGGGTGAATTCTTTTGTTGTTTTGGAGCTCTTTCTTTGGGGACATTTTTGGAAGATTGTTGCATGCTAGTTCTTGGCTTATTTGGATTGCTTGCATAAGGATAAAGCTTTTTGTTTTGGAACTTGGAACAACTCCATCATAGAGAGGTAAGAGCTTGGCTTTTGAAAATTTCATCTTTTATGAATGTAAACGTTAATGTTTGAATGTTTTGGCATGTTTGTGTATTGTTGGGTAGATGGCCTAGGAATGGTGTAGGAGAAGACTATGGGGTTTCTTTTGTGGGAGGCACAAGGGTTTTTTAGGGAGGTATAAGTGTGGAGGGAGTTGGGATTTGGGTTCCACCTTGCAAAGAAATAGCTTGCATTTATTTACTCATTATGGGTTTCCATATGAGGTTGGGGAGGCATAAGGAAATGTGAGGAATAAGGGGTACTTGGGGGAGGCATAAGGAATGTCAGGGCTTTGATGTACAATAGTTTGGTGGTTTTTAATTCAGGTGTTGATACTCATTTCCCCTTTTAGGAGGGCATAAGAAGCATCGCCCATAGTTTCTTGCTCCTTTCTCTTACTTGATGAAGCCTCAGTAATGTTTGTCATGCTTTAATGTAGTTGTAAACTACATTCTGTTTTGGACTGTATTTTTATTATGAAAATGATGCTTGTGTGTTTGTGGAAGCCCATTGTTTCCATGAGTTGGATGACATATTTTATTACATTGTGGTTGAGGCTCGGGGGCCAATGAATAAGGATGGTTTCTCCTCTTAATTGGATGTCTTGGTTGGGTGGAGAGCGTTGTTTTTCCCCTACTCCTTTTGTGACCAAATTGGAAGAATGAGAAATACGCATGTTGTTGTTTTGGAGCAAGGAAAAAGACAATTAGACATTCCCTTGTTGACATAAATTTTATTGTAACCTTTCCCACTTGAAGTGGATGAACTTGTAAATTTTTTGTAATGGAAAGATGTTGTGTTGATTATGAAAGTTGTAAGGAAAAATGTAAAAGAGATAAAATTTGTTCTTTTTGTTTTGAAAGAATGTGAAAGAAATTACATTTGAAGAATAAAATAAGGACATTACAAAGTTGTCTTTTAGAATTAATAAATGATGTATTACCTATCTCAAATTACTCTGTGGTATTGAATCTGATCTTTGATTTTGTAATTGGAATCTCTGATTGAAAGAAAGAAATGCGTATGAAGGAAATGTAATACTCTGTTTTGTAAAGTGCATGATTTGAAAAGAATAAAAGTTACATTCTTGTCTTTACCATTTGATTGAAGGAATGAAACCTTTTTGAAACTAGCATGAAATGAATTCATTTCTAAGGAAAGTAAAATAAGAACCATTGAGTTAATTTTGTTGTTTCCATTTTTGCTTCATGTTAAACTCTATAATTTTTACCATAAATCAATAGAACAAACCTGCAATCAAGAAATAATAATGAAACATTAAAATTTAACATGTCAAGATATAAATGAGTTCAATTAGAAAAAAACACTTAAAATAAATCTTTCAAAACCTAGAAAAATCAAGTTCAAAGCTTTCACAGTCGTTTTGCTGTCAAATTTGTAAAATTTCAAATTGGAACTCAATAAAATAGATTTACCTCAAAAACCTATCCTAAATCCACACAAGAACAATTCTCCATGTCTATTTGACATGTTGAGAGAGGGAGAAGATCAAATTGAACAAATTTTATAAGTTAATTTTTACCAGTTTACACTGTAAAAGCCTGAAAAATGTATCCATGAAATTAACCCATTAAAATATATCAAAATGAACATTTAATGATTCCTGAGTAAAGAGGACATTGACAGATTTTAGGAAAGTCCTTGTTTTCCCAAAACTGAGCTCTCTATCAAAACTTATTTCCTTATGAATTTTTTCTTCACTAGGCATAAAAAAAAAAATTTGGAAAAAATTTCCTTGACGGGCCCGAATTTTACCCTTAGAGAGTTGGAAAATTTTAAGGAAAATTTTCCAAATTTTCCCTTCCAGCCTGCCGGCCCGTAGCCAATCAAGGATACCACATGGCATCAACGAATTTTTAGTGGAGGGGCGAATCCCTTTTTATACTTAGCACTTCCGAATTTTTTGGGGAAAATTTTTCTACATTTTGTCCGGTGGCCTCCCAGCCAATCAGAAGCTGCCATGTGTCGTCGTTGCAAGGCATCAACAGAGGAGTGGATTCATTTCTATCCCTTTTACAATTTTCAGAAAAAAAATTTAGGGAAAATTTTCTAATTTTTCTTTGCCTTCCCCGCTGGACCGTAGCCAACTCAGGAGATGCCATGAGGCATCATGAGGCGTCGGCGGAGGCACGGTTGAACTTTACCCCCTTTTGACCCTTTGGGGCAGTAAAACTATTTTATCCCCGTCTCCCCGCTTTCCTTTCGCATGGCTTAGGAGGTTCCATGTGTCCCTACCGGACTCATGGGAGTGCGGGCGTGAAGTTAGATTTTTGCCCCGCATGGGAAATTGCCAAATTTTCTCCCCGTCGCCCCGCTTTCCCCGCATTGGCTTAGGAGATGCCACGTGTCCCTTACAGACTCGCAGGAGCAAGGGTGGAAAGGTGGATTTCTACCCGTTGGGAAATTTTTCTCCCCATGGCTCCACCGAACCACCCATGGGGAATTTTCCTCCCCGCTGCTTGCCGACAAGCCCTTGGGGAAAATTTCTCCCCTGGCCCCACAAGCCCTCTTTGGGGGAATTCACCCCAAGGCCTGACATCCCATAAATTGGAACATATGAGTTAGGAGGACTTCGTTATATCACTGGAGCCAGTGAGGAAATTTCCTATATAATGGGAATGATTTAAGAAAATTTTGACCCCATAGGTTAAGTTTGAGAAAAACCAAGTTCAATATTTAATTCTATTAGAGAGTGGGTATGGTGAGGATTTACCCTCTGACCCTAATTGAATCTTCTAACCCTAAATTTTCAACCTTCTGAGCTCTAAAAATTGTGTTTGAAATATAATCAACCATTTACACAAGAAGGAGCTGCAATACTTATAGGTATTGTGCACCAGTTTGAATACAAACAAGAAGGTACTAAGTTGTGCAGAAAAACAATTTGTGCAACCACATAAAACCAAATTACATAAGCTTCCAATAATACATCTGGGAAGCATAAATGAATAATTATAATTATATTGTTAAAACAATATAACTACACCCGTATGCAGACATAAATAAGCCAATTAGATGGTTATGAAGGAATATAACCATATAACGACATACATTTAATTAATATGGTTTAGATTAATTAAATTAATTTATTATATAATGCATAATTAATTAATATTAGGTAAATAATTAACCTAACATTCAATGACACTAAAACAAGTACATTGTTCAAGAGATGGGAAAACTGTGATGAACAACGACAATACTGGTCACGTACCAGTGTCTCTGTGAAGTTTTTCTGCCATATTGAACTCAGTTAGCGGGAATATAGGATAATGATGATAGAAGTTGTTCTATCAACACATATTCACATACCAAATGAACTTGTACCTCAATGTGCTATTGTTTACTCTAAACAAAATCAATCCTAGATTCTGAACAAGTTTGAGATCTCCTCTCTAATTGAAGAAGATAAATAGAAAACAATATTTTTTCCAGAAGAGAAAATTGTAATGGTTATAAAAAGTATCATCATTCCAGAAAGGTAAACACTAAATTCAAAGCTTATCTAAGGAAACGATATTTTGCTTCCATCATTACAAGTAGTTAGGACATCAAGTTTATGAACTTGCTAAAAAACAGAGATCAAGATCTCTTAGATACCATAAAGATAGATCAATAAGATTTGGATTGTTGAAAATGATTGAGAAGATTTCTCTCCTCATACAATTGAAACTGAACCTATTAGCTATCCTAGTGATGAAGATTATTTGTACTTAGTAAATCCATCAGAGAATGGATGTACTAGAGGTAAGAGGGTCCATTCGTGTCCTTCGAGATTCGTCACTACCTTAGATGTGACACATTTTTCTTTAGTGACAACCTTGTGGGTTCCTGCATTTTGTGTGTGATTAATAGCTCAATACAAAGATAAAATCCTTGTTCTATGTGCAGTGTCAGGTTTTTATGAGACTCTCATCAGTTGGATTGTGAGTGGCACATATCTAGACCATAGATATTAAAGTAGAGAAGTGTAATCTTAATATCTCAATTGGTTTGGTTGAGGTGAATTGGTCGATGCAATCCCGATTCATCCTATTATTCCAAGTGTAGGTTTATGGGTCCCTATTTCATGAGAAAGAAAAAAATATGATTCTCTAGTTCCCACACTTCCAATCCAAGACAATGAGTGCATCAAGACCATGATGTCAAGCTACAAAGTGGAAAACTAAGATCTTGGTTGTAGGTGCATGATTTCATCCCATCATTAGAACTACCAGTGGGGGGGAGATTTTATAAATAGATATTGGTATTAATCACATGGGTGAGTTATTTTTTAGGTTGTTTTATTACACGTAAGTATTGGGATTATGTGAGTTATAACAACTCACATAAGAATAGTGTTGGTTCATAAATCTATGATGTATCATGTTTGACTCCTTGTATTAGAGACCATACACAGATTATTTGATCTTATACCTTATCTTCTTGACCAGGTAATACATTGATCCCTCAGGTTTCTTGTCATGTCAAAACTTCTTCTTGTACCAATATCCATTTAGAAGGAACATTATAAATCACATTATGGTGGAAATTCCATCCATTTACATTGAGTCCCCTTTTGAGTATATTGGTATGCAATACATAATTCATTTTGATCTTAGATGCAGTGATAAGGTCTAGTCATAGCTTAATAGCTTCTTTTTATGACATACCCCTTTGTTTACAAGTATCGTTTGAATACTTGAATACGAATGATCCCATCTGCTTTTTACTTTATCATCACAATAGATAGATATAAATCCAATTGGTTTCTTCCCTGGTGGAATATAGGACAAATATCCAAGGTTGTTACTATAAATCACTTATTGATCATTTAGAGTAACTCATGGCATATTTTCATAGCACCTTATATGATTTCATACATGACACTAGGGCACAACCCTTTTTGTCAATTAATACTCATCCAAGAAAATTTATACTATTTTTCTTACTTCTAGGTTGATTTTAAAATCACCAAAATTGTATGTAATTAATGGAAAAGTATTCCCCATCCTATTTCAAGCTTTAATGGTCACTTGTACACTCATTCAAAACACTGAAAAACATGGGTAAAATTATATCATGATGCACATTACCTTCATCACTTATTGCTATTTCTGTAGGGAACAAGCTTCTTTATTGATCAAGTGAAATAGCTACATGGTTGTCAAATTAGATTAGGAATATCTTATTCCTTATATCTCTAAAATATCAACATCTCTAACTAGTGTAGATTAATTTCTAAATGTTTTAGTGAATCCATCAATCTATACCAAAGAGTCTTTTCACTGGGTGAACCCAATGAAGATGAGAGTTTCATCTGATCCCCCCTGTCCAGGATTTGATTTTGGTTTTATTTTGGTATAGTTAGCATTTCATTTACTCTTCCCATTGTATATATTGCATGTTATTCTCTTCTATGGGTGAATTTTTTTTCACATTTTGACCATATTATTTTATAATGGTGTTTACTCTGTCAAGAACCATACTTCTATATGGGTGCTCTATCAACACATTGACTATGGTTTTTAGATGGATGCTTCTATCCATGTTTACATGTTCCTTTGCATTATTTGTAGCAAAGAATACCATCTCATATATATGAGCATAATATAATTACACATGATTATGATGATTTCATCTATCAACAACACCATTTTGAAAATGATGTGTCTGGAGGCTTCTTTTAGTGACGACATCCTACATGAGCTTATGTATATAAACACAAAAAAAAAATGTTTATAATTCTTACACTTTACTCTGATAGAGAATTCTGATGTGATGACTAGTTTCATTCTCAATTGATACTTTGAACGTTTTTGAAGGTTTCAAATGCTATCACTTTTCTTGTGAAGATAGAAAATCCACATATTTTCTCAAGTAAAGTGTAGAATTATAAACATTTTCAAGTAACCAATGGAATATAACAAATGTGATAAAGTGAGTGGAACCCATTAATTCCCTCTCCCTCCTTTTTACCTACAATGGTCGGTATTCAACCAGGTCATAATCCACCTTGAGCCTAGATATATACTCATATTGGAATATGCTCTGATGTTGAACTTAGTGAGGACACTTGTCATGTATCAACTTCCAAAGACATGGTAGGCCATGTACCATATTCATCCTCCCATTGATCAGTGTTTGGAGAAAACAAGAAATCCTATCTCATTCTACTCCACTACCTAGATGCCATGACACAAGTAGCTGAAAATTGTGAGTATAATTAGCCACAAGTGCTATAACAACTCTGTGATAAAATGGATGATGAGAAAGACAATGGTCCCACATTGGATAATATAACTGAATAATTATATAAAATCCAGCATCACTATGATTTAAGTCCAATAAATATTGTTTACGACTCAAATTGACATTTCATATTAATCAATTTATAGGTTGTCACCCTAGAAGACTTTGGAAGGCCTGACTGACATCATATAATAAGATCATGACCTTACAAAGATAAAGGGAAAAAGTCTCCTAGTGGACATTTTTGAACCAATACTAGTAAAATAATGATGCCTCATAGTATCCACTGAACTGTATCATTGAAACAATCATAGATATGGATTAAAACATGATACAAAAATGGGATGCAATGGTCCATGGATTAGGGAAACATGAACCAGGCATATATGAAACCAATCATGTGTCCATTTTAGCCCATAAATGTAAGATGCGAATCATCACTAGATGAGTGGATAATTCACTTGCATCGAAAGTGAACATACCAGTTTTAATTGTCATCGTAGATGTTCTTAGTTGCTTTTAATCATACAATATAATGATACAAAACCCCTTGTCTAAATCCCATTTTGTCAAATATAGAAAAAATTGTAAACAAAAAGTCCAATATTAGATAACACTATACTATTGAAAATGATTCAAGAGTGTAATGACCATGAACCTTTCAAGTGAAATCAGCCATTTATATAGATTAATCAAGAAAATATCATAAACTCTTTACCAGATTGGACATTGCATCTTATGTTGTCACATCCCCTTAAAAAACATGCATTAAGGGACTAAATGGGATTCATTTTAAAGGTCATAGAGTCATAGAATGCTCAACATTCACATTTGGCTTTAAAACATTTAGTGATGTGAAACACCTAATGAAAAATGACCTTCAATACAATCCTTAATGTGCATTGCTTCATAAATATACAGTAGGTTTAAAAAATATCAAAGATTAACACTCATCGGATATCAAAAGACAAATTTCAATGTAATCTCAACCAGTTACTCAGTAAGATAGAGGGGAGTCCCACCTCTAGTAAAACAAGACATACATGGATAATGCATTTGACCAAATAATCATGACTGGTCATCTCCAAGAACAATGTAGTGAAGCCCTCAATTTTACAACTCTTTGAATCCTTAACTATTCTTGACTAGTCATGTTTGAACTTTAATGTGTAATGATCTCTCTGAAATCAGTATTTTCTCACTTGGCCTCGTATATTGTGATTTCCTTGATCCAATTCCTCTTAGGAATTTTGGCATCTTGATTTTGAGAGTTTCATTATCTATTTTAACTTGGGTGCAACATGCATGAGTTTTTACTTTTCTCACTGCTTTATCAAACCACCAATATTCGCATATTCTATTAGTTTTTATCTTTAGTCAGATGTAGTGCATTAATAAGGGGCACATCATACACTTCACACGAGTGTTATGTCTTATTTAAGAACTTCAATGAGCATGACTTATATACTCTAGGGGAAAATTGTTACATCTGGACTGCCATTAATTATATCTAACTCTCATAGGGGCCTATTTATATATTGAGATCATGTATTAGAACACACATTTGACACAAAAATGCATTGCAGAGTATTAGGTCTCCCAAGATATATATGCAACCCCATATATCATACAATTCCATATATGCTTACACCCAAGATACAACCTATGCGGTACATGAAGGAGCATGCCTATATCAGAGGACACTGGTAGTAAGTGAAAGACTTTACGTACGTGAAATATTTCTATACATGGTTTCATTGACATACTGATGGAGTCCATGTGATATATTGACTATTCTAATGAAATATCCTCATACGTGTGCGTAACTTGCTATATATGTGGATAATTTCTCATGTTGAGATTTATGTATGCAATCGTTCACAGATCACTGGGATGGTATCATAGTGTGTGCACTGTGACCTTATTACTCCCCATCGATTTAAAGGGACAAAACCAAGGACGATGTTGTTGAGCTATAGTAGGTACATGTTAAGTGCAATAGTTTCTTATTATGAATTTAATAAGCGCTTTAGATAATTGTATATTACGAATGTTTGTGAATGAGATCTAGGATCTCGTGAGTGTTACAGAACACAATTTTTTTACTTTTTGTGATTACAATATTCTGCCATTTTAAGCAGTTACAAATTTTGCAGTTGACTATGGAAACCTCCAAATTGGGGGTACAATATATAGCAGTATACAAATTACATTCAAAAATCTAGAAAAATTTAATGGCAGGAAAAATTTTGTTTGTATTGCGGGCTTCGGTGGCCTCCAGAGCCCAAAATGACAAACCTAAACTTCAAGGAGGTTTTATAATAAATGTAAAAATATAGCTGAAAATGAAATTTTTAGATGGGTCCTCCTTTTGAAAAAAATGTCCAGAATGAAAAAACAGGCTGAATGGGAGAAATTTTTTTTTACCCTAAATTAGGGATTTCTCCACTAAATTTAGTTAGTTATAACTAAATTTGAATATTTCCACTAAATTTAGTGATTCCACCAAATATTGCTGCTCAAATTCGAAAAACAAACTTGGGTTGGTGGGATTTGAACCATGCACCTCCCACTTCTAAGGCTTTCTCTCTAGCCACCTTGGCTCTTATGAGCACTTGACATAGAAATGAACAAAATTGTATTTAATGAAAGTTAAAAATGACTTGCCTTTGATAAAATGGTGACTTGGCTGAGAGGGAGATTGGATTCCACGTGGCATGCATGCTGTGGATTAGGGTTTCCTTTGCTCAAAAGAGTGGATCTGAAACTCCTGGCATATTCTGTTTTTAGCCGAATCGTTGCCTTTAGGTTTATTCTCTCTTCTGTTTATTCTTTAAATGGCTTACTTTTTCTTTGATATTTCCACCATTTTTCACTTATTTCTATTGTCTTGTTTTGCACGCAGGTCCTTGGAGTTTTCACATGCTATTTTCTCCATAGTTGCTCACTGTTTCTTTATGTAACGTGGCTGACTGTTGCAATGGCATAGGTCATGATTGGAGGCCAATTTTTTTTCTTTTGCCGTTGATATTGTCTTGTGTTGCAGGTCAAGTTTGAGCAGTCCTGCGATCAATATCTCAACACCATGTTCTCAATAAAATGGCTTTCTCCAAATATAGCAGCCACCTAAAACTAGCAGAGACTAAATTCTTTTTTAATTTAGAGACAATAATCAAACTATTGGGGAATATATATATCCCCTTTTTTTTCGAATACCTTTGGCCTATTTTGGTCAACCCGACCAGCCAAAGGAAAAATATAAGGGTGGAACTTAAGTTATATTTAATTATTATAAAGTGCCATATAGAGCACTTATAAGAATTTATATGACTTAAAATAATTATTAAATCTAGGATGGAAAAGGCTCCAAATATAAATTGTTATCCATCCTAGGTGCCAAAAGGTGACTTGCCTTACGAAAAGGGGAATGGGAACATAGAAAGGATAAATGCCCATTTTACTATGTATTTCAACCCTAGAAAAATGCGACTTGCATTAGGAGGGAAAAAGTTGTTAGGAAAAACATTTAATATGGGAAAATATTAAATGCTTGCATAGGGAAAATCCTTGGGAACTAATTGGATATTGTTACAAGGTTGCTTTGGGTCTCTAACAACTTCCTTTATAAGGAGAAGTCGACTTGAAGGGAACCATATATTCCATACCATTTGATATTTTCTAATTTGTGTACCATTAGCTTGTAGCTTATGTATAAAATTAATTTTCATTGTGCAACTAATATGTTTGCAACAATGATATGCTTGTGGAGTAATATCCCAGTTTGGGAACCCTAGCTTCAGTGGTGAGAGATCCATCCCTACCTAGATTAGGGCATTCTTCGGTAGTGAAAGATCTACCCTAGCTTGTCAGTTTGGAGCAGAATTCATGAATGGTTTTTAATGAAGGATAAGGCGACCAGACTTTTTTCAAATTAGGGTTTGATTCATTGTTTGCGAAAAGTTTTGACTTGGAATATTTTCTTCATGGAATTTTCCCAAGATCCAAAGATTCCTCACTTGGAACCTCTAGAAGAAGGATATTGGCATCATTATAGAGAGTTTCCCAAGGGTTTAGGGCACGCTTCCAAAGGGCTCTGACTTAGTTAATGGCAATATTGCAGAAATTTCTAAGTTTCCAGTTCTAGGAATATCTTTTAGATATGAAGGTTAGAAAGCTCCATCTACTATAATTTACCCCTAAATTTGGATTTTAGGCAATCCCAACTGTTAAATATGCAAAATACAGACAAATTGCAGCCAAACAGAAATCTGATTTTTGCAGAAAATTAAATCTAGGGCAGCGAACAGAAAATAATGGATAACTCCAAAAATACTTGCTCAAATCTCTTGAAATTTTAAATGGAGCTTGCTAATACAATAACATGATATTATAGAACTGTTTTTGGAATTTTTCGAATAATAGAATGTTGCCAAAAATTTACAGCGTGCCCTAAACAACTGAAAACTTCTAAAATTAATATCTTTTGCTAGAGAAGTCCAAATGAGCTGAAACTTTGGATCTTGGGCCACAAAAATATGAAGAATAATATTCCAAAAATAGTTTTCGCACAGCAAACACGAAACCCTAGTTTTGCCATAAAAAGTAGGTCACCCAACACATTTAGGGCATCAATTCAGCTCTAAACTTGACAAGCTAGGGTAGATCTCTCACTACCAAAGAATGCCCTGCTAGCTAGGGATGGATCTCTCACCACCGAAGCTAGGGTTCCTGTGGGATCTTACTCCACAAGCTGGATATTTGCAAACAACAGTTGCACATGAAAAAATATGCATAAGCTACAAGCTTAAGACACAAATTAGAAAATATCAAATGGTATGGAATATATTTCCCTTCAAGTCGACTTCTCCTTATAAAGGAAGAAGAGACCCAAAACAACTTCTACAATATCCAATTAGTTCCCAATGATTTTCCCTATGCAAGCATTTAATATTTTCCCATATTAAATGCTTTTTCCCAACAACTTTTTCCCTCCTAATGCAAGTCGCATTTTTCTAGGGGAAATACATAGTAAAATGGGCATTTATCCTTTCTATGTTCCCATTCCCCTTTTTAAGGCAAGTCACCTTTTCACCTAGGATGGATAACAATTTATATTTGGGCCTTTTCCATCCTTGATTTAATAATTATTAAGTCATATAAATTATTATAAGTGCTCTATATATATTTTTCTTTTATTAATGGCACTTTATAATAATTAAAATAACGTAAACTTATATTTTTCCTTTGGCCGTCGGGTTGACAGGCCAAAGGTCTTTATATTTTGTCTGTATTTAGCATATTTTGTAATATCCCCTTCCCATTCGAAGACCTTTGGCCTATTTTGTCAACCCGACGGCCAAAGGAAAAATATAAGGGTGGCTTAAGTTATATTTAATTATTATAAAGTGCCATTAATAAAAGAAAAAATATATAGAGCACTTATAATAATTTATATGACTTAATAATTATTAAATCAAGGATGGAAAAGGCTTAAATATAAATTGTTATCCATCCTAGGTGAAAAGGTGACTTGCCTTAGAAAGGGGAATGGGAACATAGAAAGGATAAATGCCCATTTTACTATGTATTTCCCCTAGAAAAATGCGACTTGCATTAGGAGGGAAAAAGTTGTTGGGAAAAACATTTAATATGGGAAAATATTAAATGCTTGCATAGGGAAAATAGGGAAAATCCTTGGGAACTAATTGGATATTGTAGAGGTTGTTTTGGGTCTCTTCTTCCTTTATAAGGAGAAGTCGACTTGAAGGGAAAGATATTCCATACCATTTGATATTTTCTAATTTGTGTCTTAAGCTTGTAGCTTATGCATATTCTTTCATGTGCAACTGCTGTTTGCAAATATCCAGCTTGTGGAGTAAGATCCCACAGGAACCCTAGCTTCGGTGGTGAAAGATCCATCCCTAGCTAGCAGGGCATTCTTCGGTAGTGAGAGATCTACCCTAGCTTGTCAATTTTGGAGCTGAATTGATGCCCTAAATGTGCTGGGCGACCTACTTTTTAGGGCAAAATTAGGGTTTCGTGTTTGCTGTGAGAAAACTATTTTTGGAATATTATTCTTCATATTTTTGTGGCCCAAGATCCAAAGTTTCAGCTCATTTGGACTTCTCTAGCAAAAGATATTAATTTTAGAAGTTTTCAGTTGTTTAGGGCACGCTGTAAATTTCTGGCAGCATTCTGTTATTCAAAAAATTCCAAAAACAGTTCTATAATATCTGTTATTGTATTAGCAAGCTCCATTTAAAATTTCAAGAGATTTGAGCAAGATATTTTTGGAGTTATTCTTTATTTTACTGTTCGCTGCCCTAGATTTAATTTTCTGCAAAAATCAGTTTTCTGTTTGGCTGCAATTTGTCTGTATTTTGCATATTTAAAGTTGGGATTGCCTAAAATCCGTTTAGGGGTAAAATAATGTCCATTGGGGACATTACAAATGGTATCAGAGCTGTTGTTCCTCCAGCCTGTGTGGGTTAAATATGGCAAATTGAAAAGATTTCAATATGGGTTTTATGAAGGAAATGTTCACCAACATGGTGAAACAACAGAAAACCACTAACCTTTATTTGAGCCAGCTCACTCAGAATTTAAATCAAAGCAGGTCTTGGGACGAATCAGGAAAAATGTGAGAACAATAATAAAGGGCATCCAATAGAGGTGATTGATGAGGATTCTTGTTGGAGGAAATACCAATCTTTGAGTAAGGGTTTCAGAGATAATATGCCATTTCGGGTAGATTATTGCATGATGAAGATTGGTAGCAAGCCCAAGCGAGGTCATCATATGCCGGTACCTGAATTACAAAAGAACTCATTTGAAGAAGAAGAAACTTATAGAGAAAAAGGTATGATTTCCATTGAGAAAAATAATTGCATTAATGAAACTTTGCTTGTTAGAGAAATTATTCGAGTGTCAAGAGAAGAAATTTGTATATGCAAGTAAGGAGGATGTAATGGAAACTCTAAAAAGGTGTGAGGAGTGGAATAGCAGAGCTAGAGCTGCTAAATTGATAGCCGCTCAAGCAAGACAACACCTACAAGAGTTCAACTTAGAAAATAATGTCTTCACTTAGTGGGCAACAGGGTATGAGGAATGTAATTTCTCAAGAGAGGGCAGCCGGGAGCATGGAAATACCTTTCAAAGGAGGGCTGATTGCACAGATTAAAGATGGTGTGGAAGAAAGTATGCCATCTCATTTATTGCAGCAGCTGATTTATGAAGAATTTCAGCCCATTGTAGACACGAATACTCAGATTTTGGGGCAGCAAAGTCAAGACATTTTGAAGACCAAGATTGGCGAGGATGTTGGTGATATTCCAAGGTATAAAGAGCATACTAATGTGTCTTATTTATTGTTACCTATTTATTTTCATCATGAGATGCATGCCAACGTTTACATTATGGAGTTTGATGAACCATTGCTCCAAGTATATGTATGTGAGTAATCTTGTGGATGATATATGGTGGCAAGTTTTAGTTCACTTGACAGGAACAGGTGCCAGGCTTTTGGATCACTTCAGCATGTTTTGTCTCTTGTGCATGACACTTAGACAAAATAATATCATAATTGCTTGAGGGCAAGCAATTTTGGGAAGGGAGGATTGTAATATCCCCTTCCCATTCGAAGACCTTTGGCCTATTTTGTCAACCCGACGGCCAGAGGAAAAATATAAGGGTGGCTTAAGTTATATTTAATTATTATAAAGTGCCATTAATAAAAGAAAAAATATATAGAGCACTTATAATAATTTATATGACTTAATAATTATTAAATCAAGGATGGAAAAGGCCCAAATATAAATTGTTATCCATCTTAGGTGAAAAGGTGACTTGCCTTAGTAAAGGGGAATGGGAACATAGAAAGGATAAATGCGCATTTTACTATGTATTTCCCTAGAAAAATGCAACTTGCATTAGGAGGAAAAATTTGCTTCAGAAAAAACATTTAATATGGGAATGGTGTAAAAGCTTGCATAGGGAAAATCCTTGGGAACTAAAAGCATTTAATATGGGAAAATATTAAATGCTTGCATAGGGAAAATCCTTGGGAACTAATTGGATATTGTAAAGGTTTTTTTGGGTCTCTTCTTCCTTTATAAGGAGAAGTCGACTTGAAGGGAAAGAATATTCCATACCATTTGATATTTTCTAATTTTTGTCTTAAGCTTGTAGCTTATGCATATTCTTTCATGTGCAACTGCATGTTTGCTAACTTTCCTCTTGTGGAGTAAGATCCCACAGGAACCCTAGCTTCGGTGGTGACAAATGTCATCCCTTTCTAGCAGGGCATACTTTGGTAGTGAGTGATCTACTCCAGCAAGTCAACTACGAGCTGAATTGACCTGCACTAAATGTGTTGGGGACCTAATTTCTATGGAAAAATTCACGTTTCTCCTATCTCCTTCCCTGAAAACCTCCTCTCCCCCATATTACCCCTCGTCCTGTCCACTCTCCTCCTGGCCCTCCCCTCTCACCATTCCTCCTGCTACCCCCTTGTCCCTATCTTCTCTACCATCCCCCCTATTCCCTTTAGACCCCCTCACTTGTCTTCGGTCTTGCTGTAAATTTCTGGCAGCATCCCCTATTATTCGAAAAATTTCCCTCTGTCCTGTCAGATATCTCTCCCCTCTCCAGCACCCTCATAGATTTAAACAATTCAAGGTGAATCTGAGCCCCATTTTCGGAATCTCTCCCTCTCACCATTCTGTCCTGCTACCCCCTTGTCCCTAATTCTCTCTACCATCCCCACTATCCCTGTTAACCCCCTCACTCTCTGTCGGTCTTGCATATTTAAAGTCTGGGATCCCCTATAGCGTCCCCTCTGTAGGGGTCAGAATAATCTCCCCTCTCCAGACCCTCAAAGATTTAAACAATTATGAACCTCCCCCATTCGGAAAAGAGATGTTTGTGCTCCCAGCAGAACTTACTTCTTTGGGAATATCGCAATCTGTCAGTTGCATCCTTTCTCCAAATGTCAAGAAAATTTGAAGGGGGCAGAAATCCAACATTAGCAAATATCAAGAACAACTAGAGATATCACATATGAAAGAACAGAATGCCCTGAACTCTTATTTCCTACAGTGGAGGCTGCCCAGTGCAGAACCCTCCATTACCCTCCATTGTTAAAATGAAATGCCTCTCATAGAATGTCAGGGATAAAATGCCCCCCAACAAGCAACGGTTGGTCAAATGCCAGCTTCAATACCTACGTAGAGATGTGGTTTTCATATAACAACAACATGTCAGCAACCAATATGTCTTCATTTGTTAAAATGAACTGGCCGCTTTGGGATTCTCATGGGATGGACATGGAATTCTCATGGGATGGACATGGAGGAAAGGTTACGGGGGTCTTGGATTCTTTTGGGACCCTCAAACAATAGAGTGCAGTCTGCTCTTTGTTAGAAAAAATTACATCTATAGCGATATAAGCAATTATGGGGAACCTATTCAGCCATATTTGATTAATGTGTATGGTCCAAAAATTGTTGGCCTTAAGAAACAGATGTGGGCAGAAATTCAGGCAATTTTAGAACTTTAAGAAAGACTGCAAACAAAAATACTTCTGTGAGGGGACTTCAATGCAGTTTGTCCGCTCATGAAAAATGAGATGGAAGCCATCTTTTAACTTGATCACAAAAAGATTTCTCCTGCTTTGTCTCTTCTTGTGGGCTAATTGATCTGCCTCCTAAATAAGGACTCTTTTTGTGGTCAAATAGGCAAGCAGTTTTTGTGGCATTGTCAAACGGCTCAACAGATTCGTCGTATATGAATCATGGATGGGATCAGTTTGGATTTTAAAATCCAGGAGATCTTAAAGGTGTCAGAATCAAATCACTCCCTGGTCTAGTTCGATATATCTGTCAAGTTATTTTAAAATCCAGGAGATCTTAAAGGTGTCAGAATCAAATCACTCCCTGGTCTAGTTCGATATATCTGTCAAGTTATCCAATCTCTGTTGCCCCTTCAAATTTGAACTCACGTGGTTAAGAGATGAGACTTTCTTTGAAAGAGTCCGGGGATGGTGGAAAGAATGCCCAAAAGTCGAAGGCTCCAAATCTTTTTGTTTCATGACAAAGTTCAAGTATCTACAAAGTTGTATGAAGGACTGGAACCGCAATTGCTTCAAGTATATCTTCACACAAATACTCAAGCTATGAAGAATATCTCTCTTTACTCATTGAAATTATCCAGCTTGGTGAAAACATATTATCAGCAAAAAGGATCTTCTTTCTGACTTATCAGAATTCTACTAGCAGGAGGAAATCCTCAAGAAGTAAAAGTCTTGGTAATCTTGGCTTGCAGAGGGAGATTAAAACTCAAAATTCTTCTAGAGATCCACTATCTCCAGGCATCAGGTAAACAGAATCAGAAAACTTTTCTCCCAAGACGACCAATGATTAAAGGACCTCTCTGATACCCATGGCGACTTTTCTCCCAAGACGACCAAGTGATTAAAGGACCTCTCTGATACCCATGGCGAAGCAGTCTCCTTTTATCAACAACAGTCAGTATGAGAACCTGTCTGACCATGCTCAACTGGATGACTTTCCCTGCTGACATTCCATTCCTTGTTTCCCCTACACAAAATGTTTCACTTTTTGCTACATTCTCTCAGAATGAGCTCAAAACAATAGTCTTTGCAATGCAGGGGCATAAAGCCCCAGGATCAGATGAATTCCCTGTTATTTTCTACCAAACCTTTTGGGATTTTCTTGGAAGAGAGTTGACTGCATTGGTCAATGAGGAACAACGATCAAAAAAAATCTTGCCCTCATTCCCAAAAAGTTGTCCATTTCCTCCCCTGATCTCTGACCAGTATCTCTTTGCAATAGTCTCTATAAGAGTATTAGATCTCACCAGACAAGGGGGCTTTGTGAAGGGAAGACAAATCCTGGATGGGGTAGTCCTAGCACGAGACTATGCATTCCTCTCCATCTCAAAATCCAAGGGAATGATAGTAAGGTTAGATATATATGCAAAGCCTTTGATCATGTTAAATGGAGCTTTCTCAGAGCAGTGATAAGAAAATTTGGTTTTTTGCTAGATTGGTGTCAGCTGATCAAAAGATGCATATCTTCGGCACATTTTTCAGTGCTCGTTGATGGAAGCCCGACAAAATTCTTTCCCAATTCTCTAGGCCTGAGACAAGGGGACCCAATCTCCCTTTGTCTCTTCATTCTCATGAAAAATGCTCTCAGCCACTTGTAACAAAAACCCTCCCTTGAGAACAAGCTAAAGGGTTTTAAGATAGCCAACGGGCAGCTTAAATTTCGCATATACTCTTTGTGGATGACACCCTTCTTTTAGGAACAGCCTGTAGCAAGGAAGCTAGAGCATTCAAAGAAATTTGGTCCACCTGCTCTCAATTATTTAGTCAACTTATCAGTGATAATAAGTCCAAAGTTTTCTTCTTCAACACTCCCCGAGACTTCAGCAGACTATAGCTGAATCATTAGGATCCACACCACAGACCTTAAGAGTGCTGACCGGACCTGCTACACAAGGGAGAGGATTAGGTGGTTGTTTTGGGTGTGGTGTTACTTGACATTTTTGGAGAGACTTCCCACATAACCCTAATAACAAGGGTAAGACACAAATATTAGAGCCTAGTATTGGGGATATGGGGTGCAATGATAGGATGTATGCAGTGGTTGATAACTGCCAATTAGAGCATTAGAGTACAGTTATTGAGACTACAGGTAACGTTGGAGGAATTCCTACCTCCATTTTGTTTGATTCTAGTTCTTCTAATTCTTTTATTGTACCATATTTAGTAGAGCGATGTAGGCTGGTGGTAGTTAGGCAGGGTCATAGTTGGGATGTTGAGATGGCTTCAGGAGCCAAGATCTCTATAGACTCTTTAGTTAGGGAGTGTGTAGTGGATTTTGGACCTTTCACCATTACCTCAGATCTTTGTATCCTTCCTTTGAACTCATATGGAGTTGTCTTTGGTATGGATTGGTTGTTTGCACATAGGGCCAGGGTGGATTGTTACCACAAGATCATATCTTGTGTAGATGATTTGGGAGTTGAGTAGGTGATTTTAGGGGTCAAGAGACCCATTTCTATTTGCACCATATCTGTTATTCAACTTAAGTGGTGTGTGTGACGGGGTTTTCAGATGTGTGCTGTTACATTCAGTGATAGATCAGAGGATGGGTCTAGTGGACCATCGCTAGATGATCTTCCCATTTTGAGATATTTTTCAGATGTCTTTCCAGGGGAGCTATCAGGGTTACCACCCCCATGTGAGATTGATTTTCACATAGATCTGATTCCGAGAGGAGAGCCTATCTCAGGAGAACCTTATCTGATGACTACTCTTAAGCTCTATGAGCTCAAGTTACAGCTTGAGGGCCTTTTGGAGAAGGGCCTAATTCTTCCTAACATTTCCCCTTTGGGTGCACCGGTGATCTTTGTAAAGAAGAAGGAAGGATTCTTGTGGTTGTGTATTGATTACCGCCAGCTGAATAAGGTAACAATCAAGAATCGTTATCCCCTTCCACACATAGATGATTTGTTTGATAAGATGAAGGGAGCCACAATTTTATTTAATATTGATCTTAAGCCAAGCTACCATCAGCTAAGGATTTCGGAGGAAGACATTCATAAGATCACCTTTCGTACGAGATATGGCCACTATGAGTTCACAGTGGTACCTTTTTTCTTACTAATACCCCTACAATGTTTATGAGTGTTATGAATTGGGTATTAAGTACTTTCTTATATCACTTCATGATCATCTTCCTTGATGATATTTTGATCTAGTCACTTACACGTGAGGAGCAGGAGGGGCATCTTTTCCAGGTTCTTTAATGTCTTCAAGAGCAATATCTCTACAGAAACTTGGAGAAGTGTGCTTTCTTCCAAGAGGAGGTGCATTATTTGGGACATATCATTTCTGGGGAAGGTATCACCATCGATCCTTCCAAGATTAGAGCTATTATGGATTTTCCAACACCCACTACTGAGATAGAGGTGTACAACTTCATGGGACTAGCAAGTTACTACAGGAGATTTGTTCAGGACTTCTCTCAGATTTTGCACCCCATCACTTCTCTTGAATGGGAAGGGAAGAAGTTTGTTTGGTCAGACATGTGTGAGTAGAACTTTAGGACACTGAAGGAATGCCTCACTATAACACCTATCCTTGCAGTGCTAGATCTACAGGGTGAGTTTTTCGTTTGCACAGATGCTTCTTTAACATGGCTTGGAGGTGTGTTGATGCAGGAGGGAAGAGTAGTAACTTTTGAATCTTGCAAAATAAAAGATTACGAGTGTAATTATCTTACTCATGATCTTGAGATTGTAGTAGTTATGCACGCTTTGGTTTGACAAAGGCGCTTTCTACTTAGTCGGAGATTCAAACTTAGGATAGATCACTTAAGTATTCGCCACCTCTTCATGCAGCCCAATCTCAATGCTCGTCAGTGGCATTGGATGGAGTTGCTTTGTGAGTATGATATGGAGATAAAGCATGTGAAAGGGAAGGAGAATGTGGTGGCAGATCCTCTCAGCAGATGGAGACATGTGGCTATGGCCACCTCAGTGAGCACATATTTGCATAGTATGATTCTCCACCAACTTCCTCTTGAAAACTTCTACATTGAAGTTTGAGAAGATATCGAGTCTTAGAGACCCCTCGAGGGGAATTTTGATGGTTTTTCTTTAGATTTAGATGGTTTTCTCAGTCACATAGGCTGGATTTATGTTCCCAGAGATGAAGGCTTGAGGTAGGACATCTTGGTGGAGGCACATCGTGCACCCTATTCAGTCCATCTCAGGGTGAAGAAGATGCATGCCACCTTGAGACAATTGTATCATTGGAGAGGAATTCATATAGATGTGGCTCAATTTGTGTCACGATGTTTAGAGTGTTAGAAATTGAAGGTTGGGCATCAGCATCCAGTTGGCCTTCTCTTTCCTCATGCTATACTGGAGTGGAAATGGCACACCATTCCCATGGACTTCATTGTTGGGCTACCGATGTCGAGATATCACCATGATGCCATCATGGTCACGATTGATAAATTGACAAAAGTGGCTCAATTTTCTCTAGTGAAGACCACTTATATAGCCAGTGCAGTGGCACAAGTGTATCTTGATGAGATTATCAGGTTACATGAGATTCCACAGAAGTTCATTACTGACCGTGATCCTTTGTACACTTTCCATTTTTTTACTACCTTATAGTATACTCTCAGAAAAAAGATCAATTTCAGTACAACATATCACCCTAAGACAGATGGATAGACTGAGTGGGTGAATCAGGTTTTAAAGGACATGCTCAGGATGTATGTGATGGATCAATAGTCTAAATGGGAGGAGTACCTGTACTTGGTGGATTTTTCCTACAATAATAGTTTTTAGAGTTCTATAGGCATGGCTCCTTTTCATGCTTTGTATGGTAGAGATTGTAAGAGAGATCTTAGTTGGGACAAGTTAGAGGACATGGTTTCTCTTGGACTAGCTTTATTGTAGGACATGGAGCAGTAGGTGGCTTTGATCAGACAAAGACTACAGGAGGCATATGACATGCAGAAGAAGTAAGTAGATCAACATAGGACTAGACCGATCATAGTTTTGATATGAGCATGAAGGTGTTCCTTCGTGTTAAGACACATAAGAGCCCTATCCATTATGTAAAAGGTTCTAAGTTAGCTCCTAGACTCATGGGTCCTTTTGAGATCTTGGAGTGTATTGGCCCTTTGGCCTACCGTCTAGCGTTTCCACCTAGCTTGTCTCGCGTACATGATGTGTTTCATGTTTAATTTTTTATGAGATATGTTACAGATCCTTCTCATGTGTTATATTGGACCTCATTGCAAGTGTAAGATTAGGGTCAGGTAATGGTGGATCTCGTTCGCATCATAGATCGTAGGAACTTGGGCCTTCGAGGCAGAGAGGTTGATCAAGTCTGGGTGCAGTGGGATAGATATGATGAGACTGCAACTACATGAGAGGATGCTATTTTACTATGAGTTCAGTTTCCACATTTTTTCTAGTGACTTTTAGGAGGAATTCGAGTCTAAGGGAAGGGGGATTCAGTGCCCACTTCCCTTTTACACCTTTTGATACTGATCATGATACTGTTGATTATATTATAGACATGATTATGGACCTTATTATAGTATGATGTTGTATTTTAGATCATGGATTATTGTAGAGTTGATTTAGTTATGATGCATGATGATTATTAGAGACATGGTGGATATTTATGTTGATATACTGTTTAACATGGTTATATTATGGATGTTTTTCAGACATGTGATATTTGGATATTGTGAGTAGACCTAGAAATAGAAATTATTTGATGATGATGAAATTTTAAATGATTCAAGTTAGATTTATTGACAGTAAGAGTTCTTATTTCAAATTGTTATAAAATATGGTGTAAAAGAGAAACTAAAACGATGTAAAAATAATATATAAATTAATATCCATTACTTTACATCCATCCACGAGCGAAGAAATCATCAACTCAATTTTTGAAAAATAGCGATTAATGTCATTTTACATGTACACAATATCTAAAAACACCATCAATACAAGACATGTTGGTTAGACCTAACACTAAGTTTTAAAAACTCATTTGTTATATATAGATATAAATGGAAATAATATTATTGGAGATACTATTGAACAATAATGAACCCATCCATAATATCATATCAAAAAAGTTTTCAAATATGTATGCCAAATAACAAATTAAATAGATAAAATATTTTAAATTCCTAGAAGACATGAATATATAATATTCCATTTCCTTCTATATAATACCAAGTGGCTCTGCTCGTTGTTCAATGCAATGTAAAAAAAAATTCATGGTCTTCTACATCTAGTCTCCATTTTTTGCGTTGACTAGTTTTAGTCTTCACCTGTTGCAATTTTAACCCTATAGCAATTATGTGATGGGAGTAATGATACACCTTTTTGTCTAGTTTGTAATCAACAAAGTGAATCCCACTTTGCAGGGCTTTCACTTGTTGTAAGTATGTTCCCTACACTAAAATCAAGCCAGTATAAAATGTTGTCTCTTCCCTTGTTATTTCACATGTTAGCTTTGTTCTCTCTTTTGTGCAACGGAAAAAGTAGTACTTCACTTTCTCAACATTTTCTTCTTCAACAATGACTATAAATACATCACCTACAACAAAATATAAATAAACATTCAATGATCCATGTATAGTATAAATATATATTTAATTATCAAATTATACGATCCCTTTAAATAAAACATACCTTGTTTAACTAGTCTAGATATGTGGTCATAATCAGTTGAAATTAATGGCACATCTTCAAAACTATCATCATGATATCCACAACTAAACGAACTTGCTTCCACTCACCTACATACCCATGTTTTTTACTATTGCACTCTGAATATGATTTGTTCATGCATTCATAACAAAAACAAGAATAATCTCTTATACAGATTGTCCAGTTATTACTATCCATAGTCATCAAAGAGTGCAAATACCTAGAATTAGGAATCCTTTCAAATCCATACTTTTTCCTTTGATCAATACCTTCAATTAATCATGCTCAAAAGATCAATAAAGTTTAAAACAAACATCAAAATTTAGAATAAAAAAATTTAAAGTTAGTAACTTGTAGAACTTAATAAATCACATCAAGATCTACATATCTATTTTTTAAATGTGCATGTAACTATTATCTCCCAAAACACTCTGTGTGGGGTTGAATCCTGTGGGGTTGAAGCGTGTGATGTTGAAGCCTGTGAGGTTGAAACCTGAACTATAAAAATTTTCTTACACCATTCAACAATAGTGTGGGCATCAATCAGTCAATATCCCTCATAATCAAAGATTTGTTTCTTTAGAGCACATTTGATGCATGCACCCACACCATTGTGTTCTCCCTTCCCATGACCACTCTCAAAAAAACTCCATAAATGAGGATTTTGTGATGACGATGATAACGACTAAGTGCAAAGAAAAGGTGAGAGGATTGGAATTGTGATGTGCAACCATCTGACCAAACAAAATGTTGATCTATTTGTATTCCTTATTGTTGAAGATATTAAAAGAATAAACCAAAACAATGTTGCACAAAGTGGGTGTCATGTCCCTTTTCATCACTTATATAGAAGTGATACTCCTTCTTGATCATTCGCTTCACATATGTACTTTCAACCCCATTTAAATCCAATTGGGCATGCCTATAAAATACTTGAACCATGATAGTAACATTTTTAGTATGATAATACCATGTCTGGATTTCTTTTTGATGAGAAAATGAGTAATTCTCAGCAAAATCAACCACGGAAAATATGGAACTAATAGGGAATGTGTCTCTATTAGTCTTGAATTGTGTAGCCTTTCACTTTGAATAGTGAGAATCTCTGATGTACGGACTAATTAAACTTCAGAAACTTTGCATGAATGTAGCAATGGGGATTTCCTCTTCTACCAAATCCAACCTGGTTGTATCTTTTCCAAGCCTTATTGAATATTTTATGTATTTGAACCTACAAAATCGATTCATAATGGATAAATAGTCATGTATTCATTTGCGATAAACATAAAAATCTAAATAAAATCTAGCATCCAAATTTAAAAACATATATATATATATATATATATATATCACCTCTTGCAAGCCACCATTTTACCTGTGTCCAAATCTTCATTTGTTTATGGAAATAATTTCCAAGTCCCCACACTTTTCAGAGACACCTTTTATGCAAGTCATATGATCATCGACATGATCATCAGATACCATTCAAACAATTGAAGTTATGAATTCACTGACACATGTAGGTGGGGTATTTTCTTCCCGTAACTTTCTGTAGACCTGAAAAAACATAGATTTTGAAATACATTAATTTTAAATCATATCTCAAACAATGATATTTTAAACAAATTTCAAATATATAGATATAAATGAAAGCACACCTCAATATATATATATATATATATATATATATATATATATATATATATATATATATATATATATATATACATGATATAAAAAAATTTGTACCCGATAGTGATAATCAAACTCAACGTGATAGCAGCAACAACATGTGTCAAGGACTTTATCAGCTTGCATATACCAAGGCTTCAAATTTTCAAACATTCATTGTCCAATCTTAACATCTGGATTTTCTTCTGTAAACTTTATGTACATCTCATGTTGAGTTATTTCAAGCCAATGTTTTATATGTTCATCATAGTTATTGCGAGTTATCCTATGTTTTAAAACATCCCTTACATTCAGAGAAGGATGAGTCTTCTCAGTCCAAAAATCAGTAACTATCTTCACAATATTATCCTCTATTTTATCATAACGTGGATTTCTACACATTAGTGCCCAATTTCCTTCCATAGTAGAGTCATCCAATGTCTTCCTCCTCTTTGCATACCTACTGAACATCTTTCTAAATAAACCCAATGCCTTGGCAATGACAGTAACAGCAAGATTATTTGTCGTATCTTCACTTGCAACTGAAGTTAATATTTCTCTACGATAAATACTCTTATCAGCAGACCTAGTTTTTGTACCCAAAGAACTTATTCCTTAGAAATATTCCCAACAAATTCTTCTTCTACACGTTTTGAATTTTTCCATCCAAAATCAACACCCAATAATTCTAATGCTTCCCTCATATCAACATGATTCAAGAATGTAACCAGAAAATGTGCTCTAGCAACTGTAATCAAATTAACAAATTCACCATATATTATCTCTAAAAAAAAAAAAAATTCTTTCATGAAAGTGGTTCTTGTTGGGAAAATTATTTTAATTTTTGTAAATCCATCTTCACCAAGTGTTTCACATTTTACTTGGGAAGTAATTCCATAACTTTTGTTATCACTTCAGCATAATGTTGTGCATCATGATCTATGTCCATAAACATACACATGTGAGTACACCAAAATTTACAAAAAAAAATAACATACAAATGTGATTACACCATTAATGACCAAGCTAGTAAACACTTTAATATCTAAAAAATTATCTTACTATCTAGTAAACAATAATATTAAGTTGACCAAGCTAATTATATTTAGATAGCTTCATGAGGTCCTTCTTGAAATCTACTAAATAATCATATATATATATATATATATATATATATATATATATATATATATATATATATATATATATATATGGTGTTAGAGCTATCTAATTTTCAAATCAAACCTAAAACAAAAAATTTCAACACATATACTATATTTAGAAGATTGAGTAAACATCACTAATAATTTAATTACGAGGTCAATAGGGAAGAGAGAGTATAGAAGAATACATAAGTTGCATTGTACAATTCAAAATGATGTCCTCTTTAGAATGCTACCAAGATCTACCACAACGTTTATACCCAATAAATTTCATAACAAAAATTATTTTCAAATGTCATATTATGCACAACATGTTATATTTAAATTTTGTAAATTTATATGTATATGAGATCATTATTAATCCAATACATGACATATAAATTTTATATAAACTAATATAAACTAAAACAATGACTCTCAAAATTCAAAATCAACTATCACGTGAAGGTCAATATTAGAGAGTAAATCGTAACCATTTTTTTAATGAAAGGTATGGTAGACCATCAAATATATCCCCTAGATTAATCACTGGGGGGGCTTTAACCTTGTTTTTGATGACACATACCATGTGCAATTGTATAGCCCGGTAATTTTTATGTATAGCTTTTGTATCATAGTATTGGTAGAAAAATATGACGTAGTGGTCAATCGTAAAATAAGGGGTAATATTTGGAATCCCATGATAACAAATGTTTTGAACATTTATTACCAAGTGACCCACCCATTACATTAATGCACTTCAATCCAATTTCAAATATTTTTAAGGGCAAGTTCAAGAAACTTAGAGAAATAAGGAAAATTGGTTTTAAGTAGAATCACTATATAATATACCATAAATTGGTACTTAGGGTTATAATCAAAGAAGAAAAACCAAATACGTGTAAGGTTTATTATCGTTTTGTTGATCATTGTTGGAAGGAATTTAATAGTATGAATTTCCAAATAGATTCTAATCCAACATCTTTGAGATCTACATATTCCAAGGCATTTGAGTATTCTTTTGATGACACTTGATGAGAAGGTGCAACTTAGAGAAATAAGGAAAATTGGTTTTAAGTAGAATCACTATATAATATACCATAAATTGGTATGTTTATAATCAAAGAAGAAAAACCAAATACGTGTAAGGTTTATTATCGTTTTGTTGATCATTGTTGGAAGGAATTTAATAGTATGAATTTCCAAATAGATTCTAATCCAACATCTTTGAGATCTACATATTCCAAGGCATTTGAGTATTCTTTTGATGACACTTGATGAGAAGGTGCAACTTAGAGAAATAAGGAAAATTGGTTTTAAGTAGAATCACTATATAATATACCATAAATTGGTACTTAGGGTTATAATCAAAGAAGAAAAACCAAATACGTGTAAGGTTTATTATCGTTTTGTTGATCATTGTTGGAAGGAATTTAATAGTATGAATTTCCAAATAGATTCTAATCCAACATCTTTGAGATCTACATATTCCAAGGCATTTGAGTATTCTTTTGATGACACTTGATGAGAAGGTGGTTGCACAAGTCCAAACTCATACTGGATTTACACAAGATATCAATATCATCGTTAGTATTAAACATGGTTGTCCAATTCTCCTACTTTGTCTGTTCTCTACATAGACAAATCAGAGGATGCCATTATAAGTTGAAAGGAAACATATGATGATTGTGTTCTCTATGATATAACCATTACTCTTTTTTTAGTTGTTTTTGACATCATTCTTATGTCAAATGATTTTATTTTCACATGTATTATTTCTATTGTTTTAGGATATGAGATCCTATCAAAACCCTTGCCTTTACCCAATCTCAAAAACATATTATCATATTTAAACCTTAGAACTAAACAAAATTATGATCTATAAAGGGTTTCTATACATATTTACCAATTTTTGGAGCCTTTTCTTTCACTTGTTGTGTCTTCTTTCTCTCTCTTTGTGCCTTCCTATGAATAGATCTTCTAGCATTCTTCTCTACATTCTCTTCCTGGGTATATTTTCGTTTCTCATTCTTTGCATTTCCCATGATTCATCCAATTAATTAATTCTCACATGCACACATAAATCCTGATAGATTTGAATGTCTAAGAGTTAACTCAATACAAAACTATATGTCCATGCAACTCTATGTATATACAAATCTCAATAGAAATTAGGTTATTTTTAATTTTATTTTTTTATAACTTTAAAACAACTTTTCTAATTTTAATAGAATTTCTATTTGATATACAATTATTTAGTTTTATAATATTTTTAGAAATAGAATAACTACATGCTTTAAAGACAATTTTATTATATGTAAATAATAATTTTTTTATTTAAATATAATAACACATTACATATTTCTAGTTAAAAAAAATTAAAAAAACAAACTTAGTTTAAAAAATATATATGTAAAAAACTAAATTTAAAACATTAAAAACAAACAATATTAAGCTACTTATAAAAAAGTAACTTGCAAAACATTAAATTTAGAAGGAGACGTAATTGTAAAACATTAAATTCAGAAGGAGACATTTTGGCAGTGCTTTGGTGGTGCAAGAGGGGTTTGCACAAAGGTAGTTTGTGCAAACCCCTGTTCACATGAACCCCTCTCAGTGGCACTAACGTGGTGCCTGCGTGGCACATTTTGGCTCCAAATCCTTTTGGAGGATAATTGTGAACCAAAATCTGCCACTTAGGTGGCACATACTTAGGGTAATCGAACTAGATAAATTACAAAATTTTGACACAAAATTCATATTTTTATTAGCTTTCGAAAAATGTAATTTTCATTTTTAAAAAAATTGTTTTATTATTTTTTTTTTTAATTTTTACTAACATACGGTATTTTGGACAATCAATAGTACACAATCAACCAAATTTGAAAAATAGTAGAACATATCAAAAACAATTTAAAAAAATAAAATTACTATTTATTGAAGTCTTCTTTGTACATGTGAAAAAAAAAAAAAACTCAATTTCGATATAAATCTTAAATTTTATTGGCATAGACATATGTACACTATTTATTTGAAAATATTTTTACTAAATAATTAATTTTTTAAAAAAAATAAGTCAAAAAAACTATGAAAAATTTGACATAATATCAAAATTCAAATATTAAAAATATATCTAAAATTTCACGGTCAAAAAATAAATTTTCATATAAATAAACCACCCAAGGACGACCATTACTCTTTTCTAACATAAGAAACAGCGTATGAAAAAAAATTAAGAAAAAAGACCATATTTTTTTACCAATTTTATTTTTTAAAAATATACATGTATTCTACACTCTAAACAAAACATTTTGTTAGTTTGTGGAATTTCTTGAATGTGTACGGTTTTGTGGCTATTACCTTTAGAAAATCAATGAAACTGAAAATTCATGTTTATAAAGGTACAAATCATACCAAAAAGTGGGACATTTTATTGTGCTTTGCCCAGAAATGAATCTTTCTCTCAGGAAAGAGAATTTGGAAATGATATAAGGCTCAAATTTGATCCACCGAGCTGCATCCAAGTAGAAAGGACCACTTTTTCCATAGGTATTGGGAAAAAGATTGATAGGGAAAACAAAACGTAACTGTGGAAAAATGGAAGGAAAGGAAAAAACCTGATTTTACATCCAAGTTACAAATTATTTCACATGGATAGAAGAACGGAAAACAAATTCTGGATTTAAAATGATCCTTGACCAAAGGAAGGGATTGATCATGGAAACCAAATGAAGGAAAGAGCTTTCACGCATCAACACGGGGAGATATAAAATACGACAGAGCCCGCAAATTGAATAATTTCAAGGACAAACGCGGCTTGATCAAATTGAGCACCAAAAAATTATTCTGACTCTTCTTCTTCATGGAGATAAATTCTTTGTCCTCAAACTCTTCTTGTATTATCTAAATGGATTCTTCCCGTTGAATAAATTCAACTAGTTCGGAAAATCTCACCTCCTTTTGTTTGATGGTTAGTGTGGTGATGAATGTCTAGAACTGGGAAGAAAGAGCTCGTCGTGTGAAAGAGACAAGAAACTTATCTTCGACCACATCTCCGAGTGCACTAAGCTCTACTCGTATTGTTGTCACTCGACACAAGAATTCTTCCACTTTATCACCTTCTTACATACACATGGTATGAATCTTTGACTGGAGATGCAATTCTTTTATGAAATTATTTGCTTCGTAGATCATGCAAAAAAGTATCCTTGGCCTTCTTTGATGTTTTTGCATTCTAAATGTGTGGCTACACCTCATCGGGATATGCTCAGAGTGATCAACATCAAGTATTTTTGCATCGGTGGTCACACATTGTTTCCTCGTCTACTTCGGTGGGATGAACGAGTGTGCCAGTTACGATCTCCCAAAGATCTTCAAAGAGGAGAATGGTTCTCATCTTTGTCTTCCATGCAACAAAATTTGTCCCTTTCAAGAGTTAGGCATCAAATAGCAATATTTTTGGACCCGACATGATGTCAAACATAAAAATTTTATTATTATTTCAAAGATACAAATCCTTACTGATGAACAATATATCAAAGGTGGTCTTGATACAGTCTTGCAATGAGACACGGACGCTTGTGTGGGTTTTTTTATCTCACGTTCATCATAGCCGTATTCGAGCTCCACACGAACATTCTTAGCTTGACACCGTACATCAAACCAAAACCATTCCAGTAGTCCTTTATGTACAAGCTTTTTAAATTATAGATTTTCGTTGTTAAGAAGGGCGTCGAGCCATGAGAAATACAATCCGGTTCTTTTTTCTTGGCTTCTTAATGTCAATTCGCCTTGTGGTTTTCTTGTACCATTTTCTTTCATCATCTATAATGCATGACATATGTTTATCCCTCCTTCACGTTTTGCAGCAGTCTTCTACGCACATAAAGAATGTTCAAGTCTGTAAACTAAATCACCGCATCCAAGTTGTCTTCTCCAGTTAACGCTAGCTGCATAAAAATTGGTCTCTTTTGACATATCCTTTATTAATTCACGTAGATATCTAGACTCCCTCACTTTAGCCTAAACGTTTGCTGCAGAAATTCCATGCCAAGTGTGGATGCTTATTCGGCACACTTTCAAACACCAAGGGACAAGAAAACACCAAAACTTCTACTTTGACCACGTTAAATAGTTGTCAGAAAAAAGAAAAAAAAAAGCAGTACTCTCCATGCACAGAAAACAGAGAAAAAATAGGTCGGATGGTTGTCCCTCACACGCAGGTCTGTAGGAGCAAATGTCAAGAGTCGCTGCCAAATAAATATTTCTACTTCTACACAGATCAAATCAGGTAACTTCCAAAAAAGAAAAAAACCTACAACAAAATACAATTTAGGATCCATGTTTTGCACATGTATGGAAGAAACCGCTAAAACCTCTCTGATACTAATGTGTGTCAGAGATAAAGAAGAAACATACTTTGATGATCTATTGAAAACAGTAATAACAAATGTATACATGCAAATAATGTAACCGATGGTGGTGAGAACAATAATGGTAACCGACAAAAGTGGAATGGTCACCGACGGAAGAGGAATGGTAATCAACAAAGTTGGTTGAATAAAAATGTATTAGTTTTATAACATATTTTTTGGGTAGTGTACTACTTCAAATGCATATTGTCTCATGGATCGTGAGAGAAATAAGATATATGAGAGTCGATATGTTGTTTGTAATGAGTCATCATTTGACTCATTCTTACACAAAGAAGATTCAACATTGACCTCCTCTCATAGATTTCTCTCACATTCGGATAATGAGCATGAAGATTATTCACACAAAGAAAGATGATTTGCAAGGAAAATCGTTTATTGATCCTGTCCATTAGGGAAATAATTCATCACATCAATAGTAGCATCAATGTTTGAAGTGGGTCTAAAGCGCTATTAGGGACTCCAACTTAAATTATCTCCCAGATAATTCATCACAAGTTAGAACAAAAGGACTTGTGAGAAATGAGGTAAATATTGTGCTTAGGAGTTCAGTGATTGACAGGATTTAACCTTATATAGTTTGAGAGCCACTTATTCAAATAGATTTGAAGAAGGAAATAGATGTAGAACAAGACTCCCTGATTCAGAATTGGACATGGGAACGTATCAATCTTTCTACAAGAAATAAATCCACTAGTTGCAAATGGATTTTCTAAACAAAATACAAGGTAGATAGATCTATCAACAAGTAAAAAAACATGAATAGTTTGTAAAGAGATATGCTCAACAATAAGAAATCGATTACAAGGAGACATTTACACCCACTATAAAGATCAAAACCATCAAATTTATTTGTGTAGTGGCCACATAAAAAAGATGAAAACTTTAGCAAAAGGATATGAAAAGTTATTTCTTCAATAGGTGATCTTAAAGAAAAAGTATACATGAAATAGCCTGAAGGATTTGTCGATGAGAAGAATCCTATAAAGGACTATCATATAATTAAGTCTCTTCATGGAATTAATCCAGCACCTAGGGCATGGTACTTTAAACTACATGATCACCTATTGTAGCATTAATTCACTCATAGCTCCTCTTATTCGAATATGTATATCAAAAAAATAGGGACAAAATATTTTCATATTGTTTTTGTATGTGGATGATCTTATGATCATATGAAGTTTAGAAAATCCTTTTTAGATGACAAATTTGGGATACTTCAATATTTTTTTTTGCTTGGAGATATAGCAAAAGAACCATCATATGTTTATCTCCCAGATAAAAATACCAAGACACTCATGGAAAAGTATGTGATGTCTGACTGTAAACCTATGTCCACTCCAAGGGAGACAAGTTTGCAACTTTCTAGATTCCTAAATTCACCTCAAGTAGATGGTACTCACTACATGAAGCTTTTTGGGAGTATTGTTTACTTGACTTATGGTAGACCAAACTTATGCTTTGTTGTTAGCTTTATTTTTGCATTCTTTTAGGAGCCAAATAAATGTCAATGGGTTAGAAAAAGAAGCATATTTTGAGATATGTCTGAGGTAAAGTTGATTATGCTCTGGATTATCAGAAGAACTCTCATATTTTTCTTACATGGATATTGATGGAAGGAGATGAATGTTTTATTCAATGCCCGTCATATAAACAAAAACAACAAGCCAATATGTAGGCTGCGGGAGGAGAGAAGGAGAGAGGACAGTTAGATAACTATCTACAAACAAAAACTAACAATTTATTAACTAAAATAATGCACTAACATTCCCCCCCTTAATACATTGCTTTTACAAATGTACCCCCTAAACAAATAAAAATTCACTTTACTGAGAGGCTTGGTGAGAATATATGCAACCTGAAAATCAGTAGGGCGGTATTGGAGCTGAATTTTGTGGTTCAAGACCTGTTCACGAATGTAGTGACATTCGACCTCAATATGCTTTGTTCTTTCATGAAAAACATGATTCTTCACAAGCTTCAACACACCTTGATTGTTACAGTGAATGATGGGAGATTTCTCTTTAGGAATCCCTATATCTGCAAGAATGTGACGTAACCAAATCACTTTGCACATAGCTCCTTGTGCGGCGTGATATTCAGCCTCAATGGATGAGAGAGAAACAACAATTTGCTTCTTGTTAATCCATGAGATAGGCCCTGTTATCCAAAATTCCCCCCCAGGGTAATTTTGATAACATGCATCAGAATATCCAAATCCCAAGAAAATTGATTGATTCAGAGCAAAAATCAGGCTTGCAGGGTCCCTTCAGGTAATTTTCTAACTCCCCTGGCCGAGGAAAAAAGGAACAAGCTCTGAGAAAGTGCGGAGAAGGTTGCAGAAAGCAAGTAGTTCGGGCCAGGAAAATTTGTGAAAATCGGCTAAGTCCCAGTCTAGCACAAGTTGGGACAAATGGGACAAAAGTACGCGAACCGCCCAAACCGGCCGAAATGAGTCCAGGCGGCCCACTAAGCATTTGGGACAAGTGGGACTAAAGTATGCGGCGGGCGCGAAATGCCGGTTTGACCGAGAGAAAATCAACTAACTGCTGAGAGTAACAGTTCGGGACGAGTGGGACAAATGGACGCGAAATGCCCGAACCAGCCGGTTCGCGCGAAATCAGCACAAGGAGCCCAAAGGCAATTGGGACGCGCGGGACAGAAATACCCGAACCGGCCGAGCCGGCTGAAAAGGGTCAAGTCAGTCCGAAGCAAAGTGGGACAAGTGGGCCAAAAATGCCCGAACCGGCCGAATCAGCCGAAATGAGCACAAAGGGGCCAAAATCAAATGGGACATCTGGGACAAATGGAGGTGAAGTATGCGAAGGAGCCGAGAGCCAATCAGAAGCTGCCACGTGTCCTCACAAGGGAAAAGGTCAAAAAGACAAAGGCTGAGTTTTCGAGCGCTGATCCGAACCAATGAGAAGCTGCCACGTATCCAAGCGAAAACCCCACACA
>CM034154.1:726458618-726751118 GCA_019776745.2 Taxus chinensis
TTCTGTAGACCAGGGCACCCACCAACTACATACCATATTGCCCACGAGCGCCCCTATCCTTCTCTAGGTGCCTCAGTCTAGCCAAAATCACTTAGATCTATAACTTTTTAGGCTTCTATGTGACGGGTTTCTATCTCTATTCAGTCGGTCCTCCACTATGACACATTACAACAAACCTCTTCAAATAAACTAAGGATCTTCTAAACCCTCTTTACACATTAGGGTTTCATCGTTTAGTTGTTTGGGTATTATTTTAGTATTTTAGTATTCATTTACTTACTGCAAACTTGTATTATATTAGGCCTATTATATTACATTTTAGTTTAATCATTTTGGTGAAACCCACTCGTGATCGGTCTTTCAAATCTTTAGCACATCATCTTTTCTATCATGGCTCCTAAATTTTCTCAAATTTCTTTGTATGATTTAATTCAAATGCATCCTAATTGCTAAGTTATTTTGAAAAAATCCCTAAACACCATATATCTCCCTAGCGATACGTCACCGCATCAAGTGAGTGTTATCTTAGATCAATTATCTAACGACCCTACTCTTAGTGATCCTCCATCTAATCAATCCATGTTGGTCTCAATTCAAGCTTTACATTCTTTATTTCAAGACAAATTTCAGGCTATGGAATATACGATTATAATCTCTCAAATCTGAAATCCAACAACTTAAGGACGCTTCTCAGCCTCATGTTTGTTCTCCCTTCTACATCTCATCTTCATTTTATGTCTTCTACATGTGCTTATATTAGTGAGCCTCAAGTCTTTCCATTACCAGAGCCTCTCATGTTTGGTCATAATGCTAAGAAACATGACATTCTTACTGAGCTCCGTAGTCATCAATTGATCACTCTATCATCTACTCAAGGCTATCCTACTTACCAACTTGCAAAATATCAAGGTCGCCCATATTGCAATTATCATTGAATCAAATGGACATAATGAAAATGATTGTTATGCTTTACGATGAAGAATCAATCATTTTGAGCGTCAAGGATTTATCTCATTTACTTCCCAACATTGTGTTACATGTTAATCTACACTTGTTACATCCCAATCGGTTCCTAAATTTGAATCGTTTATGTTTAATGAGCATCAAGTCATCACTTCTAATGGTCATTGTACGGAAATTCAAGCACCACCTAAACAACCGCCTCTCAAAATCAATTTAACACCTCCTCCTCTCAAGTCATATGTGGCATCACCAAGTCAAACTACACAACAACCTCTCAAAATCAATCCACCTTCTCCTATCAAGTCTTATGTAGTGTCATCAATACCACCAAAGCTACCACCATTCAAGATTCCTCCCCATCCTACTCTACTTTCATTTTCAATTTATTTTTTTCAAAGCAACTACTCCTTCATCCTGATAGCCAGGACATATTTCAAATTCAGTCACCATCACGTGGTCCTAATGTTGCTTCCACCGCTACACGGTCATTTTAACCTCTTGCAGGTGACTTTTCTCACCTCATTACCCAATGACGCACTCTTGTGATTCGGTTCACACTTGACTGTTGAGAGGAATTCTATACACATGAAACCTCATACACTACACAATCGACACTACACCTCACATAGCTTCACACATCCTACATTGTTATACATAACACATCATCTTACATTTCATGACCTACATATTCCATCATACATTTACTTTGCATCTTTCACATCTTCTCATGTATATATTTGCACATCGTACACATTCTAAACACTATACTTCTACACCTGTATCATCTACACATCTTGTATTACATACTATAACATCCTAGACTACACACTACACATTGCATATCACATGACATTTCCTCATTACTACATATATTGTACATTCTACTCATCTGCTTATACACAAATATGCTCACTACCCGATGACACACTCTAGTCTCACGGTCCATACTGGACTGTTGAGGGTTTACAAATCAAATGGACCTCATTATACTCATACATCCAACCATTTAATCTTTGTATCATGTGACATTCCTACATCAGTGATATACACAATACGCTACATCATCACTTCTTCTAGCATCCTTTAGTGATATATGCTTTAGGCTAAATCATCACTTCTTATGTTATCTTCTTGTGATATACGCTTTAGGATAAATCATCACACGTTCTCACACCTCATCTCTAGGTTGTATATCATCACTACGCATCCATCACATCATGTTGTGCACAACACATAGTTCGACAATTTCTCAATGATATACTCTCATTTATGATTCATTCTTGACTGTTGAGGGGGCATAAAAAAATGAACCTCACTTCATACAATTCCATTTGTAAGAAAAATAATGGGTTAGCATGCAACTTTCAAAATAGGAAATAAGCACATTTAAATCCTAAACTAACACCACTAATTCCCTTACCTCAAATTGAGAAATGATAAAAAGAGGGAGAAGACAATAAACATGTACTTACCTACTAGTGGAATCCTCATTTGATGATTTTGATTTGCTCCTTGGATAGAAATGAGGATGATTCAAATTTATGGATTGATTTTGGTAGCACTTCCCCTTGGTGAAATGATGATTTTGGATCACTTGGATGTCGTGGAGATTGATAGATTACTTAGAGATTTTGGCAGCATAATTTTGTAATTGTTCTAAGGTGCTTTTCATGGAGGGTGGCACCTCTATTTATAGATGGAGGAAGCAAAAATCAATAGTTGAGATTTTTCCATGTTGGATTAGATCAATGGTTGAAATTCCATGAGAATGGAGAATTTTTTTAGAATTATAGAAGTCTATATTTTAGGAGAACTCTCTATTAAATTAAAAATTCAATGGAATAGTGCACATTTATTTAAATATTTGAAAACGAGAGGGAAGAATGGAGAGGCTTGTAGAAATAAAAGCCTCTAGATTTGGAGGGGAATTTAGCTTATGGTTAGGTGAAGTTAATTATGTTTAATGGGGTGATTAGATGGAGAAGCTAGGCATAGAGTAGGCATAGGGTAGGTGGTAGGTGGGTGAGTATTTTTAAATTGCTAGAAAATAGTTAATGAGGATCAGTTAGTATGGTAAATAAATATTAATGATGTATTAATATTTCTAAGGATGTAGTGGAAAAATAATTTAAGTATGATTACATCTAATAATTAATTAATTTTATAATTAATTATTATATGGTTGATAATGGGAATGGATTATTATTACATATTATTTGTTAAATGACTATGTTGAAAATTTTCATGTCTACATTTTACCCCCCTTTGAAGTGTTATTGCAGAGCAATGACAATTCAAAGAAAAGAAGAGGAGATAGGTTAAATGGTGAGACGATGCCACCTCAAGGGGTTAGGCGGGGAGGAACGAGATGGGTAACCGCTCGAAACAAAGAGAGGTCTAAGTTGGGAGAAGAGGAGTGATTAGAAGATGAGAATATGAGAGGATATTGGAGGAGTATAAGAGGAAGGATATAAAAGAATGAGAAGAGTAAGATATAGGGGGAAGGGAGGAGAGATGACTAGAATAGAAGATGCGAGGAAAAGCAGAAGGGAGAATTGGAGAAGATTGGAAGAGTGTAGGATGGGGAGATAAAGGAAGAAGAGACATGATTAGAGAAAGAAAAAATTAGAAGATAACAAGGGTGAAGATTTTAAATTATTGGAATAGAGGATGTTGGACGTGAAGATGTTATATGTTTTGATTAGGGGATTCCCTAGTGAAGGGGTGAAGATTTTGGATTGAGATAAGAGGATGCCCCAGTCAAGGGGTGAGGATTTGAGGATGGCAGATTACAAGATCTTGGATGATGAGGATAAGGATTGGTTGTTGGATTGATTTGGATGAGAGGATAAGGATTGGTTGTTGGATTGATTTGGATGAGAGGATGTGGGTTGGATGTGAGATGATATGTGGATAATGACTGATTGATCAACAAATTGATTAGGTAGGGGGTGAGGAGGATAGATAGTGAATGAGATGATGATGATATAAGGGGGTGTGCTACCATAAAGGGTCCACTAATATCATCATTAACAATATTGTGGTATTGAGAAAAATGCACTAAGGTATAAAGACCATAGATGACTAAATTTTCAAATGCCCCTATCCTCATATCATTGGATGGATTAAAAAAGGGGCCTCATATCATTGGCCAAGTAAAAGAAAAAAAGGAGGCCTCAAATCATCAACCAAAATGAAAAAGCAGATAAGAAAGTAAACATGCACAGACAAAAACACGCATATTACATTGTTGTATTATTTTTATGGTTTTGTGAATGATTTCGATTTTTGGGTTGTTTACGATTTTTTTATTTTTTTACAATTTTTTTTAATTATAGAGGATAAAGGAGAAATTTTAATGAATATAGGAAGAAACGAGAGGAAAACGGGTATACGGTGTGGAGGAACAAGATCTTGGAAGGCTTTAAGGCATTGTGGCAGGTATAAAAGGGGTGTGGGGTCTACGGGGGAGGTCATTTTCACCATGTGTAGTTCTAAAATAAGATCTCAAGAGAGGATGTGATGGCATATGAGAGGATTGTGGATCACCGGGTGGATGCAGTGAGGGCGTACCATGAGTCAGGAACGGCTGAGGCACCGGTGAGTACCTTGTTATTAATTATGTATTTAATTTTTGTATTTTTTGGATGTTTGTTAGGGGTTTAAGTGGCTAGGGTTATGTTTTAGTGCATTTGCGAATGATAGGGTATAGTTCAGTGAATTTTCACATGATAGGGTATAGTTCAACACATGTGTAGGGTAGAGGCTTATTTTAGTGCATTCGCATCAGAGTAGGATATATTTCATCGCATTTGCGCAGGATAGCTCATATTTCAATGCATGTGCTCAAGTAGGTTGTATTTCAATGCATTTTCTCAGGGATGAAGAGTGGAATTAGGTTTGGCTCATTTGTACTTGTGTGGGCTAGGTTTAGCGCATTTGCACTGTTTTTGGGTTGTAGTTCAGCTCATTTGCACAGAAAAGGGAAATGGCTCAACGTATTTGCTCTGAGATTATTTATGTTTGGGTAAGGGGGCTTAAGTGATAATGGTGGATTGAATAAGGTTAGTGTGGAAGAGAAATAAGTAGGAATGATGTGGATAGGTGGAATAGTGAGATGAAGGGGGATAATAGAGATTATGGGACATGTGCAAGTTGATTTAGAGGTTGTGCAGGTGAGGCATCGAAGATATTCTGCCCTGATATATTTATTAGGAGGTGCAAACTTAGAGGCAAAGGAGGATGAGGTGTCATTGTTGCATGTATTGGGTCTCCTTCATGTGGTGAGAATGCCTTACATGCACGCAGATTGAGGATTATTGACAAAATTAGCAAAGTGCTGGCACTTAAAGATGAGTACCTTTTGGTTTCCTACCGGGGAGATGACAATGACATTGGAGGATGCCTACCGGATTTATCAACTTCCAGTGGAGGGAGAGGTAGTGTTATGGCACAGGTCTAGGCCTGGACATAGACTATGCCTATTGATTGACGTGGAGGATGCACCTCGTCAAGGGATGTGGATAGACTTAGGATTATATTTTAGAGAGGGATATATGGAGCATGTGCCACTACTATTTTGTTCGTTGATTTTTTGCATTTTATTTCTAGATGGCGGGGGATGGGGATTCAGTATCAGTTTTGGGGATGTGGTTTATTCGATGTGGTAGGATGAGACGGTGTTTACATGGGCGCCGACAGTATTAGTGCAATTATATTGAGACTTGCACATAGTGGTCTATCGAGGGGGTGGGAGTATCGGAGTACGAATTTTATTATAGATATGGAGTTATGAGCATATTGATGTGGGTAGGCCGATTGGGATTTGAGATCAGTGCCAGGTAGGGGAGCCATCAACATATGGTTGGCAGATGATTAGAGGTAGGTGGGATTATTTGGGGGAGGTGGATTGGTACAAAATTTGTATTGATGAGTTATTGTTAGGGGATATTACTTGGCAACCATATCGTCGTTATGAGGTGTGGGAGGGAGATCAGAGGCATTTGGGCAGGATCCAGACTTTATATTATATAGTTAGAGGGCATCTATATATAGTAGAGTGATATAGGCTAGATCGGGTATTATGACAGTTTGCTACATTACATGGTATTCTGGTCAGTCATTATGTATTTACACAGACGACTTGAGAGGTAAGGGAGTGGGGGTCGTGATTCACGCAGTGACAGCCAGAGCAAGTTTTGGATGATGTGCAGGTGATTCCATGGGTGCCATTAGTAGTAGTGGCAGATCCAGGGACCGTATAGGGTTATGAGGAGTGGTGGGCAGGTATCATACTAGTGAGGTTGACACGTCCACTTAGAATGAGGTTTGTGCATGGTCAGCCACAAGCGCACACAGATATGTCATAGGGACATGTGTTAATGCCACACAAACCCTAGGGGCAGGCTGAGGAGGAGGCACAGAGGGCACCACCTATTATTATATTGGGAGGAGTGCCTGATCAGTAGCTGATGAGAGCAAAATATGTCTCATTATATCACTAAAAAACACTCTTTTTCTCTCTCTTAAAATAAAGCTTTCAAATGAATTTAGATGCAGTTTTACTAATGGATAGCATATTTAAGGTAGAATATAGGATTTATCTTATCATCTCTTTAGGAATCTATTTGCAATCTAATTGTTGTTATTTCCTAATATTTCTTCTAAAGTTGGAATGTAATAGTGTGTAGAAAACAAGTCATAATCAACTCTACTCCAAGTTCATAAATTGCAGCTACCAAAAGTCTTCATGCAATTACTAAAAGGCCTAGTTTTTCATAGATTGCTGCTAGATTTCTGCTATGAAAATTCTTCACGAAGCTACAAAAATGCCCAGCTAGTGAAAGTCTTTTGGTTTTTTCCAAATTAATGTAAAGGAGCACCGAACTATTCCACCCACTCTTTTCTTCCATGTCATCAATGAAGAATACAGATATAAACATGTCGCAATCCAAATTCATGCATGCATGTGGCATTCCAAGAAGAATTCAAAGTCATAGACTTAACACTCCTCCATTTTCTCTCCATGTTTTAAGGATGAGAAAATAGTGAAATAGTACTAGGAATATTTAATAAGTACTCTCCCACTTTGTGTTCCTAGATTAAAGGGATGAGTTGTAGAAATATTCTCCACGATAAGTGGGTTGTTATAGTTAAGTTTGTTTAGTATTTATCACTTTGAATAAATCCTCCCAAGAATAGGTTGTTAGCTCTTGGTGTGTGCACCAAGTAAACTAGAAGAAATGTCTATAAATACCTCTTCCATATATTTGAAAAGGGAGCATATTTTGTAAATCAGTTTTGAATTAATACAAGTGCAATTTTAAAAGTTAATTGCAGTTGCTCCAAATCCGAAGGGAAGAGAATAGCCAAAATCTGCTCTTCCCCAAGGAGGAGGATTTTTCTATTATTTCCTAGCATAGTTTATTTACTGCATATTTATTTCAGTAATTTAGTTGATGTGTGTTTCCTTTTCATGCATGTTTAATTTCAATATGTTTTCTTAGGAAGAAGTAGTGTTGAATAATATATTATTTCTCTTTTTGCATACAGCTTTAGACACCGCCTTGGTTATAATGACACCAACTTGTCTATGAGTTGGTTAAATGACTGGTAATACAATGACCCGTTAATAGCCAGCAGTACAGTAATCGGTGCAGAGCCCAGTGAGGCTGGAGGTACATGTGATGGAGATACACGATGTTATACGGGCTTTGCAGGTAGTTTTTCCATCACAAACATGTACAATAGGACCTTCTTGTGTAGTAGGATCATGATTAGGGAGATCTGATGTAGGAGATGTGGGAGCAGGGATAGGAGGTGATGTTGGAATGAGGAGATCAGGTGATGATGGTACAGGGGGATCAGGTGATGGGGGTGTCGATATACAGACACAAATAGATATGTATTAGACGGAGGCTTTTGCGTGAGTGATAGAGATAACAAGATTGCATGCTAGAGGTGCAGCTCGTGTGAGAGATGTACATGTGTTGATAGTGGTGACGAGGCAGAGGGAGATAGATATTATGCAGTTAGAGGGGGATTTATCTCGGATAAAGCAAGAGTGAGATCGGGTTGTATGACATCGGGATAGATACCATGGACAACGGGATGTTTACAGGGTGAGATATGGCCCATTAGATGGAGTAGTAGAGGGGAGTCAGACACAGGGTGCATCACAGGCGGTAGTAGTAGCGGCCCCTACTTCTTCACAGAGATCAGGATGGATGGGTCCTCCAACCACAGTATTGTTGCAGCAGTACCAGGCCTTGATGGCCGAGATGCACTATTATGAGGATATTGTGATGCATGAGTGGCAAGATGTTGTACGTTATACAGATCATGTAGCTCAAAAGAGAGTAGGAAATAGATCCAATTGGAGATCAAGACAGACCACAACCTCTGGGAGTGCATCGAGTGTTACATAGCCTCCACCAGGCGGAGCAAGGGAGGATATAAGGAGCTCTACACAGCGATGATCACTAGTGTGTTGAATGAGATGTATTTTTTCAGATATTTGATGACCATCATGGTCACATTTTTTATGTATGTGTGTAGATGATTCGGGATGTATTTTTTTATTGCATGTACATGTGGTGCATGATGATGATGTATTATGTCATGTATATGGTACATGATATTTCATGATGACCAGTATGGTTACATTTTTTACGGATATGTATATGGATGATTATCATTTTTTTGGATGGAGTGTATATTATGGGACATTTTGTGAGGACGGTTATATTTGATATAGATGATGATATGATGTTTATTGATGAGATCATTTGATTTTATTTTATGTTGATGACATAGTGTGATGATAATTGAGTATTTTCCTTTATGATGATGTTGATAATGTTTAATGATTTAATGGTTATCATGATGATCTTGTGATGTGACAATGTTATAGTGTTTAGATGATTTGATACATGATGGATTTGATGATAATGTTATTTTTAATGTGAATGGTATATAAATGTGATGATATTTATTCCAATTGCGTATATAGTACGTAGGGTGTTAGTTATGATGGTGATTTTTATAGGTATTTCTATGATGAAATTTGGGGTGTCTTTTTATTTTATTGTGGTTGATTATTGTAACATTCTAAAATACAAGAGCTAGAAAATGAGGATTTTTTTTTATAATAACAATTTACACCACTGCAATCGCATAGATGTATTTAATCAAATTCATTAAAATTAGATTTGTTCATTTGATCTATTTGACAACATATGTGTAAAGCCATGTGCGGCTGAGAAGGGTGTATCCAAATCTCCATGATCTCCCTTCATCACTACTTCGAGTGACAATGCTTACTAGCATTTTCGCTTAACCTTTTTCAGGTTATGGGAACCATGTGAAAGTCCTTGGGTATACCTCAAATCTGCTTTCCTGACTTCGCATTCTAGTATCCAACCCTTGCCCACCTCATGTTCAATGTTCAACTTCCCATGATCGGGTTACTGAAAATTTTAATTGGAAGACTAGGTGATCAAACAATGCACAACCATCAATGCATTACTTTGGCCAAAGTTTTCCACCGTGAAGGTTACGACTAAACTCAAGAAAACACACTAGTCATGTGATTTTTAAGTCCTTCTCCACCTTACAGTTATCCCTTTCACACTTATGTAGATCTTTTAGAATGTATTTACTTTATTTCAAATTTAAATTATCTTACAAGAGTTCATTTTGGCAAATATACTGATATGATCCCACAACGACCCTTAATAGCAACACATTATTACAACATCTATGTTTATTAGTAGATAATAGGTTGGACCTAGTTCATACTAGATACTTAGGTCCTTATAGGTTCACTTCATGCTTCGTTTAACTTAGTTGTTAATGTCCTCACAACTATAGGTCCCTACTATATTTCTTATTTACCATTCCCATGTTTCTTTGATCTCTCTTCCGACTCTTATCATTTTCAAGCATTTAGGTATTGTACGCCCCTTTTTATTTCTAGTAAACTTAGCTAAAACATTCAAGTATATAATGTCTCAAGTGTTATTCACTAGCTTAGGGATTATAATTATTCTCCTCCCATTAGTCATTTAACAAAATTCATTATATAAACCTAGGGCTTATTTAAAATAATTAACTTTCAGTTACTTGCTCTTATTCCCAAGTAAATACACTATAACAAGTCATAAATAATTGACTTAATTAAATAACAGAAGGATCGCTAAACAATTATTTAATTAACTCAAATTAATTATCTTGAATATTGTTACTTCCATTCTAGTTTCTCTTTGCCTGATATTAAATTTTTAACTTTAAATTACATTTTCATAACGATACTCTTTCATCCTCTAGGTAACAGAATTTACAGTCCTAACATATTAGTATCAAGTTACCGGAAAGTCAAATTATATATATATATATATATATATATATATATATATATATATATATATATATATATATATATTCCTCCATTTAACTATGCCACTAGATAGTTGTTTGATTCAGAAATTAAAAGGCGCGTGAATGTTATGATAACTGCCACATTTATCGGCTTCGTACATTGAGAAATATTAAATAAATATAGCCTTTGGTTAGTGTTTATCAATTTATGATAAGTAGGATTTCACAATTCCAGTATTTATCATTTACTCATGTTGAGATACTAATACATGCAAAGTAATCATCTCTTTATTAAAATCATAGAATACTTATGTCATTAAGGCAAAATATATAACTGACATGGTAACTCTCACATAGTGAGGTTTGAATATTAACAATGGATCCAAGATCCCAATAATAACAGTCAAAATCCCAGGCTAACATCCTTCTACAAATTGAAATCCACATAACTCATTTAGTTTCAGGCTATGATAAATCTTCACAAGACATGAGTTTCCACATATCCGAATGTGACGGCTAATTGTCCTGCAAGATTGGAGTAGTGGTATGATGTCAATTTAAAATGAACTGGCATGAATATTGCCTATGTTGTCTGCTACAACTATTTAATAAATAATGAAAAGATATACTTGTTTTATCAGCAAGCACATGGTAATACAATTGAAAATGTATTAATGCATGCTTTCTATAAAGATAAAACTATAGACGCACACTAATAGAACAACCAGTTTCTATTTCAGTGATCATGTATCCCTCTAATCAGAAGGATCAAGGCATCCTTATTTCAGCTTCAAACAATGAATATTCAACTTTTAAATTTTTGCATAAACCGTATGAAAAATATGATTAAGAAGAGTACAATTTTTTTATAAGCTACCATCACAAGAGAGTAATCAAGTCATAATTGTTCAGCATTTGAATTCATATTATAACTACAAGCAAATCATGCTTTTCACAGTACAAATTTGAAGTGTTGTTTTTCTTGCCTTCCAATCAATGAGCAACTTAACAAAATTGTCAAAAGTCATCATTACCAAAAACTAATCAAACATATTCTTTCTAGTTAATGAGTAGCTCATCATATCATCCAAGAATATCATTATAAGGAAAATAAAACGTATTATTTTCAGTCAATGAAAAACTCGATAAAATTTCCAATAACATCATTACCAAGGAAAATAAGAAGTATTATTTCTAGTCAATGAGCAGCTCAATAAAATGTCCAATAACATCTTCATTTCATAACAATCAAAACACGCCTTGTTTTATAAATGAACAACCCAACCAAACAATATAAAAACACAATAATTATATCATTTTAACATGTTCTTTCCTAATTATTATTTTTCTGTTAAAATGCAAATCTCAGACTCTAAAATGTCATTACGCTAAACCACTCAAACTACGGATTACATAGAGTAATAACTCAAAAACAAATTTTAAAAAAAAACCATTCATGAAAGGAAATTGTCAGGCAAATCAATTTGAATAAAGTATTCACAAAATGTTTTCCATACTTCCTATAATGAAAAACACATGAAGCCAAAAATCGACTTGCATAGAGTATTATCACAAAATTTTCCAAAAACCTATAAACGAAGGAACTATCAATAAGTCGTTTTGCACATACCCAACATGTTTTAATTCTAGCAATAATTTTCTTTGGTTAATAGTTATCAAAACCCTGAAGAAAAATATCAAGCAAACGTTTTACACTCTTCCGGAAAAATCATTTTTCCCAAAAAAATATTTTTTTATTAAATGGTAATAAAAACCTAAGAGCAGAAATCGATTTGGGTTTCCAGAAATCAAATTATAATAGTAAAAATCGATTGGGAACACACAACTTCACAAAAACATTTTCCTTCTTCTAGTACAGAAAAACCCAACTCCCTCTTTTTCTTCTAGGAACAATTTATTTTTAAACAAAGAAGGAATTTTATAAATTCCTATTTTTGCATATCCAAACCAAGAACCCCATCTATGTTTTGGGTTTAGCTGAATCCACACAAAGAAAACTTAAAAACCAAAATCCATCAATTTCCTTTTTAAAATTTACATTCATTCCCTTGAAACAAACAAATCAAAAGTTTTCCACAAATTCCATTGATTGCCATTAGAAAAAAAATACATATTTCCACATTTTTTTTCTAAATAATGCAGCAAAGAAGGGAGAAGATATTCATGCCTAGAAAGAAAACCAAAATCAAAAACCTCCTTCTCTTCCAGCTCCAACAAGTTGAATCCCTCCTTCCTTCAAAACTCACGCATATCTCCCAGAAGGGAAGAGTGAAAATAGGCAAAGGAGAAATAAAAGAAAAATAATATGAAAGAAACTTTAGTTTGGGCAGCATATTGAGGAAGTTTCAGGCTTCCCAATGTTGGCACATGCATCAAATGCATGCCACATACTTGGTGCCATGTAAGGGTGTTTCACTTTACAAAACCTATAAATATTAAATATTTATAATAGTATTTTGTTTAAAAACTTTTGACTTACATGTCAAATCCTTCTAGGATATATATATATTGCCTAATCTAATAAAAAAATTAATATTGCATTTTTTTTAGTTGTTACCCAACTTAATGGTTAAGTTAAATTCAATCATCATAATACAAGTCCACATATTACCAACAATATATTACCATAATAATTAGTTGAATTATCAGGTTCCATATAAAACATTCCAATAAACGAAAAGCACCAAGTCCGTAAATGATGATTCAAATATTCTCATAAAGTTGGGTTGACATAGCATTGTCAATTGAAACCGAGTCAGTTATCATCACGGTCATAGTAAATTTTGCACAGAATAAAAGACGACCAAACTGATTAAAAGAAGGTAGCTGAAATACAAATAACCGAAAGATTCATTATTATCATTGAACCATTTTACCTATGATCAAGGCCTAATCATGTTTAGGAAGGATCATCAAGGTGGGTGTGGGATTACCCATTCAACAGTGTCTTACCTTGTGGCTGAAGTTATGGGTCATGAAACGATAGACCCAATGGACCCATACACACAATGATGATCCCATTTAATCCTAATTACACTTAACCGTAGTTAATTTAAACTTTCTAGAAATTTGGGATGTTACATACTCCAACCCTTAGAATAATCATCATCTCGATGATTTCAAGATAATTAGATAAACTAAACCCATCATTCATTTGTTACATAAATATATTTCAAATCAGCTTAAAATTTGTAACAACATCATTTCTGTTGAATCAGAATGGTCACAACAGCCCTTATATATTTAGGAAAAGGTCATATAATTTGTAGACATAAAACATTACTACTCAAACGACATATTTTCTAGGTTCATTATCAAAATCTTCCACAATAACTACTAATCAAAAAAATACCTTAGTCCTGGATATTCAATTGCAGGCTTATCTATAGGATTTTTTTATCTACAACTTTATAGAAAAACTAAATTTAACACTATAGAAAAAATAGATTCTTAAAAAAAATTAGTCAAACAGATGCGGAAAAGTAGTCTGGATATCTTCCAGATTCTCCCAAATTATGTTGCCCTCAAAATATTGGTCCAAATGGATCTTGCTTTTACTAAATTTCTCTATTTTTCAGTTCATAAATTCTTATTTATTGGTTATCCTAGCCTGTTAACCAGCTAAACCATCACATAGTCAAAGATAGTCTTTACCAAGTTGAAACAACAAAGTGTCATTGTTTTGAATGCAACAAGTACAAACCAAATTTTCTTCTATCATGGTATTTCAATATGCAAGGGTTGCCTTAAAGAGTTTTTCCTTTAAGGTCATACCAGTATATTCTAATCATAACAGAAACTCAAACTCATAATCTCAATTTCAATCTCTTCTAATGTGTCTTTCTCATCCATCTCAGTCAAATTAGACTTTTTGTCTCAATCAATAGCTTATTCTTTAAACTAAGGCACCGGGAACCTTATTTAAAGGTATACATTATCAAATTTATTGCAATTTTTTCCTACTTCTATAACCCATGCACAACTCAAATATTTCACACACACACTGGGGGTATTGGTGTATTCAAAGTCCACAATAACTTTCTAACCATTTAATACAAAGCTTATACCATCAAATCCACCTTGCCTGCATATGAAAGGTCATGCAAGGTTCATAAGGTTCTTATCTTGACCTATGTAAGAAGGAATTGTGCTAGTTTTACCTCTTGGAAGGTTTTTTTCAACATCATGGCATGCCTCCAGTTTTTGCTTTCAAAAATCTAAGCAATTGTATAATGAGCCCGAGAAGCCTAATTTGGTAACAACTTTACCAAATATTTGATCCCAAACATCAAATTTTTGCATGAAGTCTGTGTAAGGGTTATTCACCGATTAATATTACTAGTTATTGTTATTGTTATTATACGACAATCATTCAAGCATGTAGGTTACTTTCTTGTTTCTTATTCTTCTACACTTAAGGGAAACCCTCAATTATCTTCACTTGTGCTACAATAATAAACTCACCATTCATACTATGCAAGGTTGATCACAATCAACTTGTTTCACAGAGCACAATCATCTTATATCATAGTTTACGTAATTTCACTATAGAGATTTGTTTTAGGCCTCATTTTACACCTTGCTCACCAAGATAAAACACACATTAATCACCTCACTTGTCTCTGTTATCCCAAATTCACCCCCAGAAAATTTGGTCAGAACAAACCCCGCACGTAGAGAAAATATGAAGGGAAAACGTTTCAGACCTACAAGCTCACATCCCAGAACAAGGTAAAGGAAAAAGTCAGCATGCAGGCCCAAGTCAAGGAAAGCAGGCCATCGAAGTAAAAGGTGAAAATTTTCCTTTTGACAAAAAGGCCTGGAGACAAAAGGTGAAGCGCATCCCCCAGCCACCCAAAGGGTGCCATGTGTCCAAGCGGAGCGGTGGGGCTGCAGGAGTTTTTTGGATTTCACGATTCTTGCGAAAAAAGGGGAAAAGATAAATTACGGACCCGCAAACCCGATTTTGCCCTAATCTGGCTGTCACGTGTCCCATATCACAAAGAGGACCCATTTTTCAAATTGTTTTCCCACCCATTTGTATGGACTCGATACAAACTTCGAAGGGGCATATCTTTCGACTCAGGGATCAAAATATTGTGAATCTGACACCATTAGAAAGATCTCAGCCTCGCCTACGCCTTAGAGGTCTAAAACTTCAATTTTGAGGAGGTTAGGTAAAGGAAATTGGAGGAAACATCTTTGAGATTTTGATGCAGGATCTTCTTGCCTCAACAACTAGATCAAATTTGATTTGTTCCGTCGTTTCCTCTTCCTTCAAGGCGCCAAACCAAAGATTGATACAATAAAGACAGATTTAGGGGCAAATTTTATCAGGGGCATTAACAACTATGGTTGAGCTTCTACCTATTTTCTCGCTTCCCACTCTCTTCTCCTCTTTGATCGAATCTATAAATACGGGGGCAGGATTCATTGTAAAGGGTTGGACATTCCTTGTTTTGCAGGCTCCCTTTTTCTTCTAGCAAAGGAATTTGTGGAATTTCAGGCCTTCCATCAAAGTTGTAATATATTTCTTTCCTCCTGGCTATTTTGTAATGTATTATATCAATCTATAGAGTAATAAAACACGTTTGTGATCGATTCTAGATCATTTTTGTCTCTTTTGCTCGCAGCTAGTCTTTCATTATAAATATGGTTATCTGTGTTTGATTATTGCATGTATTTTTTGGTTTGTGTCTATTAGCAGAACTAGTGTTCATCATTCCTTCGGTGCATCACCTTGTAGTTTAGTTATTGTTTATTTCTTATACCCCTTTCTTATCCATGTCTCCTTTGCAAGTTTTATATTAGGTATAGAGATAGATCCTCTGCAAATTCTCACGTATGCATCTAAATAGAGGAATAAGGAACCAACCTTTAATCTGGAGAGATTTCCCATTTTGCAAGGTCCCACACCTTGGGAAAAGTTCAATGTTATGTAATCACACCAAATGAGTTTACCTTAGAAAAGTAGATTTTTAGAACTCATTTGGGGGTGTTGTTATTTTGCACTAACAATTTTGGTACGCTCGATGGGACACTGGGGTTAGATATTTCATCTTCTCTTAGTGTATCAGCAAAACAAAAAAACTTACACCACTATGTGTCACTAACAATTTTGGCACGCCCGATGGGACCAAAGGTCTTCACTTTATTTCATCAAGTTGATGTGTTCTTGGTGGGATTCAGCCTTTTGAGGCACATACAAGCACATCTGGCGACTCCATCTAGTCAAAAACCAATTCTCTGAGTTGCAGACCTTTTCCATCCATTTTCATCTCATTTTCATCCTTCTTCCATCTCTTTCATTTTCTCCCATTCCATGAGGTTGTACAATCATGACTTCATTCCCTTCATGGAACTCACACTTACAGCAATGCAGTCCACCTCCAATGTATTTCCCAACTCCTCCAAATCAGCATTATAATCAGATCCAGGATCCATTATGCTTACCCATATGAGCAGTGTCAAAACCAGTTTGGCCATGGAGCTTATCAAGAACAAGGTGACGCATACAATGGTGACAGCTATGTGGAGAATGCTGGTTTGCTAGAGAAGATCCAAAAAATGGAGGCTAACATGGTTCAATCAAGGGGCATAGCACAAATGAAGGCATTCAAGATTGATTACATGGCACCTTGTCCATGGGAAGGCCCTTTTCCAAGACATTACAGCCCTCAAGAGAAGCTTGACTTCATGGTTGAAATACTGCCCCAACTTACACAATGGACTGAGGGGATCGGGGCTTATGAGTTGGAGTCAAGACAACCTTATCAATGGGTAAGTCTAACATCTCATATATTTTCTTTTTCTCTTTCTCAAGCAGCACCATCTCAACCCAAGCTCCAATTTCCAAGCTTCCTAGATTGTTGCCCCAAGTATTGATTTCATTTCTCCATTCCCTAGTCTTCCACCCCATTTCATTTCTTCTCCTTTTTTCCCTTCCAAGTAGTCATCCCCTCCAAACAAACAATAAGTTCCACCTCCCTCCCCACCACAAACAATTGCAAAGTTGGTTGAAACCCAACCTATGCCACTCCTCTTACTTTCCCAAGTCCATGTTGGGAAGATACTCAAGAATCCAGTCAAGGACAACAAGTAGAGGATCCCAACAGAAAAGAAATAACAGACAATCTGATGAGTTGGGCTGCTAAATTTGGGTTTACAAAGATCCCCTTGATGGTCAAGCCAATACATGAGGTCAAGGTTAAAGAGCTAGTGGTGGGTGAGTTTGAATTTGCAGCAGAGAAGGAGGATCATACAGTTTCAGAGGCCCCAAGTGTGGAGCAGGCTACAAGAGATCCTTCAGTTCTTTCTTCCACTTCATCCCCTTCAAGCTCTGATGTTGAAGAAGAGTTTGAGCTTGCAAAATTCATGTTTGAGGATGAAGGGAGTTATGGTGATCAAGTTGCAGGTCAGGAGGACACCATGGAGGAGGTTGAGCACATGCAATAGGACAACAATGAGGTAGATTATCTGTCTGACTTGGAAGATTGCTTTGATGGAGAAAAGCCCATGGAGATCATATCATTTTCTCTTCCACCATCCATCTTCCAAGCATATGAGCTTGCTTCCATGAAGGAGGGCATTCAAGAGCAATAGCCTATGTCTCACAATGTATCTCTGGAACCAAGGTTGGAAGATATGAGTCTTCCATGTTCTTCACAAGAGAAGGAAGAAGAACAGCCAGCTCCAAGCCCAGTTTAAAAGGAGCATATAGAGGTGACCAAGACAAATTCAGAGGCACTGAGTCATGATCTGGTTGCACAAGAAAATACAGCCCCCTCTCTAATTAAACCTCTCCAAAATTCTAATCTTTTGGAGGAGCTTGAACTCATTAGCTTCATGTTTGAAGATGGAGCTTCATATATGGTGAAGATAATGAAGATTTTAAGATCACCATGTAAAAGGGAGAGACCTTGTTACAGTAGGACAGTAAAGATTTTGATTTCCTACCAGACTCAAAGGAATGTTTTGATAAGAGGGAGCTAGTTGAAATTGTAATCTTTTCTCCCCCATCATTCATTCTTCAATCACAAGAACCTTCTATCATAGAAGAGAGCGTGCAAGCACAACCTGCAGTTTGCAACATGCCTCCTGAATCAAAGTTGGAAGATTTCAATCTTCCAAAAGTCACACCTGTTTCAAAGGAAGAGGAGTATAAGGCTATCATTCCTCCCACACCATTGATCCATGAGAGTCTACAAGAAGGCTCCATTCTTGGAGTAGAAATCCAGAGTTATGGGCACATCCAAAGGATCAGACCTTGCCCAATCAAGTACTTTGCTTCATTAGAGCCAAGGGAGAAGCCAAAACCAGTCATGCCTACTTCAAGGCATGAGGATGAGCATCAAAGTACCAAGGGTCATCGTCAACACCTCCAGGAGTCTAATGCAAGTGAGCTTGAGGAGGTATTTCCCATTAATGCTGATACCTTGATGATTTGGGTGGAGGACTGGCTTATTGTCAGTTTTTCACTCATATAGGTAGCTATATTTAGTGTCAAATCATTTGCATGGCTGCCTCTCTTGAGAAAGGGAAGCTACTTCTCTCTACCTGTAACAGGCTTTGTTTAGCATTCTTTCTCTTTGGTTAGTGTAGGAGTAGGAGTAGACTTTGTTTCCAGCAGAAGAAGTGCTTGTGCACACTCTGCATGTCTCATTTGAGGCATGTATGATTTGGTTTTTTGTTTATAAGTTTTGTTTGTATTGCTTCAGAGGGGCATGAAGCAAGGCTCTTAACTATCCAAGGTAGGAAGACTCATATTTTCCTATAGCAGTTGTAAATTTTAAAAAGAAAACAAATGTAGAGAAACTAAATCCGTTTTAAGACAGTCTATTCGAGGGACAAATTGAAGCCTTGGGTCAAAATAATTTTCTACTCTTAGAAAATCCATTCCCAAGATATTCTTATGAAAATTGAGGGTGCAGACATGTAGGAAAGCTCAGGGTCAGACAAAACATATAAAAGTCTTACAGTCAAGCTCGCAGTGGCTCAGGGATCAAGTCTTTGAAGTTCAAATCAGTTTCATGTTTATCAGGCAGACTCCATGCCCAATGGATGCTTCAAGGCCACCGATCTTTTCATCTAATAGGCAGATGTCCCCGTGAGTCGCCAATTGTTATCCCAAATTTGCCCCCGGCAAATTTGGTCAAAACAAACCCCGCACATAGAGAAAATATGAAGGGAAAACATTTCAGACCTACGAGCTCGCATTCTAGAACAAGGTAAAGGAAAAAGTCAGCATTCAGTCCTGAGTCAAGGAAAGGGCCGTTGAAGCAAAAGGTGAAAATTTTCCTTTTGACAAAAAGGCCCAGAGACAAAAGATGAAGTGCATCCCCTAGCCAACCAAAGGGTGCCACGTGTCTAAGCGGAGCGGTGGGGCCGGGGGAGTTTTCTGGATTTCACGATTCTTGCGGAAAAAGAGGAAAAGATAAATTCCGAACCCGCAAACCCGATTTTTCCTTAATCTAGTTATCATGTGTCCCATATCAAAAAGGGGACCCATTTTTCAAATTATTTTCCCGCCCATTTATACGAACTCGATACAAAATTCAAAGGGGCATGTCTTTCGACTCAGGGCTCGAAATATTGTGAATTTGATGCCATTGGAAAGATCTCGGCCTCGCCTATGCCATGGAGGTCTGAACTTTAATTTTGAGGAGGTTAGGTAAAGGAAAATGGAGGAAATGTATTTGGGCTTTCGATGCAGGATCTTCTTGCCTCAACAACCAGATCAGATTTGATTTGTTCTGTCCTTTCCTCTTCCTTCAAGGCGCTAAACCAAAGATTGATGTAGTAAAGACGGATTTGGGGGCAAATTTTATCAAGGGCATTAACAACAACATTAGTGAGCTTCACCCTATTTTCCCGCTTCCCCTCTCTTTCTCCTCTCTAATCAAATCTATAAATACAGGGGCAGGATTCATTGTAAAGGGTTGGACATTCCTTGTTTTGCAAGCTCCCTTTTTCTTCTAGCAAAGGAATTTATGGAATTTCAGGCCTTCCATCAAAGTTGCAATATATTTCTTACCTCATGGTTATTTTGTAATGTATTGTATCAATCTACAGAGCAATAAAACATGTTTGTGATCGATTCTAGATCCTTTTTGTCTCTTTTGCTCACATTTGGTCTTTCGTTATAAATCTGGTTATCTATGTTTGATTATTGCATGTATTTGTTGGTTTGTGTCTATCATCAAAACTAGTGTTCATAATTCCTTCGGTGCATAGCCTTGTAGTTTAGTTATTTTTTATTTCTTGTACCCCTTTCTTATCCCTGTCTCCTTGGCATGTTTTAGATTAGGTATAGAGATAGATCCTCTGCAAATTCTCACGTATGAATCTAAACATAGGAATAAGGAACCAGCCTTTAATCTGGAGAGCTTTCCCATTTTGCAAGGTTCCACACCTTGGCGAAAGTTCAATGTTATGCAATCAAACTAAATGAGTCTGCCTTAGAAAAGTTTATTTTTAGAACTCATTTGGGGGTGCTATGATTTTGCACTAACAGTCTCCTCATTCTTACCATAGTTTTAAAGCAATTAAAAAAATCCCAGTTGTGACCAAATTTCACTGTTCATAAGAAGCATGATGCAAAGCACTAGGTAATAATGCATAGGACTTTCAAGGACAAACAAAAGGTTAGCGAGTTAGCAAATAAACTATTCAAATCGGTCCTTTCACCCTTGCCAGAGGCTCCACTATCTCAAGCCTCAATAAGCCTAGAACATTTTATATTTGAACTTTGTAGTATAGAGTTGGTTTTTAGCTTCATGAACCTTGTTCACATGATTTGTGGATGTAATTACAACACTCAATTTGATTAAAATAAGGAAATTTTCACATTTTACTTATTTCTTCCAAAACTGCCCTATATGTTTCTCAAAAACAATGTCATTGATGAGTTGTAGTTGGGAGCAACCTAAAAACAACCCAAATAAAGTGAGAATATATTTGGATACCATTTATCAAGTTTTATATTTTCATCAAGTTTCATGCCTCAACTCAATACTTAAGTCCTTTAAGCTAAAAAAATTCTCCTTTCTTGACAAGTGTTCTTAGCATCTACAGGTATACAGTCTGAGTTTTCACGTTTGTCATGACCAAATCACATCAAAATGACTATAAAATTTGGAGTTACCCTTGTTAGGTACCCAAGAACATGCTCAAAAAAATCAGAATGTTTCTATTTATAAAACTCACATTATGTCTTTTTTTTATTGCATTCCTAGCACTGCCAACAACATGACAACAAGTAAAGAAAAATTTATATCATGATAAATTTACCATTTCATGATCTCAAACCAGCTTTGAAATTTTTGTAATAACATTTATAAAATTTATTCTTTTAACATCAACACATGATTCCTTGTATAATTGTCCCACCAACTCGGTTTGCACACTCTTTTCATTAGAATACCATGTTTCCCTCATGAATAGTTAGAAATATCAATCATAGTGCATTTATTATTCTTCAACCACATAATAGGATGTAAAATACAATGAAATAACTTACCAACATATTTTCCATTCCATTAAATAATCAATCTATGAGATCCTCGTACTCAAACACCTTTATTTTTCTTCAATGGAGGATTACATCCTTATTACAATCATGGTAGACCTTCATTTCTTCACAAACTTCTCCTTTTTCCTCCTTATCATACCTTGAACCTCTCTCTTGGGGAAGGATATTCATGCATTTCTCCTCCTCTAAAAATGTCTTTCTCATTCGAATATATCTCTCCCAAAACTAACTTTCCATAATTATTAACCTAACTTGGCTTAACATCCACTAACTCACTTTAATTAAGAACTTTGCAAGAAGACCTTATGATAAATCATTTCAATCACTGAATAATGAACATCCAAAAGTATTATAAGCTTTTTTCATTACCTGAAGACATTGTAGCTTCATTAATAAACTTATAACAAGCCAAAATTGGCTAGAAGATAGCAAATACCTTGATTTGAAATTTACACCAGCTTTGGAGGGAAAACTTTTATAAAGCCCAAAGTCAAATTTCAAAGGCTTCCAATGACTCCAACCACACCTAGTGACTTACTTAGACCCTCTATACCATTTTTTTTATCATGAATTTTAGCTTCAAGGAGCCTTGTAGATTGATGCTCCTAACTCAAAACATCAACATCCACACCAAAACAATTCAAAAGATGTGTACCTAATGTCTCCCACAAATCATTTATATCCTTACTTGCATGCATGTATCGGGTTTCTCTATCATTCACAAACCACAAATATGTATACATCATTAAATCCATTCAACATAAGAGGATCTAATGCAAATTACAGGAATGACAGGTCACCATGACCAAGAAATATACAAATAAAGATCATTTCAAATAGATAGTTTGATTTATTGTTCTTCAATCAAGACAATCATCCTTTGAGCCTTTCGGATCTCTTTCCCTTATTCCTTTCTTACTAAAATTCAATGACAAGGATGAGCCGATGCTCTCATTTTACTTTTACTCTTTTCGAGTCCACATTTACTGTAGATTTCACTATGGCCTAATTGGCCTTTCAATTTGTTGTGGCAACAATAGATAGTCCTCTACTATCATCTTCTTATACCCTATACGGGTTTGTATTTATTTCATATTGGATTTAAGTTCTAAATCTATCATTAAGATAATTCAACAATCGAGAAACCCTTTATTAATTGTTATCAATTCATCTCAAGTGGTTTAACTTGGCTGATCCTATTCACACTTACCAGGTGCTCCCCGCATCCTTCTGCTTTCGTGTGTCACAAAGGAATGCTAGATTATTTTCTAACTTACTTACCATTGAACTGGAAGCATTGTTTGGTCTGGTTCGTTATCCATGGTAAGTCCTTCTCACATTCATTTTATCTTGCTAATAAAATCATAATTCAGCAAGTGTAAGGACTCAATAGGTCTAAGAGCTGCAATCCTCAACTCTGATACCAAAATGTAACATTCAAAAATACAAGAGTTAGAAAATGAGGATTGTTTTTTTTATAATAACAAATTACATAGTTGCAATCGAATGGATTTATTTAATCAAATTCATTAAATCAGATTTGTTCATTCGATCTATCTGACAACATATGTGTAAGCCATGTGCGGCTGAGAAGGGTGTATCCATATCTCCATGATCTCCCTTCGTCGCTACTTCGAGTGACAATGCTTATTAGCATTTCGGCTCAACCTTTTTCAGGTTATGGGAACCATGTGAAAGTCCTTGGGTCTACCTCGAAGTTAGTTTCCCGACTTTTCATTCTAGTATCTGACCCTTTCCTACCTCATTTTTAGTTTTCAACTTCCCATTATCAGGTTATTGGTAATTTTAATTGGAAGACTAAGTGATCAGACAATGCACAACCATCAATGCATTACTTTGGCCAAAGTTTTCCGCCATGAAGGTTACAACTAAACTCAAGACAACACACTAGTCATATGAGTTTTAAGTCTTCCGCCACCTCGCAACTATACCTTTCACAGTTATTTAGATCTTTTAGATTGTATTTACTTTATTTCAAATTTAAATTATCTTGCAAGAGATCATTTTGGCAAATATGCTAATATGATCACACAACAACCCTTAATAGTAACCCATTATTACAACATCTATGTTTGTTAGTAGATAATAGGTTGGACCTAGTTCATACTAGATACTTAGGTCCTTATAGGTTCACTTCATGCTTCATTCAACTTAGTTATTAATGTCCTCGCAACTATAGGTCCCTATTATATTTCTTATTTACCATTCCCATGTTTCTTTGATCTCTCTTCTGACTCTTATCATTTTCAAGCATTTAGGTATTGTATGCCCCTTTTTATTTTTAGTAAACTTATCTAAAATATTCAGGTATATAATGTCTTGAAGTGTTATTCACTAGCTTAGGGATTATAATTATTCTCCTCCCATTAGTCATTTAACAAAATTTATTATATACAGCTAGGGCTTATTTAAAATAATTAACTTCCGGTTACTTGCTCCCATTCCCAAGTAAATACACTATAACAAGTCATAAATAATTGACTTGATTAAATAATGGAAGGATCTCTAAACAATTATTTAATTAACTCAAATTAATTATCTTAATATTGTTACTTACATTATAGTTTCTCTTTGCTTGATATTAAATTTTTAACTTTAAATTACATTTTCATAACGATACTCTTTCATTCTCTAGGTAATAGAATTTACAGTCATAACATATTAGTATCAAGTTACCGAAAAGTTGAATTTAACTATGCCACTAGATAGTTACTTAATTCAAAAATTAAAAGACACATGAATGTTATGATAATTGCCACATTTATCGGCTTCCTACATTGAGAAATATTAAATAAATATAGCCTTTGGTTAGTGTTTATAAATTTATGATAAGTAGGATTTCACAATTCCAGTATTTATGATTTACTCATATTGAGATACTAATACATGCAAAGTAATCATCTCTTTATTAAAATCATAGAATACATATGCCATTAAGGCGAAATATATAACTGACATGGTAACTCTCACATAGTGAGGTTTGAATATTAACAATGGATCCAAGATCCCAATAATAACAGTCAAAATCCCATGATAACATCCTTCTACAAATTCAAATCCAAGTAACTCATTTAGTTCCAGGCTACGATAAATCTTCACAAGACATGAGTTTCCACATATCCGAATGTGACGACTAATTGTCCTGCAAGACTGGAGGATTGGCATGATGTCAATTTAAAATGAACTGGCATGAATATTGCCTATGTTGTCTGCTACAACTATTTAATAAATAATGAAAAGATATACTTGTTGTTTTACCAACAAGCACATGGTAATACAGCTGAAAATGTTTTATTGCATGGTTTCCATAAAGATAAAACTATGGATGCACACTAATAGAACAACCAGTTTCCATTTCAGTGATCATGTATCCCTCTAATCACAAGGATCAAGACATCCTTATTTCAGCTTCAAACAATAAATATTAAAATTTTAAATTTTTACATAAATCGTATGAAAATTATGATTAAGAAGAGTACATTTTTTTTATAAGCTACCATCACAAGAGAGTAATCAAGCCATAATTGTTCAGCATTCGAATTCATATTATAACTACAAGCAAATCACACTTTTCACAGTACAGATTTTAAGTGTTATTTTTCTTTCCTTCCAATTAACAAGCAACTTAACAAAACTGTCAAAAGTCATCATTACCAAAAACTAATCAAACATATTCTTTCTAGTTAATGAGCAGCTCATCGTATCGTCTAAGAACATCATTACCAAGGAAAATAAAACGTATTATTTCCAATCAATGAGCAACTCAATAAAATGTCCAATAACATCATTACCAAGGAAAATAAAACGTATTATTTCCAGTCAATGAGTAGCTCAATAAAATGTCCAATAACATCTTCATTTCATAACAATCAAAACACATCTTTTTTTATAAATGAACAGTCCAACCAAACAATATAAAAACACCATAATTATATCAATTTAACATGTTCTTTCCTAATTATTATTATTTTTTAAATGCAAATCTCGGACTCTAAAATGTCATTACACTAAACCACTCAAACTACGAATTGTATAAAGTAATAACTAAAAAAATTAAAATTAAAAAAAAAACCATTAATGAAAGGAAACTGTCAGGAAAATCAATTGAACAAAGTATTCACAAAATGTTTTCCATACTTCCCGTAATGAAAACCACATGAAGCCAAAAATTGACTTGCATAGAGTATTATCATGAAATTTTCCAAAAACCTTGAAAGTAAGGAACTATCAGTAAGTCGTTTTGCACATACCTAACATGTTTTAATTCCAGCAATAATTTTCTTTTGTTAATAGTTATCAAAACCCTGAAGAAAAATACCAAGCAAACGTTTTACACTCTTTCAGAAAAATCATTTTTCCCAAACAAATAAATTTCTATTAAACGGTAATAAAAATCTAAGAGCAAAAATCGATTTGGGTTTCCAGAAATCAAATTATAATAGTAAAAATCGATTGGGAACACACAACTTAACGAAAACATTTTCCTTCTTCTAGTACAGAAAAACCCAACTCTCTCTTTTTCTTTTGGGTACAATTTATTTTTATACAAAGAAGGAATTTTATAAATTTCTATTTTTGCATATCCAAACCAAGAACCCCATCTATGCTTTGGGTTTAGCTGAATCCACACAAAGAAAACTTAAAAATTAAAATCCATCGATTTCCTTTTTAAAATTTACATTCATTCCTCCAAACAAACAAATCAAAATTTGTCCACAAATTCCATTGATTGCCATTAGAACAAAATGCATATTTCCACAATTTTTACTAAATAATGTAGCAGAGAAGGGAGAAAATATTCATGCCTAGAAAGAAAAACAAAATCAGCAACCTCGTTCTCTTCCAACTCCAACAAGTTGAATCCCTCCTTCCTCCAAAACTCGCACATATCTCCCAAAAGGGAAGAGTGAAAATAGGCAAAGGAGAAATAAAAGAAAAATAATATGAAAGAAACTTTCATTGGGCAGCATATTGAGGAAGTTTTGGGCTTCCCAATGTTGGCACATACATCAAATGCATGCCACATACTTGGTGCCATGTGAGGGTGTTTCACTTTATAAAACCTACAAATATTAAATATTTATAATAGTATTTTGTTTAAAATTTTTGACTTACATGTCAAATCCTTCTAGGATATATATATTACAAATTAATATTACATTTTTTTTAGTTGTTACCCAACTTAATGGTTAAGTTAAATTCAATCATCATAATACAAGTCCACATATTACCAACAATATATTACCATAATAATTAGTTGAATTGACACGTTCCATATAAAACATTCCAATAAACGAAAAGCACCAAGTCCGCAAATGATGATTCAAATATTCTCATAAAGTTGGGTTGACATAGCATTGTCAATTGAAGCCGAGTCATTTATCATCACGGTTATAGTAAAATTTGAAAAGAACAAAAGACAACCAAACCGATTAAAAGAAGGTAATCGAAATACAAATAACTGAAAGATTCATTATTATCATTGAACCATTTTACCTACGATCAAGGCCTAATCATGTTTAGGAAGGATCATCAAGGTAGGTGTGAGGTTACTCGTTCAACAATGTCATGCCCTGTGGCCAAAGTTGTGGGTCATGAAACAACAGACCCAATGGACCCATACACACAATGATGATCCCGTCTAATCCTGATTAGACTTAACCATAGTTAAATTAACCTTTCCAGAAATATGGGGTGCTACAATTATAGTGATGGTGATGTAATTTAATGATGGGTGGTATGAATTTGTAATGAATATTATTAGATGATTGTCTTGATGATGATAAAATGTGAATGGGATCATACTTATTATATATTGTTATTGTGATTAGGATGGCATACGATGTGTAGATGGTTTATTTATGATGTGATGTGTTGGATGTTAGCTCATGTTAGTGATGGATATTATTATGGGTATTATTTGTGATTGATGAGTTAAGGTTTTAGTATTGATTATGGATGATGGATGAGATGATAATTATTTGTTAGATTATGATTATGATTCAGGTCATGGATCTTGATGCATGAACAAATAAATGTATAACGATGGTCAGATGGTGGTTTATTTGTTTATGTTATTAATGTAATATATGGTATTTACAAATGAGATGGATGTCAAATGTTCTCAAATTTGTATAAATATTTACAATAGAACCATTGCATTAAATGTGATGGGATAATAGAGAGAAAGGAAAGTGACAAGGAACAAGTAACAATAAGGCGTAAATGGGGGGATTGGAGAGAAATGAAGGCCTCGGGATCTTACAAGGGTTCCATTTCTCGACATTTGACTTAGATTCCTTAAAATCTATTTCCCATGATGTGATCATGGACAATGTGACCTTAATTGGTATCGTGATAGATATTCCTAATCATGCCAGATCTTATGCTTTGTAGGAAGGATCAGAAGAAGTATGGAGTTAGAGAATGGATAAGGTGGATTGGGATGAAAATTGTGATTATGGATAAAAGGACATCGGGATGAAGGGATAGTTTACCCCTAGTGTGGTTATCTACATGTTATAGGGTGCTGGTAGACATAGGACCTGATTTACCATAGCACCGGAAATTGGTTTTCACCATGGTACTTTCCCAAGGCACCACCGAAATGGTTTTCACCTTTGGACAGATTTTAATTTTTTTTTTAAATATGTATTTAGGCATAGAAACATCGAAGATGCATGATATTCATGGGCTCATCCATCTTGTGTCTGTCCAATGTAGCAAGCTTATAAGCACCTAAGCTGAATTTAGCTATGACGACATATGGTACGAGCCAATCAGGTTCAAACTTACCCTTCTTTTCTCGATAGTCGTTAGTGTTGCGCTGATTTTCTTTGAGGACTAGGTCACTGACTTCAAACTCGCAGTCCTTTACACACTTGCTATAATGACGATGGAGGTGATTTTGGTAGGCTTTAAGATGGTATAGGGCTTGGAGACGTTTCTCATCGAGAAGTTTGAGTTCTTGAAGGTGATGGACATAATAATCTTCGTCATCGATGAGATGTTGGAGGGAGACATGTAAAGATAGGAGTTCGATCTCAATGGGAAAAATCACTTCAGTATAGAAAACAAGGGAGTATGGAGCAATGGCGGTGGGAGTGTAGATGGAGGTGCGATAGGCCCACAAGGCAGGATATATTTGTGTATGATAATCCCATCCTACTTGATTCACAATTTTTTCAAGAATGCGCTTTAGTGTCTTGTTAGATGCTCACGATTGGCCATTGCCTTATGGATAATAAGGAGTGGAAAACTTGAGCTTGATATGGAATTGGTCACAAAGTTCACGGACATCTTGGTTTTTGAAAGATTTACCATTTTCCGTGATGAGAGCGGATGGAATATCGTAGCGGCAGATGATGTGGTTGAGGATAAATTTGGATATTTATTTGTCGATGACATAGGTGAGTGGCATGGCTTCAACCCACTAAGTGAAGTATTTTGTGTTAGTGATAATAAACTTATGGCCATCATATGAAGTGGGATTTAATTTTCACATAAGATCGAGACCCCAGGTAGAAAAGGGCCATGGGGTAGTGATGGGTTGCAAGGCTTAGGGTGGCACATGGATAAGGTCAGCATGCTTTTGACATGGGACACAATTGCATACATATGAACATGCATTTTTTTCCATGCTTGGCCAATAATAACCGGTACACAAAAGCTTTTTGGCTAGGGCCATACCACCAATGTGAGCTCCACAAATTTCCGTGTCAACTTACTGAAGTGTTGATTCAGCCTCTTGGGAATTTAAGCATCAAAATAGATTTTCGTCAAAGCTTCTACTATAAATGGTATCGCTGAGGATAGTGAAGTGAGAGGCTCGCTGGATGAATGATTTGTGATGGCTACGAGGGAGGTTGGGTGGAAGAGTGTGATCCTGGAGATAGGTATAAATGTCATGGTACCAAGGGGAATTGGGACCAACAATCTCACAAACCATCTCCAACTCAGGGGTATCATATGTTGGGACCATTAAATTTTCAACCAAAAATTGGGAGTTTGATGCATCTGAGGGCATTTCCAAAAGTGCGGCAATTGTAGCCATTACATCTACGGATTTATTGCAGGTGCGAGGGACCTACTTGAATGTAATATGTTAGAATTAGGTCTTGAAACTCTCAACCGTCTACTTTTAGGGAACCAATTTTTCATCTTTAGTGGCATATTCATCATTAACTTGTTTAATTATTAACTGTGAATCGCTAAATACGTTGAGATTTTTGATATTCCATTGGGTAGCTATTTTTAAGCCAACAAATAGGGCTTCATATTCAGCTATATTGTTAGTACGAGGGAAAACAAGTTGAAAAGCCTTAGGAATGAGATCACCTTGGGGAGTAATGAATAAGATACCTGCTCCTTAGCCATGATGTGTAAAAGACCCATCAAAATACAATGTCCATGTATTTGATTCTTCAATATTGAATATGGATTCATCAAGAAATTAAGTAAAAAGAGGTTTGAAATTAGAAACTGGTGCTTCTGCTAATTGATCAACTAAAACTTGTCCTTTGATGTCTTTCTGATTAACATATTCAATGTCAAACTCACTAATAAGCATGATCCATTTAGCCATTTATCCTGTGAGAGCTGATTGAGAAAGTAGATATTTGAGTGGATCAACTTTAGCTATGAGCTTAACGGTATTATTGAGCATGTAATGTTGTAGCTTTTAAGAGGCAAAGACTACAGAAAGACACACTTTTTCCATAGGAGTGTAGTTGAGCTCGTACATAATTAATTTTTGGCTTGAATAATAGATGGCTTGTTCCTTTCCATAGACTAGGAGAGCTCCCAAGGCGTGATGTGTAGCTAATATGTAGAGAAGAAGAGGTATTCCTAGATTAGGAGGTACCAAGGCAGGAGGATGCATCAGATATTACTTTAGTTTATCAAAAGATGCTTGACATTCCTCATTCTAATGAAATGTTGTTCTCTTTTTGAGTAGATGATGGAATGGATGGCATTTGTCTGCTAGCTGTGATATAAATTTTTTGATGGCCTTAATCTTTCCCTGTAGGCTTCGTAGTTGTTTGAGATTTTCTTGTGGAGGCATTTCAACTACAACTTTGACTTTATCTTCATCAGTTTCATAGAGACAATAAATCCAAGGAGCTTTCCAAATGTGACATCGAAAACACATTTCTTGGGATTAAGGTGAACTTTGTATTCTTGGAGTCATTCGAAGATTCGGCAAAGGACCATGGGATGTTCCTCATAAGTTTTAGATTTTCCCATAATGTCGTCAACATAGTCTTCAACTATGTCATGCATCATATCATGAAAAATGACAATCGTGGCATGTTGGTAGGTGGCTTCGTTGTTCTTAAGTCTAAAGGGCATGACTTGATAGTAAAACGTGCCCCAAGGTGTAGTAAAATTTGTTTTATATGTTGATCTTCTTCTGTAATTTTGATATGATTATAGCTAGAGAAACCATCCATGTGATTAACTAAAAATCAACTAAGACTTAGGAAAGGTATAGCTAATAGTTAATCTACTGTAGGAGGACTAAAACATTGTAAATGAACTAAAGCAGTATTGAAATAAATGTAAATAAACTATTCTAAGTGGAATCAAAACCCTAATATGCAAGAGGGAAAAGGGAAATGACTTAGCTGATTGATGGTGACTGTCGCATGTTGTTACAGATCTGGAACTGGAACTTGAAAGTGTGGATGAACATTCAGGGGCCCTACGAAGGGTAGATCTGGGTTGTTTGAGATGACACAGGCACCTGGGAGTGTATGGGGGTGCCCTGAGGCACCCTGGTCTGTAGTCTGGGCACTTGGAACAATATAAATGCCCAAAACCCTAATTTGGCATAGTTGATAAGTGTCTCTGAATACTCTTTGTCTGTCACACTAGATTCACCAGATGAACTGGATGAAGCCCAACACAAAAATAAGAAGAAGGGGTTAGACTGACGTCAGCTGCCAAATCGGTGGACTTATCATTGATCGTTGCACTACATTATGGACCTTGATGTAATTATGCTGAGTATGTGTATGTTGTGCCCTAAGTGCTCTTATGCCAGATGCACTTTGTGAAATAGCGAGCTATGGTAGCTATAGAATATGTAGATAGTAGAATAGAATGAATAGAATCCCTCCTCTAAAAATGTGTGTAATGCAAACTTTCCTAGCTTGAATGTATGGTGTTATGTGGATGCAAGATGGTGCAATGTATGCAGTCAGAGATGGAGTGATATTAGTGATAGGATGCAATGACATAGGACCCTTATTATGGTCTTATAAGTTTTATATTTATAGGGCTCTCAAGTTTAATTTTGAAATTAATCCTGACAATTACGACTGAGGAAAAGATAAAGATGACCAATGGCTAGAAGTGACCCAAAAAGGAGAGAAAGAGGCTAAGCATAGATCATGGTGCCCAGAGTGGGATCGAGGTGCCCCGGGGCACCCTAGTACAAGGTGGGACACCTAGAATTAGGTTTAGAATCTCTGGGAAGTTAGAAAACGGGGTGATAAGTATCAGGAAGTACGCGGGAAATACGAAGTAAAACATAAAACAAAGATGGCAAAAGGAGGGATTAATTGGTACTTTGTACACTTGAGAACCTTCTAAATAGTATGTTGGTGAGAAAAAATTTCGGGTGGACAAACTTGTGGATTTCTTGCCAATGCTCTGGGAATCTAAGTCCCTCTACTTAACCGGTGCAACTGTCGTATATGCGTATGCAAGAAAATATGGATTTTTGTGGTGGCCTTTCGACTGGGGATCCAATAGGGGCACTCCACTGACCCTACGGAAAAGCTAGCAATCTCTTGCTAGGGAATACTATCTGAAAGCGGGAAAGGGAGTGAGAATTGAGGTAGAAGAACTAATGTTGCAGGTAGAAAATCATATTCCTACACACACACTAATTAGAAACTTCATCACATACACTAAATTAAGAGGAAATAACCCTTCAAATGACAAAAAGACCAAAGAAAATTTGATGAACACAAAGTATCACAAAATCCCTTCGTCAAAGAAAGCTAAAAAATCCTTATTATATTAATGATTAAACAGAAGTTGTACATAGTGTAAGAATGGAAGAAATTTTAGAGTGGAAGAAAGTTGAATAAAAATGGCTATCTCCTTTGCTTTCTCTAGGTACAATGCACTCTTGAGTTTAGAAGATCAATCGCCAACCCTTTGAAATGGGAATGACATTACAATTTATAGAATGAAAGGTGACTTATCATCTTCCTCATGACCCTCCATATGCTTCCTAACTTTAGACTATTCATATTCCTACAAAATATTAAGTCCCTTTTATAAAATCGAGGCGACTTAATTTACATTATATTTCTAAAGTCACTTTTAAGTGACTTAAAGGCATATCAAAAATTATAAACCCCAATGATGAATTAGAACATTTGAAAGTGAGAGAAAGTTGGGGGGAAGAGGAAAGAGAAAGAGAGAGAGAGAGAATAAGAAGAGAAGATGTTGTTCCTGATGACGTTAGTCGATCCTCATCTATTGAAAGCTCCAAATGCAGTGAAACTCTGAATCTTTGAACTCTTTGCACACTATGAAACTCCTTCCAATTAGCTCATGAATGCTCGCCAAGTTCAATGAACTAAGATGGATCTTGATTGCCCTGTGAAAAATGACTAGGATGCTCCCGAAAAATGATGTCCCCCTGAATGATTATCCTTGTACTACCCATTGTGTTGAAACTACTCTTTGAGTGTAACTTACTATTTTTAGTAAGTGTGAATTGTGAGCCGAGATGACCTTTTTAATGACCTTTCCTGTGATGCTCCCTATGTGTTTACCTCCTTCTTCATATCCTCTTCAAATGGTGGCTTACCTGAAGTAACAGACCCCTATGTAGGGAGACATGTTATTTTTAGTAAGTGCACCACGAATGTCAAATTGCGACAAAAGGGGTCTTGAAATTATGGGTTTTATTCCAGGGTTCCACGCTCCAAATTTTGAGTAATTCCTTCATCTGAACAATTGGGAAAATGATATTTTCATTGGTAGGGGCATAATACTGACAAAAAACATAGCCCTCCATATCCCTAAAAAGTAGGGGCTTCATCATGCAAAAACTAGTTTGAGAGAAACTAGATTTTTTGGAGATCCTTCCCTGTGAATTTCGGATGATTTCACCTACCGAATCTTCGGGAATTTGAAAATTTATTTGAAGAGGGCAGGATGTTGACAAAAAACACAGCCCTCCATATCCCTAAAAAATAGGTACTTCATGGTGTGAAAACTAGTTCACGCAAAACTATATTTTCCAACAATCATTCCCTCCAATTTCGTGCGATTTCGCCCACTGGAACCTTGAGAAGTGGAGAGGGAGCTCGCTGATTTTTTCCACTACTGTGTCATGGTGGCCATTAATGGAGCTTAAAATTTCTAGGTCTGGTTTTTTTCTCCATTCACAATGAAATCAACTCCATTGCGATAGGTTTTTCATTATGGTGCTTCATGTGAAATTTCTCTTCAATCTGGCAACCGGTTTGATGGGAAATCAAGTTTTTTCCTTCGTAGAGCCAGAAAGTGGATTTCTTCATTGTGAGCATTCCTTAATGCAAATTGGAGGTTTGAATATGATTTTTTAATGGCCTTCAAGAGAGAATAACTTAGAAACAAACGGTTTGTCAATCCATGCTCCGGTTTGGAAGATTACCTCAAATTCTGATTTCATGGCAATGGGGATTTCTATTGTTCTTCTTCTCTGTTCTTTGTTTCTTCTTCTTATCTCGATGAATTATTATTACGAGACTTGTGTGCCATCATGGAGTGAAGGATAATGTGTTGTAATGGATCTAGTTCAAGCTTTGGCAATGGTGGAGTGGTGGATAGGTGTTCTCTGCAGTTTTCTTCTAGTACTGGAGAAGCAACAAGAAGCAGCTAACAGTTGGAAAAAAATTCAAATTTTTGGGTTGGATTTGGGCACATTTTTTTAGGTTTTATGTCCCTCACCTCAGGGACATGAGGGACATCAGTTTCCATGGTGGTCTTGGATCTGACACGTGGTGCTTGATCTGACGGCAGGGAATGCATGCTCCAAAAATGCACTTGGGGGTTGAACTGTCAACTCTGGAGGTCACATGAGGGTCCCAGAGGTCATATGGGGGCTAAGAAGGCTTTAAGGGGGCTGGGTGCACTTTTCCAACCTTGATATCCCTAACCTTGAGGGACGTTAGGGACACAAAATCCCGCCATGCTCCTGGAGCTGACACGTGTCCTCCTAAAATTTGGCTAAGTCCTGAACTTGTGATAGTGATAACTTGAGCTCCTGATGGAATTTTTTGGAAAAAAATTATATGATCCTAACTAGATATTTCCTTTTGAATCCAATGGTGGGGGTCTCATGTCTTTACTCTTCCATTTGATCCTTGAAAAAGTGGATTTTTTATTTGGTACTCCACTTATGCCTGATAAAAACTGCCTGCAGACCTAATGCGCCAAAGTGTTGTGAAAATTATGATTTCACCATCATGTAGGGATTGGAATTATATTTTGGGTGATGTTTTTTTTTACTTTTAACTCCATCCGGAGCTCCCAGAATCTTCTTCTGAATCCCAACAGTTGTTTTAGGCCTGTGAATTGCCTAGGCTTGTGAACCCTATTTTTTACTCAAACTGCTCCAAGTCTTTCAAAACTTCCTCAAGCCTTCCAAAATTATTTTCATGATTTTTTGTGGTCTTCCATTCACCTCCATGTTGAATTTTTCCCTTCCGTTCCACTCCAGGAGGTTTGATCCAGTCCTAGGAAGGTCGGCGATAGCCCTTCCCAATATTGCCAAAAGATAATATCTTTTCAGAACTTCCTAAAATCACATAGGGGGAATGAATAGACTTTCCTAAATCACCTAGGACCAATTTGACATCAAATATGGGGTGACCAGACTAGCGGATTTGGCTTGAGGTGCCTGGGAATGATAAAACATGAAAATTTTGACATGGTAGTACAGTTGTTGTGTTTGGAAACTTCTAATTTCCCTATTGCACATTTACACAACAACATAGTAGTATAAGACTGGGATAAATATTGTATAATGTACAATATTTGTGTCTACATTTGCCCCCACTTTATGTTGGTGAGTGAACAACTTGGTAACATAAAGTAGATAGAAAAGCATACATGATGTTCATGCAGAGTGTGGAATAAAACACGTCGATGGACTAGAAGCGTGGAATGAAAAAAAGAAAAAAATGTGGAGTGTGGATTCTAAAGATGAAACATGTGAAAAAATTGATGAGAGTGAACCTAGGGCAGAACGCGTGTGTAGTTATTGCATGTGTGTGGTGTACTTGCATGGTTAGTATGGCAAGTACCGTCATGGTGTGTTGTCGTAGTCATTGTCATTGTTATTGTTGTTTGTTGTTGTTGCCCCCAATTTGACTTCTTGTTTCTCATAGGACAAACTTGTAAGGAGAAAATTATCAAGTAGTCAAATATGTATGTATGTAAAAACATTGTGTAAAGTACGCAAGTGTAAAGTATGCTAGAATAGAAAGTGTAAATGGAAAAATGGAACATGTGCGCCTAATCCATGTCGAGAAAAAGGGTGTAGAAGGATATCCTATAACGTCGCGAGTTTTTCGGGCAATCTCACACCACCATAGATGAAGAAGTGTAGGGAGGAAATGCTCGGTGTCCTTTAACTCTAACCACTTATGTTGTAATTTGTTGAAGATATCTTTATATTGTGCTAGTTTTTCGGGTGATCCTACACCACTGGATGGAGAAGTGTAGAGAGGCCACCCACTGTAACCCCTGAGCTTATGAGTGCCCCACAAAATTGTCAAAGGATGCCATGTCCTGTTAAGGCCACTGTGTATGGAGTTCACAGATTGGTCTAAACTCACTCACTGTGTGTGAACCAGTGTAGATACAATGTGTTAGTAAAAACCCTCAATGATGCCCCCCATCTTTGGGGACGCATGCGATGACCCTAGAAGGAGAATGTGGCCCCAAAAGAGGACCAACTGCACTCTGACCTTGTAACCAACTCAGCCCTGTAGGAGGGAAAGGGAAAGTGATTGGTAGATACCAAGGCGTGCACAAAAGGGGATGGCCAGCTAATACAAGTGTTAGTCCAAACACATGTATGCAAATAAGTGTAAAAGATGTGGATCATGTAAAAACTACTAAGCAAAGTAGTGTAAACAGACAAGAAACATCAAGAAGACCACACAAAGCAGGTTATAAACAAGGGACATCACTCACGATGTTACAAGACACACAAGACCATCATGGCCGCAACAACAGACAAGTGTGCACACAAGCAAAGGGGAAAACCCACATACAATAGCAAACAATGCAGATAAATCGAAACAAAAGTAGTCATAGGAGCATATAGTCCTGAAAAACAAGTGATGCACATGGAACACCCATTAGCATGTTAGAGTGAAAACCAATATGTCAAAGCATGTAGAAGCAAGTAGTAAAAGATGTTAAGTACAAAATGAAACATTAACACCTGTATGAGACAAATGTGGGTGCCCCCAATGACCAGTATAGTAAGGGTGGAAAGTGAGCATCCATGTTGCGTGTAAATGTCATGTATCTGCAATGACACTAAATAAAGGTGTGAACGTGCATGTGTGTATGATAATGACATATAGGAAAGCAAGTTAACATGTGTAGCAAAGTGAACATGCAAAACACTAGTAAGTAAAATTAAATGCTACCAACACAATGCAGTATGTTGTGGATGGATGGAATGGAATGGAATATGTAATGATAGGAGCAATGTGCCCCCCGAGTGTATGGAAATGTATGCAGTGTGGTTGATTTTGTTTTTCCCCCTCAGTAGTCAAGAATGAATCGTAAACGAGAGTGCGTCATTGGGAAATGGTCAAGTAGTGTTGGTTGTGTATGTGTGTCTGGCACATTGTGATGAGTGTGTATGTGTAGTGGTGATGAGATGCGACATGAGGAGGTGATGTGTGTGGACCTTATAGCGTAATCATATACCACGACTTTGTTGAATAGACGGGTGATGATTTATCCCTAAGCGTATACCACTATGGAAGAAGTGGATGGTGAGGAGACAAAGATAAAGACAAGTGTGGACCCTATAGTCTAAGCATTTACCATGATATGTTGAATGGGTGAGTGATGATTTAACCCTAAGTGTATATCACTATAAGATGAATGGATGAGGATGAGAGGTGTGGAAAAATGTGCGTGGACACTATAGCCTAAGTGTATACCACGATTAGGTTGAATAGAGGAGTGATGATTTAGCCCTAAACGTATATCACTATGAGAGGAACGGATGGGAATGTATCGTATAAAAAGGTGTGCGAGGACCCTATAGCCTAAGCGTATACCACGACTTGGTTATGTTAGAGTAGGTATTTACCTTAGCTCATGTTCACCTAGGTACTTTATTTACCTTTATTGTATTTATCCTCACCCACTTATGTGTGTGGATATTTCTTTTATCATATTTAGATATTAGGAGATATTATCTAGTTATTAAGTATAGTTATTTCCTTGATCTATGGTATTGACTAGTTCTTTCATTGATCTATGGTATTGACTAGATCCTTGATGTCTAGTTCTCTCTTAAATCTATGGTCTTGACTAGTTCTTTGATGACTAATTATTTCCTTGATTTATGGCTTGATCTACGACATTGACTGGTTCTTAGATTGTTATTCCTTTCCTATTTAAGCAAGCCTCATTCTCAAAGTATCGCATTGAGTTCCATAATAATATATGATATTGCTACTCATTTGTTTGCAAAGTTTTATGTAAAGTTATTCTGGTGAATTACTTTCATCTTATCGATCGTGGTGTTTGATTAGCATCTATGTTCTTGGCTTGGTACTATCTAATTGTCGTTCCTTTCATGGTATCAGAGCAGGAGATTATTGTTGGCATTCGTCTGTAAGTTTTATTTTGCAAATAAATTATTTGTGTATTCATATATTTGGGATTTGGTCGTATTTTGTTGTTGTGTGTATTTTTATGCAAAACAGAGGGTTCCATTGGATCTAGAAGGTGTGAAAACCTTAAGATCGACCGTAAACTTGGCCAACCATTAAAATCCTTAGCCCTTAGTCATATGGTATGGTCATATGAGGGCTTAAAACTTGTGATTCCTACTAGTGGGTGCTTAGCTTCAGCCCCCTTCAATTTTAATTGTGTGGTGAAGGCAACAACAATTTATTTTGTTTTAGTGGCAACTAAAATAAATAATAGAGCAAAATATTAAAAAACTTGTAACTTTTGATCAGTAACTCGGTTTTGAGTACCATTTTTTGCAAAAGTGTTTGTTTTTTCATGCTCTTTCCATTGGAGTTATTTATTTTTAGACTTGCACTATAATTATAAAGTGTCAAATATGGAGGAGTGTTGTAATCAATTGTGGATGCAATTTCGGCTGAGCCCGACGTCCTAAATTTTTGCGAGTTGCAGTTTGTACCTATCATGGATTCTGAGAATGATATGCTTTTTCTCTGAAGTATGTGGACTTCAAGAGGATATTGTAAAATTTTTGGAAGAAAATAGATCGCTCAAGAAGTGAAATTCTCTTATACAATCACTCATTCATGATAAGGATACAATAATACACTCCCTGCAGAACAAACTTGCTAGCCTACAACATCACCATCATATTGTGGACAACCATATCCATGCTCCTAGTCCACTTGCAGTTGTTGCTCTTGTACCCACTGACATTGATTTGCTAGTCTTTGAGCCTGAACCTACTTTTGATGCTTCTAAACCTATGAGGCTTATTACTGCATGCTCTTCCCCATTTGTGCCTTTTACAGTACCACATGTTGTGTATCCTACTTCTGCTTAGTTGCATGGTTTTTTGGGAAGCATACCACTGCATTCAGTTCTCGCATGCTCTGTTCTATGGGTCTCACTAGTGGAGTCATTGACAGACATTCACAGAGTATTATTTCCTCTATTCCACATGTGAAGTGGAATTCTCGTCATGACATTGGTTTTCGAGCAGATACTTCATTGGGATCACACATTGACATAGCTCCTTTTTTTGTTCGCTTGACTCTTTCTAAGGATCCTGAGCAACACATGAGTTCTACATCTTCACTCAGGCTTGACAAACCTAAGATTTCAGTTGTCATACATGATCAACCTGACACACATTCTGATGTTCTTATGCATGCACCTATTGTGCATTTTACACCAAGTCATATGCAGACATCTTCTTCATCCATCCGTGTTGATTTGGGGTGGATATCTGATCACTCATGGAGGCGATATAGGCATTTGTTGAGAGGACTCTAGAGGCGTGGCTCCTCCACCATTCAGCCTCTTGCTCTACTTTCTATACCTTCTGCATTGTGATGCTTCTTGTTTTGAGAATTTTTCTTTAGCAGGTGTAGTATATCTCTCTTGTTTGTTGAGAGATTTTCTATCTGTATTTTCGACACTTTTGATGTGTTGACAGTATATCTTGTGAAGTATCTATTCTGGTGAAGTCCAATGTTATTTTGTCAGTGTTCGAGTAGTTGATTTTGGGTAACTCATACAGATTTGTAGCATCACTCCACCCATTTAGCAGTATGGGAGGGTGTGGTGTTGATCCTACTTCTTTGGGTTTCGTGTCTTTGCCTTGTTACCTTTGCTTTTATTGGATCATGATACTCTAGAGTTTGTGTTCTTGCCTTGTTGCTTTGGTTATTATTCTTGGATTGTGGCACACCTATTTGCAGCAGTTGGTCAAATTATGTTTGGTGTTTTTTTGCACTTTCGACATCACTCCGTTGACAATCTCCTTGTATGGAGCTATTCTGGTGAATCCCAGTGTCAGTTGGTTTTGAGTTCTATAATCAAGCAGTGGATTCAGACCAAACTTCTTCAGCATTGTACGATTTTTTTAAGGCAAACTTCTTGGGATGCCTTGGAGCGGGTTTTTACTCTCTTTTACTTTGTTGCTACTGGTTTTGGGTACCTTGCGGTGTCCCTTTTTTCCCAGTTATTGTACATGAGTACCTCATCAAGCCTAGTTGTTAGGACTCATACTGTGGACATGCCACTTCTATTTTCGCCCCTAGCTTCACTTGAGGGGGGGTGTTAGAGTATGTATTTACCTTAGCTCATGTTCACCTAGGTACTTTATTTACCTTTATTGTATTTATCCTCACCCACTTATGTGTGTGGATATTTCTTTTATCTTATTTAGATATTAGGAGATATTATCTAGTTGTTAGGTATAGTTCTTTCCTTGATCTATGGTATTGACTAGATCCTTGATGTTTAGTTCTCTCCTAAATCTATGGTCTTGACTAGTTCTTTGATGACTTAGTTATTTCCTTGATTTATGGCTTGATCTACGACCTTTACTGGTTCTTAGATTGTTATTCCTTACCTATTTAAGCAAGGCCCATTCTCAATGTATTGCATTGAGTTCCATAATAATATATGATATTGCTACTCATTTGTTTGCAAAGGTTTTATGTAAAGCTATTCTGACGAATTACTTTCATCGTATCGATCGTGGTGTTTGATTAACATCTATGTTCTTGGCTTGGTACGATCTGGTTATCGTTCCTTTCAGGTTAGATAGAGGAGTGATGATTTATCCCTAAGCATATATCACTACAAGATTGAAGAAGAAGGTGACGATCTAGCCTATGGCATATGTCGCTACTAGATGGGTGATGAGGATGGATGAAGCATAGATAAGTAGGTGGTGGGTAACATAAGGTGGTGAATTTAGCACTAAGCGTAGACCACTATGTGATGGAATAAGGAAAGGATGGTGTTGATTTATCTGAAAGCTGTATACCAATAATGTGATGAGTAGGAGAAGTGATGATCTAGTAGAATGACTTATAAGAGGATGATAAAATAGGTGATGATCAGGATGTAAGAGGATAATGTGAGAATGGGGAAAGGGAGTGGTGATTTAACCTAAGGAGTATACCACTACATGATATGATAACAAGTATGGGTGACAATATAGCCTATGAGTGATGTTCACTAGTCCAAGGAATATGGTATGATGATATCTTGCATGTAGTTAAGGTCCATTTGATTGGTAAACCCTCGGCAGTCGAGTATGGACTAAGGAACTAGAGTGTGTCATAGGGTGTATGAGTGTAGCGCGTAGAAGACAACAGAGTGTATACGACCAAGGTAGGTGAATGTGTGGTGTAGAATATGAAGTGGGTATGGAATGTAATGTAATAAACGTGTAGGTAGAAGGAGAATGTGTAATGATGATAGATAAAACTAGACCCAAGTATAAGGAAATTTAGTGTAGCATGTAGAATAGGTATGATGTATGAATGCAATGATGGGTATGGAAGGTTTAATGCAATAAGTGTTTAGATATGAATAGAATGTGTAATGATAATAGATAAAACTAGACCCTGTGTATAAGGAAATATAGTGTAGCATGTAGAATGGATAGGATGTGTGGATGACATAGAAAACTAGACACATATAGGATGATGACTAGTGTAGCAGTGGATGAGATAGATGATGTAGAAGTGACTACTAGAGATGAGGTATGTATATGATTATGTAGGATGTATACATATGGGTCTAGTAGTGCAGTGTGTGGGGTTCAATGTAATAGTAATCCCTCAACAGTCCAGTGTAAACCAAAGCAATAGGTTGTGCATCATTCGGTAATGATTGTGCTATAACACGTGATATTGTATTCCTATATAAAGATGACATATGTGCTAAGTGAGTATGGGGTAGGGTGTTATGCCCCCCAAGTATACTATGATGATAGTAATCTATGCATCCATGCAAGAGGTTTCATGCCATTGTGGGATAGCATTGGCTGTGTCATGATAGGAGAGAGGGCGAACACAATGGTAGGCCGATAACAACATTAAAACACATGCAACGATGATAGAATTGGAAATGTGGACTTACCCATTAGTAGAAGGAGTAGTGTCTTTGTCAACAATGATTGGTTGGAGCATATGTGGGATTGGTGAAGCTATAGAAGTTTTGGGAGGAGAAGGAGGTGGACTGTTCGTGAGAGGTAGTTACGTACTTTAACTTAGTAGTGATGTGGATGACTTGAGAGAAGGAGGTGCTGAATTTATTTCTAGAGGAGGTTGTTGAGGTGGTGTTTGGTCGTTAGGTATTGATGACTTAGGGCTAGGAATCCATTGGAATGTAGCATTATTATTATGCGCAAGTATAAGAGGCTCATCTGTTAGCATGTCCTGATGGTCAATTATATAGACATATAGTGGACCTAGATTGCATATGAGATGTAAGAGGAGGTGAAACATGTGATTAAAAAGCAGATTTAAGCTACTGGATTTCAGATTTCAAAGATGTAATGATGGATTTGATAGCTTGAAACTTGTCATGAAATGACGAATGTATGGCCTGAATTGATTCTAATAAGGTTTGATTAGGTGCAGGAGGATGGAAGGATAGAATAAACATCTAGTAGAGAGTAAAGAGGGATAGCCTAACCCATGCTTATGTGTTTATGTAGGAAGATCCCAAGGGGTTATAACTTTAGGTTCTTGTGTACTTGTATTAGTAAAACCATATCAGTTGTAAATAGTCATACCTTAACCCATACTTACAAAAATATTGGGACTTATTAGAAAAATGAACATGAGATTGATCAATTGAGTTAAAATATTTGAAAGGAGATGGTTCAACTAACACATCGTAGAAAGTTCCTTGATGTCGAAATTTAAAACATGCATGTAGTGTAGAAGGGACCTCATGCATGGCGTCGGTCCAAGGTCTTCTAAGGAGGATGTTATAGTTGAGGTAAATGGGCATGACATGGCATGGAATGGTAATTGTTTTGGGACCAATGGTAATAAGGAGGTTTACAATGCCTAACACACGCTTATGGATGTTATCAAATCCAAAGATGGAAATAGATGATGGAGTGAGATATGATTCTGAAATACCTAAGTGGTGAAGAAAGGTAACATTAAAAATATTGAGGCCGTATCCATTATCAACTAATGCCCTTTTGACACATACTTTATTGATACAAACTTCGATATATAAGAGAGGGTCATGGGCTAAGAACTCTAGTGGGGAGAGATCATAAGATGTGAAAGTGATTTAATCTTTGCTAAGGGATAAATCTGAGATAAACTTATGGTAAACATATTCTTGCGATATGTGTGGAGAAACATAATGGGTAGCTAAGTATTTTTTGAGGTGAAGGAGGAAATCCAGGTATTTTTGTAAGTACACATGAATAGATATGCTTATGGTGCATTGAATGTAGTGACAACTACAGAAAAGAGGAAGATCGTAATGACGGAAAATAAGAGGTGTATAAAATGGAAAAAGAGAAGTGAAAAAGCATAATGACAATAACAAGAAAATTAAAAGCCCTATAAGTTGCGAAAAAGAGATGTCAGGTTCACCAAAATGATTTACTAAATTAACTAAATGTGGGGAAATAGTAACCCTAGTTAATCTAATTAGGAGGACTAAAATTTTGTAAATGAACTAAGATAGTATAAAATAAATGTAGACAAACTATTCTAAGTGAAATCAAAACCATAATATGCAAGAGGGAAAAGAGAAATGACCTAGTTATTTGATGATGGTTGTCGCAGGTTGTCACAGATATGGAACTAGAACTTGACAGTGTAGACAAACACTCAGAGGCCTTGCAGAGGGTAGATTTTGACTATCTGAAGTGACATAGGCACATGGGAGTGTACTAGGGTGCCTTGGGGCACCCTGGTCTGTAGTTTGGGTGCTCATAAAAATATAAATGCTCAAAACCGTAATTTGGAACGGTCACTAAGTGTCTCTGAATACTCTGTCTGTCACACTAGATTCACTAGATGAATTGGATGACGCCCTGCACAAGAAGAAGAAGGGGTCAAAATGACCTCAGCTACCAAACTAGTGGACTTATCACTGAGCGTTGCACTATATTACAGACCCTGATGTAGTTCTAGTGAGTGTGTGTATGTCATGTCCTAGGTGCTCTCATGCAAGTTGCACTTTGTGAAATAATGAGCTATGGTACTATAGAAGATGTAGATAGCAGAATAGAATGAATAGAATCCCTCATCCTCTAAGAATATGTGTGGTGTAAACTTTCCTAGCTTGAATGTATGGTGTTATGTGGATGCAAGATGGTGCAATGGATGTAGTCCTAGATGGAGTGATAGTAGTAATAGGATGCAATGACCTAGGACCCTTACTATGGTCTTATAAGTTTTATATTTATAGGGCTCTCAAGTTTAATTTTGCAATTTATTTTGACAATACCAACTGAGGAAAAGATTAAGATTGACCAACAGATAGAAGTGAGCCACAAAGGAGTGAAAGAGGATAAACATAGATCGGGTCACCCTAGTACAGAGTGGGTGCCAAGAATTAGGGCTAGAATCTCAAGGAAGTTAGAAAATGGGGTGATAAGTATAAGGAAATATGTGGGAAATACAAAGTAAAACATAAAACAAAGATGGAAAAAAGGTGGGATCAATTGGTACTTTGTACACTTGATAACCTTCTAAATAGTAGTATAAGACCAGCTAAATATTGTCTAATGTGCAATATTTTTGTCTACACCATGAGGACAACATCTCGTGCCCGGCTATGGAATCAACAATCATATCAATATTTGGTAGTGGGAAATCATCTTTAGGGAAAGCTTTATTGATGTTGCGGAAATCGGTACAAATGTGAATGCCCCGAGTTTTCTTGCCTATTGGTATAATATTATAAATCCAATTAGAAAAATCAATAGGTCAGATGAAACTAACGTTGAGTAGCTTCTATAATTCTTCTTTGACAATCAGTGTAACTTTTGGATGCATTTTGCGAAGCTTTTGTTTGACCAATTTTGCATATTTACTCACTACAATATTGTGGACCATGAGAGAAGGGTCCAGACTAGGGATTTTTACATAGGACCATGCAAATACATCTGAAAATTATTTTAGGAGTGTGGTAAAGGTGGCATGTTCTTCTATAGACAAGGATGCCCCCAGTTCGAGAATCTTGGGTTCTTCTTCCGTGTCGATGTTGATGTCAATGCTTTTCTCAATTAATGACGCAGACCATCTTACAACATTTCACGAGTGTGGAGAAGTTGATCCATAACTAGATTGTGTTCAGGATTTGGGGTTTCTTGGAAGAATTCAGCGAGGGGATCTTCCTTGTCAAGGTGACAAGAGAAGTTAGGATGAGGGATATTGGATTGGGATGAAAGGGGAGGCTCATGTGCACCAAATTAGGTGTCAACATTTAAGCATATTTGGAAACCTTCTTTATGATCCCCAACAAAAAAGAGGTATTAGTATGCAAATGCAAACTAAGAAATTAAACAAACTAATTCCTAAACTAACACTTTTAATTGCTACCTCAGATTGAGCTAGATGGAAGGAGGGAAGAGAAATATACTTTCACTTACCTACAAGTTGAAATATTCCTTCCTTGTTGCTTTGGATGTGCTCTTAATTGTTGATTAGATGTGTTTGAATCAGATTTTGTGGGATTATTTGGACAACATCTCCCCTTTGATTGTTTGATGATTTCCTGATGAAAGATGAATTTGATTGTATATGGTTGATTGAATGTAAATGATGGATTGATTGGATGAATAAAAGAGTAGAGCTTTGTTATGGATTTCTAAGTTAGCTCTCATGGAGGAGGAGAGCTTGATTTATAGCTTGTGGGTGGAGGATTGAATGGCTAAGATGAATCCATGTTGGATTTAGATCAATAATGGAGGATTCATATGAGGATGGAGGATTCTAGAGTTGGATTATTCTAGAATTTAGAAGAAGCCTCTATTGAATTTTTAATTCAATGGAGGGAGGGAGATATTTGATTTTTTAAATATGAAAGAGGGAAATTTAGAGAGGCTTTTAGAAATAGAATCCTCTAGATTTAGAGGTGTGAGGATGTGATTAGATTAGGCAAATAATTATGATTAGGGATGTGATTTGATGGAAAGGCCAGGTGTAGGGATGTGTAGGGTAGGTGGTAGGAGAGGTGTAGGAATATTAAATTCCTATAAAATGTTAATGGAGATTAAAATAAGATAATATGATATGATATTGGATTAATGAGATTAATGATGAAAATAGGATATTTGATGAATTAAAAGGATCGATGATGAAATGTTGGGATATTTGATAAATAATTAAAAGTGGAAAATGATAAAATGGATTATTAGATAAATGATAAAATGTGATAAAGGGATTAATAATAATTAATCTCGCTATTAATTATTATGTGGATAGTGATGATGTTGTTTGCAGGATAAATTAATTCTAATTAATCATGTTGACATTTTATATGTCTACACCATTTACTCGGGGGGCATGCGGCTCCTATCATTCACTTTACATTCCATTCCATCCATCCACAACATAATGCATATCTTCGTTGTATTTACTCTTGCTTACTCATGATTTTAAATGTAAATTGTATTACACATGCTAGACATATATCTTGTATGTCATTATGTTTATCATACACACAAGCATGTTCACTTGCTTTTCTAGTTGTGATCACAAATTCTACAGGGCCATTACGCGCATCCTAGATGCTTGGCATAATACCTATGACTAGTCCTATATCGGCTCCTAGGGGCATCCACTTTCGTACATTACAAGAGTTATTGTTCCATTTTGTACTTAGCACTTTACATTATCATATTATACACGCTTTAACATATGTTTTATCTTTCTAACATGCTAACGGGTGCTTCATGTGCAACATTTTTTTTGCAGGACTACTTGCCACCATGGTTATATATTACATTATTTGTACTTGCTTGTCATCGTACGCCATTGTTTGCAGGATTTAGCCTTTGTCTTGTGTGCACACTTGTATGCTTTTGGCTTCTTCAGCCTTGATTGTCTTGCGACATTGTGAGTGATGTCCCATGTTTACAACCCACTTTTTGTAGTCTACATTGTCTTCTTGTGTGTTTACTTACATCTTAGCATATACATTTTATGTTTAGCTTCCACTTTTCTTCTATATGCATGCTTGTTCGTACTAACACTTATTTCCTATCTACTTGTTTTCATGTGCCTTGGTTTTTATCAAGCACATCCCCTTCCCCCCTATAGGACACAATTTAAGTGGTAGGTCCTCTTTTAGGCCGCATCCTCCTACAACAACATCGCATGTGCCCCCAAAGAGGGGGGCTGTCGACATTAAAATTTTCCTCCGTAATTTCTATTTTATTATGTATGTATTAGGAATAGGATGTTGTTAAGTATGATTAGTAGTGGCGTCTCATAGAAGATAACAGCACCGTCAGTACGGTGTCACCAATAAAGTAGAGTACAGTAACAGTCAAAGTACAATAAGATTGTTGTGGTAAAAAGTAAATATTTTTCGTAAGTGGTCCGGTAATGTTAAAATGTCAAAGTTGGGGTAAGTAGACAAGTAGGGTCTACATGATTAAGAATTAAAAATATTATATTTGTAATAAGGACAAAGAGTGATGTCATAAATATTTTGTGTATTTTATTTGTGGAAAAGTCTAAAAAGGTGGAACCCATGTGAGATGATAAGGTTTATCTTATCTTAGAAGATAAGCCTACATGTAAAGGCAAGAGTTTAGGCATGGAATATGATTGGCCGGAAGAGATTTCCTATCCTATCTTAGAGATAGGGTGGATAAGCCCTGAATTCCTATAAATAAAGAGGCCACCCCCCTCATTTAGCATATATAGAGGGAAGTAGTGAGAAATATTGTACGAGTAAGTGTGCCATCATTTAGAAGGTGTGTTAAAGAATTCATTGTGAAGTTTCTCCCATAGTTATTGTTGGAAGACAAGTGAAGTCAGTAACACTTGAAGTACCTCATGGGTGAGATTTTAACAATTTCATGTTGATATTATAATTTACACTCATATTTCAGATTTGTCATCATTCCTTCGTTATCATAGTCTATGGTATTCTTGTGTTATGTTTGTTGTTATGTTTCCATATTACATCCACCAAACTAAAGGTTGTGTATTAATAAAATATTCATAGCACGAGGAGTTCCCAGTGGATAATTATCATAGTGTCGGATTGGTGATGATAAGGCATCATTTGGGTGAATCAATCACCCCACACAACTTCTACACACAATATACAACACAACACAATACCAATACAACACATTTTAGGGCTCAAAATTAAACTCGGGTCCTTAGTATAATGATGCCTTTCCTGGAGTGCCTATAACTAGGGTGCAGTTACACAGTGATTGGGTTCAACACAATCTACATAACGACTTTTACAAGGTAGGTTACATAGGCATTAGTACACATCATCTACAATGGTGTTTTATTCTGAAGACCAGTTAAAGGTTAGAGGATAACACCAGACATTCCTCTTTACACTACTTCTGTCGTGGCATTAGATCACCTAAAAAAACCAGTCGGTATAGAGATCTCTATAATTTCGGGAAGCAATTAAAGGTTGAAGGATAAATAAGACTTTCCTCCCTATACTTCTTTGGCTAGTGGCGTGATATCGCCCAAATAACTCACACTTCATCGATAGGATCCTTTCTACACCCATTTTCTCATCACGAATCAAGTGCACATGTTCCTTTTTCACATTTTCAGCATTTTTTACATACTTTACTTACATGTTTTTTTACACACTTTTACATATACATACATATTTGACTAGTTAATCGTCTTCTCTTTTGTCGGTCCATCTATATGGGAAGCAAGCAGTCAACATCAACATGATACTAAATACAGGTACATCACATAAACATCAGCATATACACACATGTTTTCACCCTAGGTTCATTTTCATCACCTTTTACACTTTTGCATCTTTAGTCTCCATGCTCCATATTTTTATCACTCCACACTTTGTCTAGTCGCTCGACACACTTTCTACATCAATCTACATAGATATTAAGTACACATATCTATCTACTTTATATTACCGAGCATTCTTTTCACCAACATAAAGTGGGGGAAAATATAGACACAAAATCACGCACTTTGGGTAATTATCTAGTCTCGATCACATACTACTATTTGTATGATTCGTAAGTAAGAAGAGTATTGATTAACTCATGTCTTTGGCCACCTTTATTTTCCTTATGTTTATGCTTTCAGTATTGCACATTTAATTTCTCAATCTGTCTTTACACCTTTTGGCATTTATCATTTTGGACACTATCACCCAATTAGGATGCTAGTGCCAGGTGCCCCTGTCTCCTCTGGGTGCCCTTGTCCACTTTGTACTTTGGTCACACTTTCTAGGTCCTTTCTAGCCGTTTGAGCATCTTATATTTTTGGTACTCAACGTTTTCAGGGTTGATTACAAAATTCAAGCAAGGGAATCATATAAATATAAAGTTATGTGATCATAATAAGGGACCAAACACTAAGCATCTACTATCCCCACCTAATGTTGCATCCATCAAAGGTGTTTATAGCTTTATTTGCATCCATCTAGCTCCATCAAAGGGGACACAAGGTTGGTTCATCTACATCACACTTCATATGAGGGGAGTCTATTGTTTCCATGCATACATCATTTACATTATATATCTAGTTACTTGTTTGCTACTCACAAAGTGCGACTGCGCACAAGAGCAACCTAGGGCACAATTCCGCGCACACACACACACACACACACACACACCACACACACACACACACACACACACACACACTTGGAACTACATTGGGTCTGAAATGTAGTACAACTCTCGGTGATGAGTCCATCGATTTGGCAACTAAGGACAGTCCGACCCCTTTATAGGTATCTTTCTTTTTTTAAAGGTTTTGATGCTTTACCTAGGGTTTTGCTGGTGATTTATCCATTTCAAGTTTACAACGACATCTAACGAAGTTCATTGACATACACGCAATAAGAAGTGAAGAAGTGCAGACACCTAATGATCATATCGGAACCAGGTTCCGACCAATTCTACAGACCAAGGCACCCAAAACTCAGACCAAAGTGCCCATGGGTGCCCCTATCCTTCTCTAGGCACCCTATTCCAGCCAAATCACTTAGATCTGCAACTTTCTGGGCTTCTGTGTGACTGGTTTCTATCTCTGTTCAACCGGTTTCCACTGCGACACATTCCAACAACCTCTTCAAGTCAACTAAGGCTCTTTTAACCCTCTTTGCACATTAGGGTTTCATATTTTCATTACTTAGTTACTTGAGTATTAATTTAGTATTTTTTTATTCATTTACTTACTACAAACTTGTATTAGATTAGGTTATTATATTACATTTTAGTTTAATTATGGTGCACGAGGTAGGGGCTAGAAAACTGCCAAAAGGTGCTTACAGAGGATCCACATGGTCATGTGGTGGGTCCAAAATCTCAAAAGGGGGAGGAGTGAATTTTTCTATCCCCATTGTCCCCTTGGAAAGGGATGAGAGGGACACAAAAGTGCGCCTCAACCTCATGATGACATGTGGCACTATAAAAATTGACTAAGGACGAAAGATGTAGCTTGGGAAGGACTTTGAAAATGATGTTGTCGGAGGTTCCGAAGGAATTTTTAGGCACTTCCTTATATGAATTTTACTAAAAAGACATTTTGAACAAAATGGGATGGGTATTAAGGTCTGATTCAGCCTACAACTTCCTCAAAATGGCCTTCATTCTAAGGATTTCAGTTGTTCATGTCAAGAATGAGTTGTGGAAAGAAATGCATTAGTCTTTTGAAAATATGAAGGTACCACCATGTAAGGAATTGAATTAGATTTTCATTAATATCTTGTTTGGCCTCCAAATATTTATGGAGCTCTCGGAATCATCTTCCAAATCTCGGGTGCTTTTTTGCAATGTAAGCTCCTTCGCTCTCAAAAACCCACTTTTGTTGAACTTGCTCCTAAACCTCCAAATTTATCCTAAATCTTCCTAAATCACTTAAACCATGTTCTTATCTCATGAATATCACTCCCTTATGAATTTAGGCCTTCAAGTCTACTCCGAAGAATGTGTGTTTGCCTTAGAAAGACTAAAAATAGCCATTACTAAGCCTACTAAAAGATCTGCCTTGAAAGACATTGTCTCGGAAGAATCTTGTGAACTTGTTTTCATCTTTTCGACACATGGGAAAGGTTAATATCATATACATAAGAACTAAAAGGATGGGGATATGCCTGACACAGGGAATGAACTAATATGGAAGGGTGCTCAGGAAGGTTTACAATCATTATTGGCCTCTGAACCTTATCAAATCATCATATTTTCATCATTCCTTGCAAAAAGTACATGTTTCAAAGTGTGTTTCTTTCTTTTGGACCCCACGACACTCTCAAAATCTTAAATTGAAGCAATCCTTATAAATTTTGTCCTCATCAAATCCCCCTTGGATTGCGCAACATTTGGGGAACATTTTCCCTTGTCGTGGTTAATTCATACGTCTATAGGTCGAGAACCCATTGGTCCCTTGTCACTTGACTTCCTGGTCATGTAAGCCCACCTTTGTGGCAACATCCTTTATATTAAGCTTGCATCTCTTGATACACCATGGATACTACACACCTTCTGGGAACCTTTTCCCCACACACGCTTCCTTAGAAGTCATACATGTATAGGTCAAGAACCCATTTGTTCCCCTATCACTTGACTTTATGGGTGCATAAGCACGCCATTGTGGCAATATACTTTCATGCCCGATCTTAGGGTGTCATAAATTGAAACACAACATCACACAAGTTTTTACATTCATCCAGTAACTTCATCAAACCGGTGATCATTTCAATTCATCACATATAACCCCCAGTTTGAGGGGGGGCCACCTATCTAACACAAATCTAATCATTCCACTCATTTTTGTCCAACAACTTATCCATCACAAACCACTTGACAAAAAGGGGCATATGTAAACACCTGTTTTCGGTACTCTATATTGTCCATCCACATTCCTCACATTTTCATTCAAAATATTAAAACCTATCATATTATCCTAAATCTTGTCCTCGCCCCTATTAAATCACATCTTATCCCTTAATAAAAACATATTATACCCATTCCAAGTTACTAAAACCTCCATAATCACCTAAAATTCATCCTAACCCATTTTATCCCTGACCTTCTAACCTTTTAACTCCCTCGACACATTCCTAACCATCTTCACTCATTCCCATACACGAATCAACCCATTTGGAAGTGGTTGAAACCACTTCCAAGTGGTTTTCCCCAGTTTTTATGGATCACCAGTGATTCTAACAAATCCTTGATGATTATGTAAGCAACATCAAACCTCCATGAATGGGATCCTTAAGCATTATAGTGAAGCTCTATTATTATGAAGACTTAGAGGACTACATTTCACACATCTTGGCACCTCCAACATCCCTGTCACATCCTTGGAATCCCTACAAAATCTATGAGATTCCCACCACATTGTGTCTTAACATTTCTCAGTAAAGGTAAAATTCTGTCTTTTGTTTTCATATTCAATTTGTTAATAAGTCACATTAAAGACTATATTAATTCATAAATTACTTGTTGCATATCGAATTTGCATCCTATCAAAGAATCAACATTTCCCATAGTAATCGCAAACAATTTGTCAAATTGTCGACGACCATATATAATTGCTAGTGATTCCTATATTTTTATCACTTTAATCACATTACTCATATTTACAATCAATATATCAACTTATTTTTGTCTGATTTGCCTATTTTCAAGTTGTTTCTTTCTGTAGATGATTGTACCAGGTCAGACACATCTAATTACCGGTATATACGACCTTCTTGTGATCCAACAACCCTTTGTTTGGGAGAAATTCGACATTGCACATGAGTTGAGTCTTTTTGCCATCTCTTTGACACCATATGTTGAAGATCAACTTGAAGTTATACAAGAAGAACAAGACATTTTTGAACAAGCTTGGTTCAAATAATTTAAGGAGTTTGAGCTTTCTGTAGCCCTTTCTTGGGCACATGGAACAAGATCTTTCTATCCCTCTAGAGTTTTAATCACCCTTTTATCATCAATTATTTTTCTATTATTATCACTTGATAGTAAATCACGTTGACACCCTTCAAGGAATCCCTTTAGTTCCTGAGATCATCCTTTATCGAGAAACTCATCATATATTTCATCTAATAGATATCTTTTCTAGTTATCTCTTTATGTGTACGTTATCTCATTCGCTAAAAGGAGTCCCGCATCTGTATTGCATCCATTCATCTTGACATTGTATTTTTGGCACAGGTATCGTTAAAATTTGATGTCCTATGAGTTTTTGGTGTTTTGTCACATAATTAATGAGCCGAAATCCACCTTAAACAATACCATTGACCCTTTTTGATCAGGCATTATATCTAAGTTTTCCTTTCTAGTGCTTTTAATTAGGAAAAAAAATGAATGGTATCTAAGATAACTCCAAAACTTCAATCAAGAATAAATACACATCCGCTCAATTGTAACATAGGCCATGACACCATTTCTCAAACTAGGGCATTTGGTCTTTTCCCACAGCGGGTCGATGAATTTTTTCATGCCTCACAAAAACCCTTGTTACTGGGTAGTAAGAGAAGATGGCCATGGATGTTCATCCTTCGCCTTGAAGTAAGAAATGACAAGAGAGCATCTCTGCATGCAACAAATTTGACTAAAATCAGGAAGGTAAGCCTTTTAATTTTCAACTAACCGACGAGTTTGTTGAAATTCCCATCAACATTTCCCAGCGTACAATTATTCTCTTTTTCCTTAGAGGCATTCCTCTTGAAAGTGATTTTAATAAATGGACACACTAGGTTTGAGCGGAAACTAGGGGCAAAAAATGATTTTGTAAGGGGTTTGGGTAGAGGGTATGTATTTCTTCTCTTTGCCTTCCTTGATTTTTCCCAAGAAAGCCTTCAATATGGCACATGGGTTATTTATGGATAGGTATGTTATATTTAGTGGTGAAATATCAATTTTCACCATGAAGGACCATCCCACTCATAATATCCCATGTGGGTTAAGTTTCCCTTTCTCAACCTAGTTATTAGACATTTTCTTCATGAGTTAGCCAACCAATTGGGAAATTTTCTTTGGTATAAACGTGATAAGTAGAAATTCTCAAGTCTTCAAAACCATCCCAAAGTTTTTATTTAAATGGATCTCTCTCATCCACTGCCCACTTCAATTCAAAATTTTTAGTCTAAGGTTTTCTCAACTTCAATTTGTCGTTTATCTTAGTAAGTTGAATGCATGCTTATACTATCTAGAAGATGGAAATTTGATACGTGACTACCCCAAATGCAATCTTAAGCAGCAAATATTAGATGAAATTGATACCAAGAAGTATGACAATCATGCCTCGGTTCCACCTAAAACATCATCTCCACCCCTGAATGACCTTGGTTCCACTATTGTTAACCGCAATCAAATGAATAATGACTCCAAAATCCTCTCTGATAACTCTACTTTTGATTATGTTCTAGAAACTCAAGTCAATGATATCCATATTCCAAACACTTATAAGGTTATTGAAAACTAAATCAAATATTATTAGCAATATTAAGTCCCCACTTGGGTTTCTAATGCAACATCTAAGCCCATTTTTAGAGACTCTTACAAAGCATATAAAGTGAAATCCAGTGGGTGGAGAGATCCTAATCAACGAAACCTGCTAGAAGAACTTCATCTCTCTCTTGTATCCCTAATCCTACCTCTAATCACTTTTCTTTGTTTGCTAATATTGAGGTTCAACAACCTCTATTTGGTGGTTTCCACTATAGATTTATTTATTCACATGGAATGTTCAGGGGTTTACTCTCCTTGAATGAAAAATCCACATTAAAGGGGTTATATAAAATGACCTTTATGATGTCATCTTCCTTCAAGAGGTTAAAGTCAGTGACTCTACTCTACTATTCAACTTGTTTTACATTAATAAGAACTTCTTGTTGTATTGTAAATCATGGAGGTGCGGTTCTACTCCTTTCACCCTCCCTTTCTTCTAAGATCATTTTCATAAGTGAATACCTAACACATAGGTGTGTTTCAACTATGGTGTGTGTTGTGGAGTGAATCATTGGATTCTACTCAATATATGCTCCAAATATCACAATAGAATGTGTCACTTTGTGGAATTAGATGAGTTCCAACTTGTCCCCTACAAAGTGGACATTAGGTGGAAATTTTAACATGGTTGAGAACAAAAGAGATCACAACTGGTCTCAATCATCACCCCTCTACACTGAGGAATTTCTATCCTGGCTTCATTGTTGTAACTCTTTGGGATTATTTGATACCCTCTTTGGTTGTCCCAACCAACAAACATAAAGTTGGTTCACTTGGTACAATAATCAAGTTGGATGTCAAAGGAAGCTGAGCATACTTGATTGGTTCTATGTTAACACATTTGTTAAGTAACTTATGTCATGTCCTTATATTTCCACCCTTAATGACATTTTTCTCTCTTATCATTATCCTATTTCTCACATCCTCAACTTGGAACATTCCTCTCCTTCCCATAATCATCTTCCTTTCAAGCTTAATATTTCCCATCTTTCTTCCCTGAACTGCATAGCCCAATTTTTTTGTTGTTTGGGGATTGCATCCCCAACCTACTTCATCCAAAAGCTGGATTTTATGGTGGGAAACATCATGTGGCAAAAACAATTAAATTCCTTAGAGTGATAAGATCTTTGCATATAATAAATGAATAATTTGTACAATATGCAACTCATAACAACAATATGCAGAACCCAATATAACACAAGAGATATATGTGGGCTAAGATGCCCTAATATTTAATATAATAAGAAATAGAAGAATACCCTTACGGTAGGGCAATACCCTACAATGCTCTGTAAGGAAGGAACAACTCCACATTATCCCAATATGGGGATTCCACTTCAAAGGGGATACCTCTAATAAACCTCTACCAAGTAGATGACTCACTCACACATGACATCTCATAATGATACTCATATCCTTTATATGGGCATACATTACTCTTAATGGATGGGCAACACTTAATCCCAGTATAGGCCAACTCATTACCCAATATACATAATTCCAATGTGACCCCATATATTATAAACATATAGCTAACTAAATGGGATGTGCGACACATGTTAGAATCTCCATCAAACCATATACATTATAATATCTTATCCCAAGTTACATACCATGCCCTCCCTCCTTGACATGTTTCATCCCCAAAACATGAAAAGAAGCCATATAGTGAGTATGCTTCAAATCATTGCACACTTGTCACCATGATTGATCATACAACCTTTCATATGATATCTTAGTGGGTGATACATAATGAAACTTGGATCCATAATACGTTGCTCTATTTTGATTCCATCCATGTCCATATTTATTTCTCCTCGACATCCATGTATAGCCTTAGTAATTATTCTTGTGATTCCATGTCACGTAGTTGCTTTTCCATTAATTCCATGTATATCCATGGTGATTGTTCCTCCAACTCTTTGTATATCCATTTAGGTTGTTTCCCTCATATGGCCTAACGTGCCTCCATGATTTTTGCCTCTCATGATGATGTCAGTGTCTATATGGTGCAACCTTGTTATCCTCACCCTTATCAACCTTTTCCTCAACTTCTTTTCCTCTTCCACCTTGTTATTTGTTATTTATTTTTTCTCTTGAGTAGATGAATAATTATATTTTTCTTTTCCATCACGTTCTTCATGTTTTACTTTTGAATCATCCTTATTCCCTTATTCACTATCTTCAAAGTCATCCTCTTGTTCCATCTTGACATTACATTATTCCTTGATAAGTGTGATATCGTACAAGGTGACCTTCTTTCTATTGTATTTTATCTTTATTTTGCATATTAATATTACTTGTTCCTAATGTTCATAATCGAGGAACAATATCCATACCATCCATATTTAAAGCATAAAAATATGAAGGTAAAACATATTTATCCATAGAGAAATTTAAATATTCAAAGAATTGAATTTGCATACCATCCACCTGATCTTCCTTAATGTTCTTCTCCTAAACATGTAGATGTTGAGATACATCAATGTTGAGGAAGTTATACTTGATGTCGGGGTTTATGGAATCAATTATCTTTTTCCTTCGAATGCACCCTTCAAATTGAAATATTGAATCTTCCTTCTTTGGAGATGCACTATATGAATTCTTATCTTGATTCATTGTCTCTCCTTCTGAATCATGTGTAACATCTTCATCATCAACATTTTCTTATTCTTCTTCTTCTTGTTCATCATCTTCTTCATCTTCTTCTCCATCATCTTCTTCTTCATCTTTGTTTGCAACGTATTCATTATTTACATCTTTTTCTTCATGTTTTTTGTCCCATCAAACTAAGAAAACTTGTTTCATTTCCTCCCAAGACCAATTTGGACTCTCTTGTTTCACATACCAAAATTTTTGTGTTAGATCACTAACCCAAACTTGAGAAGAAAACCATGGTAATAAAGCTGAAAAATAACGGTCCTTGAATTGGATCCACCATTATGTAGCATCAATCTCACCATCTCTATAGAAATTTTTATCATCAATGATCTACAAAAAGTAGGGTTTCAAGAACATACCCTTTCGATCAATATTTTTCCTACCCTTTTCAGCCAAATGTTAATCTCAAATAAGAAAATACAAAACAAAGACCGTAAATATATTTTAGAGAGATTTTCGAAAATAAAATAAAATAAAATAAATCTAAATATTTTTGCGTATGGAGTAAGTTTGTGAAAAAACATAAAATTGCAACAACTCTCACAAAATAGATCCCTGTTTATTTAAATTTTGAGGGTTATACCTAAGATTAATTAAGCACACCACAACAAACTTCACTGAATAATTCACCACAATTTGGAAGATATAGGCAAAACATTAAAATTAAGGTTTCAACCCTAAAGTTGAAATATATTTCTCATAACAACTCCAAAAAAATTGAAATTTTGAGGGTACATTCCTTGAATTTTTCTCCACTTCACACAAAAAAATCTAAACTCATCATAGTCAATATCAAGATATAGGTGAATCACTGAAATTAGGATTTCAACGTACAAGTTGCATAGATCGATGCTCTTATACCACTTGATAAGATTTTTTCATATAATAAATGAAAATTAGAATAATATGCAGAATATAACACAATACAAAAGATATTTTTGGGCCAAGAAGCCTTAATATTTAATATAATTATAAATAGAAGAATACCCTTAAGGCATGGCAACACCATACAATGTTCCTTAAGGACATAGTAACTCCACAATCTCCCAATACAGGAATTCCACTTCGAGGGGGATACGTCCAATAAACCTCTACTAAGTAGAAGACTAAACTCATACATGACACCTCATAATGATACTCATATCCTTTATATAAGCACACACTACTCTTAATGGATGAGTAACACCTAATCCCAAAATAGGCCGACTCGTTACCCAATATAACTAATTCCTATGCGACACCATACATTATAAACATATAACTAATTGAGGGGGATGTGTGCCACATGTCGAAATCTCTCTCAACCCATATACGATATAATATCATATCCTAAGGTACATAATATAGAGGATATAGAAAACTTATGGCCAAGGAGAGACGAAAAAAGAAAACAATTTTAAGCATGAGCTTAGTTAGCAACACCTTACTCTTGAGGAACATCCCCATCACAACAACCTTCAAATTGTTGTTACAAAAACATAAGATGATTTATGAAAATTTTAAGTTTATAGGGGCCAATGTGCAGGGATGCAAGATTGTCTTTTTTGGATTCAACATGGTGACCATGACTCAAAATATTTTTTCAAATACATGTAACAAAAACAAAGCCATGATCACATCTAACACATCATTATTGAGGATGAAGTTGAAATCCACTCACTTGATGCAATCAAAGGATTTTTTTCAAGCATTATGGTAAAAAATTTCAGGAAGACCAATACCTTGATGAGTATGAATATTTTTTGGAAGGATTGGTACTTGAAGGTATTCCATGCAATGTGGATCAAACTACCAAACATATTCTTGAACAACATCTTACTATAATTGATCTTGAATTACTGCTTTGTACAATGAAGATTGAGAAGGCCCTTAACTTGGATGGTATACATGTTAAAATCTTTCAGGCTTTATGTCGCACTCTTGAGATGGGATAATTTAATGTTTATAGAGAGGCGAAGGCCAATGGATCCTTGGGGGTTGTTATTAACCATGGCTTGATCAAAATTATCCCTAAAGTTGGAAACAAGAATAGGATAGGTGGCTGGCGCCCCATTAATCTTCTCAATGTTTCCTTTAAAATCATTGCAAAAGCTATTGCTATGAAACTGAAAGTGATAGCTGAAGATATTGTTTATCTGAAGCAAACAAATTACTTAAAAGGTAAATATATATTAGACAACATTTTTTTATGCATTGGAAACTACACAATGGGTTGAAGATTATGGTTAAGATGCAATATTGGTTAAAATAGATTCTGGCAAAGCATATGATCGAACATGTTGCATGTTTATTCTCAAAATGCTTGAGTGGACGAGATTTGGTCCTCGCTTTAGATGACACATTCAAATGCTCCACCAAAGCACAAACTCATGTCACTGTTAATAACAACCTCACACCATCTTTTGACCTTTTCTGTATGTTGTGGTTGTCGATGCCCTTAGTTATATGTTCCATTAAGCTCATTATCAAGGAGATCTAAAAGGAATTACTCTTCTACAAGAGTCGTATGCTCTTAACTCTTATTTTGTTGATGACTCTCTCCTCTTTTTGATAAATTTTGAATAGGAGATTGAAAATGCATGAGCAATTCTTGATATTTATTGTGACGTGTTTGGCTCCAAGTTGTGTAGCCACAAAATAAAAGTCTTCATTAAAAGTGACCCAAATCTATCTTGGATTCCTCCATCTTGGAACATTATCCCCATTAAAAGATTACCTAGAACTTGGGTATCCCATTTGGTATTCATCTTTATCCTCAGGACATGTGGGATTGGGTGCTCAATAAAATTTAGAAAAAGGTTGAAAAGTGGTCTTGTAAATTCCTCTCCCTAACTACCAAACTACTTTTCTTCAATTACATTTTTCTAGCCATCCATGTGCACTACTCTTCTTATTGGTTCCTTTCAAAATCAGCTTATGGAAAGCTCACACAACTAGTTTGAGGCTTTCTTTGGAGCATCAATTTTGGTAAGAAAGGGATGAAAACATTCTCTTGGGAACTTTGCACATATCCAAAAACTGTTGTTGGCCATGGAATTATTGATCCATTGGAACAAGGGGAATGTCTTGCGGCCAAATGGGCTGCAAGAGCCACTCAAGGTTTAGAGCCTTGGAAGATCCTTGTCAGGGAATGAATCTGACAAGATTCATATAAAGGTGCATGGACTTCCACTCCATGGGAAGATGAAATCCTAAATACACTTTTTTGGATATCTTTTGCTACTTCCTCTTAGGCATAATTGGATATCTTGGCAGGAAATTGAATCTAATAGCTCGCCCCTTGTTGTCCAACTTGAATTCAGAGCAAAATCCTTTGCAAGAAAAGACATTAACACAATTAAAGAAATTTGGGATAAAATAATGGCAGTTGGCTCCCTCAAAACCTGTTGCGTCATATGTTTAATTTTCCCACAAACCTTAAACATGTCTATATCACACTTAAATAATTGATTTTACTAAAGATTCTCTTTAAAATCACAAATAATCCTTCAACACCTTAGAAGGATTGGCACTGGCTAAACCAAGTTGCCATCAACACAGCCACACCAAGGGTTTTATATCTACTAATTCAACACCCACTCCTGCTTGAAGACTCTCTTAATACTAAGTGGTCTATGTCCTTCACTGATCCTCAATGACAACAATAACTTACACAATTTGGCAATCTCCTATCGAGGCCAAATGTCAACTTTTGGGATGACGAATTTTGCATATGAAACTTGCGGTTGGCCTCACTTTAGCCAAACTTGGTCTTGGTATGGGTGAAGTTTGGCTAAAGTGACGGTAACCAGAAGTTTCATATGCAAAATTCGTCATCCAAAAAGTCGACATTTGGCCTTGGCAGGAGACTGCCAAATTGTGTAAGTTATTTGTTGCCATTAAGGATCGGTGAAGGACATAGACCACTTGGTATTAAGAGAGTCTTCAAGTAGGAGTGGGTGTTGAATCAGTAGATACAAAACCCTTGGCGTGGTTGTGTTAAGGACAACTTATTAACCATGGCCTGATCAAACTTATCCCTAAAGTTGGAAACAAGAATAGGATAGGTGGTTGGCGCCCCAATACTTTTCTCAATGTTTCCTATAAAATCATTGCAAAAGCTATTGCTATGAAATTGAAACTGATAGCCCAAGATATTGTTTACCTGAAGCAAACAGAATACTTAAAAGACAAATATATATTAGAAAACCTTTTTTTATGCATTGGAAACTACCCAATGGGTTGAAGATTATGATTAAGATGCAATATTGGTTAAAATAGATTCTGACAAAGCATATGATCAAATATGTTGCTTGTTTATTCTCAAAATGATTGAGTGGATGAGATTTGGTCCTCACTTTATATGACACATTCAAATGCTCCACCAAAGCACAAACTCATGTCACTGTTAACAACAACCTCACACCATCTTTTGACCTTTTCTGTATGTTGTGGTTTTCGATGCCCTTAGTTATATGCTCCATCAAGCTCATTATTAAGGAGATCTAAAAGGAATTACTCTTCCACAAGAGTCGTATGCGCTTAACTTTCATTTTGTTGACGACTCTTTCCTCTTTTTGTTAAATTTTGAATAGGAGATTGAAAATGCATAAGCAATTCTTGATATTTATTGTGACGTGTTTGGCTCCAAGTTGTGTAGCCATAAAATAAAAGTCATCATTAAGAGTGACTCAAATCTATCTTGGATTTATCCATCTTGGAACTGTTATCTCAATTTTCCCTCAACAAAATTGATCAAACACGACCCCGTGCAAGAAGAAATTCAAGAAACCACTTCGTCGAACGAGCCCACGCTTCAAATCCAATAAACAAGTTGTAGATGGGTTCTAAAATGGAGGAGCATGATCGGGGAGGGAAGAAAACAATGTCAAAGAAACCAGAGGCCCAAAGAAGTCAAACACGACCCTGCACAGGAAGAATCAAAGGGCCATTTTAGTCGAATGGGCCTATGTTTCAAATACCGATAGTCAGGTTACATGCGGACTCAAAAATAGAGAAACCAGAGGCCCAAAGAATCAAATAGCGCTAAAAGAGTCTAGGGTGCACAAAAGGAAGAAGGCAAGGAAAGGCTCAAAGTCTTTGGGCTTTATGAATGATTTAAATCGGGCCCAATTGGCTAAGTATGGAAGAGACAATGGAAGCTGCCCCGTGTCTCAACAAGGCACCTCAGAGATAAGAGCCCCAGGCGGAGACTTAAATGAGCGCGGAGCTTCCACGTGTCCCAAGGCCCAACATGGTCAACAAAAGGGATAGAGCGGGCCCAAATGACTAAGTATTGAGGACCGGCGGAAGCCTCAACGTGTCCAAATGACACACCTCCAAAGGTTAAATCCAAAAGGGAGACTCAAACAAGCGCCAAGCCCCCACGTGTCCAGAGTCCCAAAAGTTGCATCACCTGTTGAAAAGTCTTTGACTCAGCGGAAGGTGCCAAGTGTCCAAATGACACTACTTCAAAGATAAATCCAAAGAGCGGAGACCCAAATGAGCGCGGGCTCGCCACGTAGTACAAATTAAAAAAAGGGACAGAGTTGGGGGGTTGAATAGTCAAAGCAGAGACTTTGGAAAAATACAAAGGAGCCCAAGGAGCTCATAGAAGCTGCCACATGTTAGTCCAATGCAATTTCAAGAGAATAAGGAAGGATTCGTATCTCCAAGATGCGCAAGGCCACCACGTGGACCTTGTATGGACAAACTCTTTAAATATTGCGCTCCCGCGACCCGAAACTTCAAATGGCCATATCTTTTGATTGGAAACTCATATTTGGGTGGGAGAATACTTTTTGGAAATTTCTCGACACCCTCTATGCCATGGAAACATAAAATATCATTCTTAATAGGATTTAGTAGGTGAAAAATGAGAAAACGTCTTCTAGGCCATTAATGCAGAATCTGATTTCTTCAACTACCAGACTAGATTTAATTTGATCCGCTAGGGAACCAGAATCGACAGATTTTAGGTGGATTTGAAAGGGGCATTTATTGATGGTGGTTGAGCTTTCAAAGTAGGATTTAATGCATATCTCAAGGTGGTTGAAGTAGGATTTGAATTCTTCCCTCCTCTCTCTCATTCTTCCTATATATTGTAATGAAGGGGCATATTCAAAGGGTTGGTCGTTGTTTCTCCTCTACCCCCCTCTCTCTTTCTTCCTTAGGGTAGAATGCAAAGTCTAAGCCTCCTCCCATAGCTCTGTAATGACGTTTTCTTACCTCTTTCCCACTGATGATATACCGTGTAACATTTTGGAGCAATAAAATCTGTTTCGTGATGCATCTATCCATCCTTGGCTTATTTTGTTGTCTCTTCTTACCTGTCATCGTTGCAAGGTATATTGTGCACACTCTGATGTTTATTGTAGGTTCTAGGAGCAGTGATTAATGGGTTTTGAAGTGGTGTTTCGTGTAAAATCTATCTTTGGTCCGTGGTGCATTTTGTTCACCCTCTCCTCTGCTCACCTCCTCTCCACTTCAAGCAGTAGGATCTATGATTCAACCAATTCCTTTTCTAGTGTATCACTGCTTAGTGTAGGATCTTTCACCCTCTCCCTCTCTCTTTGTCCCCTTGGAATGGTTAGATTAGGATAGAATAGATTTTTCCTGCATTGGAGTGGCTCGTGAAAAGTAGATTAGGAAGTAAGAACCGACTTTCTCTAGAGGTCCATCTCAAGTTCTACAAGTCCCACAGCTTGAGAGATGGTCCCATGTTGTGCAATCACACTGAATTCCCCACTTCACACCCAGGGCCATTCGGGGGTGTTGTGATTCTGCACTAATAGGAACATTATCCCCGTTAAAAGATTATCCAAAACTTGGGTATCTCATTTGGTATTCATCTTTATCCTCAGGACATGTGGGATTGGGTGCTCAATAAAATTTAGAAAAAGGTTGAAGGTCTTGTAAATTCCTCTCCCTAACTACCAGGCTACTTGTCATCAATTATATTTATCTAGCCAACCATGTGCACTACTCTTCTTATTGGTTCCTTTCAAAATCAACTTATGGAAAGCTCACACAACTAGTTTGGGGCTTTCTTTGGAGCATCAATTTTGGTAAGGAAGGGATGAAAACATTCTCTTGGGAACTTTGCACATATCCAAAAACTGTTGTTGGGCATGAAATTATTGATCCATCAGAACAAGGGGAATGTCTTGCGGCCAAATGGGCTGTAAGAGCCACTTAAGGTTTAGAGCCTTGGAAGATCCTTGTCATGGAATGAATCTGACAAGCTTCATATAAAGGTGCACAGAATTCCACTCCATGGGAAGATAAAATCCTAAATGCACTTTTTTGGATATCTTTGGCTCCCTTTCTCATAGGCATAATTGGATAGCTTGGCAGGAAATTCAATCTAATAGCCCACCCTTTGTTGTCCAACATGAATTCAGAGCAAAATCCTTTGCAAGAAAAAAAATTAACACAATTAAAGAAATTTGGGATAAAATAATGGCAGTTGGCTCCCTCAGAACCTATTATGTCATATGTTTAATTTTCCCACAAACCTTAAACATGTCTATATCACACTTAAACAATTGATTTTAACCAATATTCTCTTTAAAATAAAAAATAAACCTTCAACACCTTGGAAGGATTGGCACTGGCTAAACCAAGTTGCCATCAACACAACCATGCCATGGGTTTTGTATCTACTGATTCAACGCCTGCTCCTGCTTGAAGACTCATAATACCAAGTGGTTTATGTCCTTCACCGATCCTCAATGATGACAAATAACTTACACAATTTGGTAGTCTCCTGCCAAGGCCAAATGTCAACTTTTGGGATGACGAATTTTGCATATGAAACTTGCGGTTGGCCTCACTTTAGCCAAACTTGGTCTTGGTACAGGTGAAGTTTGGCTAAAGTGAGGCCAACCAGAAGTTTCATATGCAAAATTCGTCATCCAAAAAGTTGACATTTGGCCTCGGCAGGAGACTACCAAATTGTGTAAGTTATTTGTTACCATTGAGGATCGGTGAAGGACATAGACCACTTGGTATTAAGAGAGTCTTCAAGTAGGAGTGGGCGTTGAATCAGTAGATACAAAACCCTTGGCGTGGTTGTGTTGAGGACAACTTATTAACCATGGCCTGATCAAACTTATCCCTAAAGTTGGAAACAAGAATAGGATAGGTGGCTGGCGCCCCAATACTTTTCTCAATGTTTCCTATAAAATCATTGCAAAAGCTATTGCTATGAAATTGAAACTAACAGCCCAAGATATTGTTTACTTGAAGCAAACAGAATACTTAAAAGACAAATATATATTAGAAAACCTTTTTTTATGCATTGGAAACTACCCAATGGGTTGAAGATTATGATTAAGATGCAATATTGGTTAAAATAGATTCTGACAAAGCATATGATCAAATATGTTGCTTGTTTATTCTCAAAATGATTGAGTGGACGAGATTTGGTCCTCACTTTATATGACACATTCAAATGCTCCACCAAAGCACAAACTCATGTCACTGTTAACAACAACCTCACACCATCTTTTGACCTTTTCTGTATGTTGTGGTTTTCGATGCCCTTAGTTATATGCTCCATCAAGCTCATTATCAAGGAGATCTAAAAGGAATTACTCTTCCATAAGAGTCGTATGCGCTTAACTTTCATTTTGTTGACGACTCTTTCCTCTTTTTGTTAAATTTTGAATAGGAGATTGAAAATGCATAAAAAATTCTTGATATTTATTGTGACGTGTTTGGCTACAAGTTATGTAGCCACAAAATAAAAGTCTTCATTAAAAGTGACCAAAATCTATCTTGGATTCCTCCATCTTGGAACATTATCCCCATTAAAAGATTACCTAGAACTTGGGTATCCCGTTTGGTATTCATCTTTATCCTCAGGACATGTGGGATTGGGTGCTTAATAAAATTGAGAAAAAGGTTGAAAAGTGGTCTTGTAAATTCCTCTCCCTAGCTACCAGGCTACTTGTCATCAATTACATTTTTCTAGCCAACCATGTGCACTACTCTTCTTATTAGTTCCTTTCAAAACCAACTTATGGAAAGCTCACACAACTAGTTTGGGGATTTCTTTGGAGCATCAATTCTGGTAAGAAAGGGATGACACCATTCTCTTCGGAAATTTGCACTTGTCCAAAAACTGTTGTTGGGCATGGAATTATTGATCCATTAGAACAAAATCCTTGCAAGAAAAGACATTAATACAATTAAGGAAATTTGGGATAAAATAATGGCAGTTGGCTCCCTCGGAACCTGTTGCGTCATATGTTTAATTTGCCCACAAACCTTAAACATGTCTATATCACACTTAAACAATTGATTTTACCCAAGATTCTCTTTAAAATCACAAATAAACCTTCAACACCTTGGAAGGATTGGCACTGGCTAAACCAAGTTGCCATCAACACAACCACTCCAAGGGTTTTGTATCTATTGATTCAATGCCAGCTCCTTCTTGAAGACTCTCTTAATACCAAGTGGTCTATGTCCTTCACCGATCCTCAATTGCAACAAATAATTTACACAATTTGGCAATCTCCTGCCGAGGCCAAATGTCAACTTTTGGGATAACGAATTTTGCATATGAAACTTGCGGTTGGCCTCACTTTAGCCAAACTTGGTCTTGGTACGGGTGAATGCCCCTTTTGTTATGTTCTTGAATATATCCCCCATCTCTTATAGCATTGCCCTTCCTCCTCTTAGCTATGGTCTTCCCAATGCTCATCTTTTCTGAACTTTTCCCCAACAATTTCAATAAAAAACGACCTTGCTTGGTATTTTACCCCCTCCACCCTCGATGTCATGTGGAACACTTGTCAACTGAGTACCATCTTTCATATTTAGAAAAAAAAAATGCCAACAATTATATGCTGAGAATGGCTATATGCTAAGAATGGTTGTTCTTGCTATTTAGTGAACTCATATTCTATCCTCTCTATGCTACAAATGTATCAATTCAACATTAAAGATCGAAAGGTATGTGATACAATCAACAAGATAAACTAAATAAATTCAAATATTACTCCCAAACAATACTTTACCCCAATGATCATGATTATCAATTATATTCAATCTTAGTTTTCTCTTCCTTTTACAAAGTTTTTTTATAATGATTATAGTCTCGACCTCTCCGTGACCTATCCCTTGCTGGTTTGTGTTAGTTATTATCCTGCCGTCAACAATATATATAGGTTTCAAAAAACTAATTTTCACCTTTTTAATGACCAATCACAATAAAGCATATTATATTTTAGATCATTTATACATAGTTTTTTTAAAAATATGTATTTATTTGATTTTTTCAAAAAGTAGATTCTATTTTTCTATTGGTTAAAAATAAATTATAAGCATCTCAAGTTTTTTTGATTAATAAAAACAAGAATTTTCAAATTTTTTATAGACTATACTTTAAACATTATAATTACAAAAATATTAAATTATTGTAATTAATGTATCAAGTACAACATTAAATTTTCACTTTTTTAATGACCAATCACAATAAAACATATTACATTTTAGATCATTTGTATATAATTTTTAAAAAAATATACTATACTTTAAACATTATAATTACAAAAATATTAAATTATTGTAATTAATGTATCAAGTACAACATTAAATTTTCACTGACCAATCACAAAAAAACATATTACATTTTAGATCATTTGTATATAGTTTTTTTTAAATATGGATTTATTTGATTTTTTCAAAAAGTAGATTCTTTTTTTCTATTGGCTAAAAATAAATTATAAGCATCTCAAAAAATCGTGATTAATAAAAACAAGAATTTTCAAGTTTTTTATATACTATACTTTAAACATTATAATATCACTTTATGATATTTTTTGCTTCCACTTTCTATTTATTACTATATTTATTCTACATGCGTTCCAAATTGTTGCAAATATTGACATGCTACTACAATTTACATAGTAGTCTTCACAAAATGAAAGTGTGGTTATAAGCCTCCCACCATACATCAACATATAATTTGCAACTATGAAGAAACAAACTAGGGACTTAACTATATTATATAACCAATTGTTCTATTATAACTTCTCACCCGACTCTTTACTCATACTTGCCACCGTAAATTCAACTCTTTACGCATACAAGCAACACCATAACCTCTTCCTCCACTAAAATGCACCTTCATCGGCAGGATTTGCCATTTCATGACCTTGTTCTTGTTTAAGATTTTTAGTGGTGTATTCTTTTATTATCCTGCCGAAGGCATGGATATTGTCTTCACCTTACTCAATTAATACATTTGCATCTGTTCTTCAATCAGATTGTGCCCACATGGATGTATTTAAATGTATGGCTGAACTATAGTTTTTGAAAGGTAACTTTGATTTTTGTAATGTTAAAACATCATTTATCTCTCATCTCATTCGCCAGTCAACTTTTGCCTTTATTTGTGCACTGTTTTCTGAGGAAGGAAAAGTTGATCCTTGCTGTGAAGCATTTAAGTGCATTTAAGGATATCATTGTGGATGACACGCTACATGCTTTTGGGTGGATTTTGAGAAATTGTCCTTTCTTGAGGCATTATATGTTCCACGGGAGCTTATTTTCCACGCCAAAATTGTTTTTTGACTGCGATAAAGATCAGAACATAGTAATAATCCCGTATACTACAGAAACAACTTTTGATATTTGGAGACGGACTTTGGTAATCACTGCACAAAAACACTCCCAATCAAGTGACCATGGCTGCTTCCCATGACCGTTTTACAATCCACAGGCATGTCAGGGAACTTGTCCCGTCCAAACAGTGAAACTCCACAGGGTGTTCTCTTTCTCTCTAATCTTGACGACTGAACCGGAGTGAGACTCCACGCTTCTCAAATTCAGTTTTATGAATGCAATAAGACCAGACAACAGGATCCTGCCCAAAGTTGTAAAAGAAGCTTTGGGCAAGGTTCTGGTCCACTTTTTTCCATTAGCTGGAATATTGAGGGCCTCACCTCGCTCACCCCAGTAAGCTCCTCCTCCACTGCACGAGCGATGGTGTTTCCTTCGTAGAAGCGGACGCTGATGTCTCCCTCCAACACCTCTTCAATAATAATAATATGCTTATTTTCCTCTTTCACTATGTGGAGAAATTATTTGATGACGCATTTGTATCAACTAACATTATCAACTCTCTCCGCTTATATCTATTCAGGTAACGGTACAAGCCCCCTCTAATCGTTGCTATTTCATGTCGATTTTGTACTGTTTTAATTTAGAAATGTAAAACTTTGGTTTGTTGCGAGCAGGTTACGCAGCTAACTTGCGGTAGTTTTCGCATTCGCAATGCGCTTCAATCACTACGTGAGTGACGATTTTAGGATGTATTTATTTGTGAGAGCCCTTTCTGAAATGGCGAACAGGTGCTCATGTCCCCTCCATTCCTCCTGTTTGGGAAAGAGAGACTGCTTCCATGAAAGAAACCGCTGGTTCCATCCCTTGAGTATGATTACAAACAAGATTTCCCTAGTCTTGCCATGGCTGTTATCGATTGGTATGAAGAAGAGGAAACCGTACGTAAATCTATCATTTTTCAGTAGCAAAGAAATAACACTGCTGAAGAAAGAGGTGCGCAATGGCGTTGACTTGACTGAATGCAGCATATTTGACATTTTTTCGGCTTATTTGTGGCGTGTGAGAACAAGGGCTCTCAATATCCTTGATAATGAAGTGGTGAGACTCATCTTTCCCGTCGATTTTTCATTCTCGACTGCAACCTCATCTTCCACAGGGTTACTATGGAAATGCAAACATTTTGGCATATGCAAACACAACATCAACAGATTTGATAAACAACGCCCCTCTTGTCTTGCTACAAAAACTGGTTCACGACGCCAAAACAAAGGTGAATGAGGAGTACATCCGCTATGTCATTGATTTGATTGAATTACAACCCAGTCCCACCACCTTCCTTGTGTCAAAAGAGGGATTGGATTGCTTGTAATTTTGAATATAAGCAGAATCGGGTATAATGAAATATATTTTGGGCTGGGGAAAGGTAGTGTATGGAGAGGATTCATTGCACACCTTGCCCAGGACGATGAGCCCCTTTATATCTGTGGTTGACAGAAATAGTGGGAAAATGGAAATAGTAGCGGCTCTTTGTTTTCCAGCCTCTGCAATGCAAGTGATTGAAGCTGAAATCTTGAAGCCGAAGATGAGAAGTAATACTCATGTATTTAGTTCGTCGCTGTAAATTATGAAGGTGACCAAATTCAGACCCACATCAATGAGATTTTGAAAATAAAGATATAATTATATCCATTGGCATTGGTGACCGTCAAATTCCAGTCCAAACGTCTAGTATTTCGGACTTGTTGCAGTGGATCGTATTAAAGTTTGTTGACAGATATAATTGTAAATTGTTTAGCTTATAACGATCTAGGGCTGTGAGTAAACTTTGACAACACCCACTGAGATATTTTTGGGAAAATTTTCTTCCAAATTTACAACAAATTAATGGAGGTAATGTATAGTATGTGTCAGTTGGGTAGAAAAAAAGTTAAAAACACTAAACTGTAGGGGTGAACTTCCAGGGGCCCCGTCCCCCTGCGACCTTTAAAACTCAGCAGGAAATAAGAATTGGAGCTCCTATTTTCTAAAGAAAGATTCTATTTTTTCCTGTAGCACACTTCAAATGTAATCATGGGACATTTTCCTGCAAAAAACCAGGAGTGGAAGTCCCTCCATGGGACTATGCCCATAGTGTTTATCAATCTATGAAATTTCAATGGCTAATTTTTTAACTCTTCTTGTCTTGCTAATTAGTGATAACGAAAAACTTTATTCGTTACAATATTATATTGCTGTGTGTGAAGTTTGATATTTACTATTGTAAATAAAAGGTGATATTTATCTTCGATGTTGAAACTCATAAGTAATACTAAATAATAGAACAAATTTTTCTCTAAATCTAATGAGATATCTTTCAACATTAATATTATCCATTTGACATGTGAAATGTTAAAAATGCTTGATTTTTTTTGTGGAGTTACAACTCGTAGTATAAACTTATTTCCAATTTCTTGAGTCATTGATCGACTCCCATATGTACATGACCATTGAACAAGTTGGATTTTGACATCAAGTTGCATTTGTTAGGGTGGCTGAAGAATTTGATAAGAATGTTCTAAATTATCTTTGGATTGTTCACTATTGTTAATTTTAAAAATATTGTTCCTTCATGGCACTCTAGAAGACTATTTGGCTTAATCTAATATCTCGAAATATAATATAGCTGCTTGCAAAATCCTGGTTAATAGAAAATTTGGTTCACGTCTACTAAGTTAAAGATTAAAAAAAACTATTGTCTTCGTGATAATTTTGTTGCCATCCCCATTCAATTTATTTTTACTTTTATGTATTTCCTTCAAATGGAAATACTTCTTCAAATGGGTGAATCAAAAAATGTTTTTCACACATTGAATCATTGTAATCTATATGAAGTACTTGATGTGAAATTACTCAAAACCCTGGTTGTGCATTAAAAGTTTTCTAGATATACTATTTCCTTTTTTAACAAGCTACCTGTACTAACAATATGAAACATAAGGATTAATTCTTCATTTTGGCTTTCTTTGATGTGTAGATGCGGTGACATCAAAAGGGTCAAACTGTCAATACAAATGATTGAGTTAATTCATCATAACTAGACAAAAAAAACCATTTTTCTTCTTTATTTAACAATGGTATGACCTACTTCTCTGCTTGTGAATTTGGTGTGTGAGCTCGGTGTTATGTCTAACAAAATGTTCTCAATTCATTTTTGTTGCTATTTGCAGGGAATTTGCAAGTATGCATGCCAAATTGATGCTTTGCAAACAAAAGATAGAGAGTATATAGCTTCTCTAATACAACACAACACCTTCCCTGGAAAAGAGATTTCGTTTCAATGAAACTATACCTTTCTTTAAACAAGACAGATAGAGAGAGATGTACTTTTCTAATTTTTAAAAGTTATCTTGTAAAACATACAACAATATGGTGTTAACCTTACAATATATTAGTGTCATCAATAACAATAAAAAAAATATGTTTGGTCAACACTTATTCCAGCTTCACACATTCGATATTTGAGCTCTCTCACTTCCCTTCCTTCTGTTATTGCTTTTACATATGTAATAGGGCACTTGCAACTCAAACATCTCACAAATGTCCCTTCTTATCAAAGTATCAAATCAAACTAATATTTAATACTCAGAAGCAGTCAACTTTATAAACAAAATATTTCATACCATTAATATATTCAATGTTTTTAAAATGACAAAAAAACATTGTCGTGGAAGATGATATTAAGGTGGATAGTTTCTAGCAAGGCTCCAAAATCTTGAATAACAAAGACAACATTTCTACTAGGATACAAATGTCACCCAAAATCCCGCACAAGTAATACCATATTATTTCAAATCTAATTGTTTTGAGTTTGTTTGTTTCAAATTTGAGTGTGATTATAAATTTTGCCTAAAAAATTTCTTAGATAATCACATATTTTTTTGAATGTGGTTGTTTCAAACTCATTTTTTCAAGTATGACCACAAATTTACTTGTGCTATTAAGAATAAATACTTTATGGTTTCTATAAAACTTACGTAGGCATAACAAAAGAGGAAAGAAGCATAATGTTGTTGTTTTGGTTTTTTTTTTTTAATATTTAGAACAAATTACATTCATACAACTACATTGATTTTGACTCTACTCACTATTCTAATAACACATATTTGTTGAACGCTCTTCCCTTATTGTGTCAACCTATCGATGTTTCCATTACACACTTATAGTGCAATTGCTATTTTATTTAGTTACAAACCCGCTGGAGATCATGACTTTCGGTCCCACTTTTCCCAGGGATACCACAAAGTGGTAAAGTGTAGGAATCTGTAAGCCAAATAAGCCCAGAATTACACATGCATATCTTCCTTTAAGCCATTACTTAAAATGTATTTCTAAAATTCCATATCTTGCTTAATATTTACCCCGACCAAAAGGTTCCATATATAAAGAATACATAGTACCATTTTTGTAAAACGAGCAAATACCAATCCCTGCAAATAGAGAATATCATGATTATCAATATTTCTGGACAAAACTTGATGCCCTTAGGGAACCATTAATAGTTCGTGCAAAACATTTGAAAAATAATTGTACATGTAATTGTCTTCTTCCAGTTCTACAACTACTGTAACAAAATCTACACAACATTTGGCTTAATCGATAGGAGATTATTATTTTACCACCATAATTTGCTCCTGTATAATGACATGTACAAGGGGTTTGCTCATTTCATTTTACATTTCTAAAAATTCTTGAATCCAACCCTAAAGCTTTAAATCTTATGAAACAACAATTGCTATATTACAATCTTATCAATGCCAATTTTTTGGGTCCCCCTAAATTCCCTTCACTCACCACTTTCAAACCACATGTTAAAAATATTTTTCGATTAACATTTCAACATGACAATGACCGCTGCAACATCGAATTCCAAGCAAGAAATATACAAAGAAAAAAACTACTCTTAGCGTATCCTTTGTTCATAACAAAATCCTCCTCCTCAACACAAAACTACTTCTTTGGCAGGATTTGCCATATCATGGCCTTGTTATTAATACAAACTTCAATCAAATGACCCTTCTTCAGCAATATAATTTAATAATAAACAATTAATAAAATAATAAATAATAATGAACCCTGCTTCATAAATTAAATTGTGACGGCAAATAATCGTCAGATGTCCGGATGCACGTATCCACATCTAGAATATGGTTTGGTAGATCCTGTTAAGTGGGTAATCCAGAAAAAGAAAGTACATTGTCAATACAGCCTGTGGAAGGGTAGCCGAAGCCTGGTGAGAAAGGTATGGCTAGAATACTATTATCGATCGGGCTTGCCCAGATCATTGACAGTAAGGTCAAGAGCCCACGAAGAGAGGACCATTAATTTGAATTAAATCTCAATGCCTGTGAAAAATATGACCAATTTCCTCAGAGCTAAAGTGGGTACAGTAGAAGATTTTTATAGATCTCAACCATTTGGTAAGTAATCATGTTTCATAAAAATATTTGATTTTGGGTGTGTTGAAAACATCTGTCCTGCGTGTAATGGGGCAGGCCCAATCTTCCCAAGAAGAAGAGGGAAGAGAAGAAGAAGAGGAGGCAGCAGTTAGAGCAGAGGAGGAAGAGGGGGAAAAAACCAAGGGGGAAGAAGAGAAAAAGAAGGTATTGGAACAGGAACCGGAGGTCCTGCCATGTCATCCCTCAGCATCTCCCCTGTCACCCCAGCTGTCATTCGGTGGGAGTCCTTACATGGGTCCGTCTGTAAGGGTGTGGGATCCTTACAACATTCTCACCTCTGCAGCTGCTGTATCATCCCCTACACTTTCCTCTAACAGCTCTGCTGTTTCGTTGGAGAATCATCAGCATTCCAGGTGGGTGTCGATGGAGGATGATTCCATGACAGAGGTGTTTTTGATAAGGCATGCGGAGAGCACCATGAATGAGAGGCCAGAGCTGATTGGGGGCAGATCTCCTTCTGCAACATTGACTACCAATGGGAAGAGGCAGGCCAGGGCTTTGGGTGTATTTCTCAAGACGCAGGGTATCACTTTCTCTTCAGTCTATTCTTCACCTCTTGAAAGGGCCAAGCAAACTGCATTGGCCATTTGCCAGGTATGCAGCACGTTTTTTTTCAATTGCATTTTGCATTTCTAGTTTTCTTTAAAAGCTTAATAGATGTTTTATCATAAATCTGTAGATAAATCTCTCGATGGAAAAAATCCATTGTTGCATCTTATATAAACCACAATGAAGAAGTCAATAAGAGTATTAAATGAACACAATATTTTGAGGGTTGCGTTGGAATTCGCAATCGCCTTCTAGGGAGACTAAGAATTTCATCATGATATAACCTCTTTAAAATGCGTGAGCATGTAGCTCAGTGTTACAAGAGCTCACCTGCGAGGAGTGTTTAATGGGGGTGAGTCCTAGGGTGCACAAAATTTTCAACATTGTGCCAGATCCATTGTTAATATTTGTTGATTCGTGTGTTGAAAATCGGATTCCAGGCTTCTAGAGTGAATCTGAAAATTACATAATGAGTTGGGCAAGTAGCTCAGTGGTAGGAAAGCTCATCAGCAGTGAGTAGCTCCTGGAGATGAGTCGGAACCTGTCCAAAATTTCATTAGCGTATAGGTTCAGGATACTTCGAAATGAAATTCCCAGTTGAAACACACATATGGGGATTTTGGGGTATTGGTTGAAGATACTTCAAGATGAAACTCGCAGTTAATGCAGCACCTATGGATATCTTTTTGTGTATTGGTTCAAAATATTTCAAGGAACTCTAGTTTAGTGCTTGTCCTAGAAGATTATTTAAATTCTGGATTTGTTGGAAAGTAGTACTGATGTATGGCATCCTATTCATATCTAAAGTCTTTTTACCATAAAGGGGGACTTACATACATACAAGCACACAGCACTAATGAAAGTGGGTACCTTGCTAGAGACCCCCCTTGTTGTAATTTTTTCTCAAGGTCCATATCTATGACGATGTAGAATTCTCCTGTTCTATTTTCAGGCCTGGAATTCTTGGCTTCTTTGTCACCTCTGCAAGCACAGTTATATATACAAGCACTGCACTATTGAAAGTGGTTATCTTGCAAAATACCCATGTTCCCTCTTCTTGTTAAGTTTCCATATCGACAAGTAAAAAGTCTTGTATTGTGTTCTCGCGGTATCTTTATGCTCTGCAAGCACACTTACATGCATATAGGAACCATGCTTATGAAACCTTTCCGAAATACTCAGTTTTACTTTTCTGGTTGTGGATTATATGATCATATCATGTATGACATATCCACAAGTCAAATTTCACCCGTGCTTCTGTGGTATACTATATGCATGCAAATCTTGTCATCATTGCTGCATGCAACCATGCTTACATTCATAGAAACACAATACTAGTGAAAGTTGGTACCTTGCCAAAGGATCTGGTTTGGTTGTTTTGTCAGGTATCTATACCAAACAATGAGACAAACCCTGCATTTTTATGCCACACAAGCATCATTACATGGATACACGTGCTACGCAATGAAAGTGTGTGCATTTCCAAAAGCTCCAATTTGGTTTTCTGGTTAAGGATCTGTATCATGAGTAAGAAGTCTCGTGAACTATGCTTTTTACCTGTTACTAATGCTGTTTCTTGTCTGTTAACATTGACTCAATAAGTGGGTCTGCAATTTTTTACTGTTTATAATCAGGCATCCCTATCCAAGGTAACATTTGTGGGTTTCTGGCTAGTGTAAAAAGTAAAACACTCATATGAGCTAAGCTCAAGATGTTTGTTTGGGGGTTTTGTGGTAACAGTTCAACCCCCCGTGCATCTCAATGGATGTTTCTCATTCTAGGTAACAATGTAACAAATAAATGGCTAAAACAATCTAAATGGCTGAAACAAATCCAATACACCCTCCCACCTAAATTAATTTGACTTATTCTTAGATGTGCTGTTACTCTCCTTATTTATTATAATGTGATCCATAATCTAACACCGGCCTTCTGTTTAAATAGTTTGTGAAATTGGATCTATCAAAATATCCTTTAAAATATCCTGTTAAGGTGCAAGCCTACAACTTGATTCATGCCCTCTGTTGCATTCATGCCTAAGAGCAACGCTTCGTACTTTGCAGTATTGTTTGTATTATCAAATTGCAGCTTATAGGCAAAAGGGTATATCTCATTGGAGGGAGAGTATAATAGTACACCAGCTCCTGAACCTGCTCTGGGATGACTGCCATCAAACTCAATTGTCCAAATCTGATCTTCTTCTTCCTCCATGAGGAGTGGCAAGTTCTCTTCCTTTTGTGATGTAAGGAAGTAGTTTCCTAGCCCACAATCTTGAAAGAGCATGTTAGCTCTTGGATCATCAAATTTCCTTGTTGTGAATTTTATTTTCCTGACTGGCAGCAGCTTCTTCATTTCTCCTTTCACTGGGATAGTTGCAGATGACCAATCCATTTTTATTTCTACATCTAAATCTTTGCAAAAACTTCTACTCAAAAGCATACCAAAAGATGTTGGGATATCTGCTACCAAAATGGTCAAGAGTGTCTTCTTGTCAGGGTAATCAGCTAGTGCAACCTGAGCATCCTTGATTCTTCCTACTAATGGAACTTGTTTGGATTCCATTGAATAACATGTGCCATTTGCCCGGGTCAAAGTGAGGCCAAGAGCATTTGCAACTTTTGCTGGCATCACATTATATGAGGCTTCAGAGTCTATGATGCAATTGTTCAACTGGAAGCCTTTGATGAGAAGTGACAGGTAGAAAGGCTCAACTCTGTTGGTGTTGGAAGCACTGAGGGCTATCATGTTTTGAGAAGGTGGTATGGATGGTGTGGGAAGTAAGCCTTTAGAATTAGAGATTTGGGGTGTATAGTTACCGCCCCAGACTACCTTGATGAATTTGTCAAATTGGGCAGGATGTGTTTGTAGGTATTCAATCTCAGAGAGTTGAACTTTGGTTTTGCTTGCATGCTTCACAAAGTCAAATGGAGCTATAGTAGGTGAGGAAGAGGTTCCAGCAGTGGATGAGGACTTAAATGGTAGAGGTTTTGTTACTTTTGGTGCTGGGATATCCTTTTCAAATGTAGCAATTGGCTTGGAAGGAGGTGAGGGTGTAGCCCTCGATTGAAATTTAGATGTTCTTATAGAATCAGTATTAAGAAGAGAATTGCTCTTAACAACTTTTGGGTTGGAGGAGAATCAGATGACTTACTTGGCACAACAGTGTGATCCTTGACAACCAGTGAATCTGGTTTCTCTTTGGCTGATTCCATGGAAGGTGGTAATGGTGATCCTCTGCTGATGATCTTGTTTTGTGGAGGCTTTGTAGAGCTATCTTCTTTGTTCTTCGTACTCTCAGTTGCAACTGCTGAGGCTGAAACATCATTCTTGGATTGTGCACGAATGAAAACAACACAAGAAAAACTTGGAGCTTCTTCATCACCTTCCTCCGCATCATTAATGTATTCAATCAGGCCATTGTGCATGCCGACCTCTTCAATTTCAAGATAGTTTTCGTAGTCGTCCATGCTTTCTTCTTCAGTTTCCTCAATGTCTGTTCCTTCGTCTGATTCTCTAGTGTCACAGATAGTATTGACTGGTGGTGCTTCAAGAGCAAGCCTATGAGGAGGTGGAGCAATTCTTGGTCTGTCAGGGGGATTTGATCTCCTTGGAGCATTCCTCATTGTGATTTGTGACAACTGCTTCTTCAAAGCAACTAGGTCATTTGCCATTTTTTGGAACATTGGATCAGTGGTGACTGGATTTGAACTCTGATCTTTTTGCTTCCCATTTGGTCCTTTCACTTTGCCAGAAAGAATTAGATCATCATCAGTCTCAATTACGAAGTCTTTAGCGTCCCTCAAGGTTCTTGGTTGGGCTCTTCTGAGGAAAAAACCAACTTCTGGTGGAAAAACACTGATGAAGAATCTTTTCAAGTTGTTTTCAGAGGGTAACACATCTTTTGGGATCCTCCTTGTCAACCTATCATACCTTGCTACAAAATCTCTCATTGATTCGGAGGTCTCCTTCTTCATCTGAACCAATTGGACCAACAGGTCCTAATAATCTTCTGTGCTCTTGAACCTATGTTCAAACACACTTCTTATATCTTCCCAACATGTGACAGATCTTAGGGGCAACATGTAGAACCATTCAGCAGCCTTTTCTTGGAGTGACTCCGCAAAGAGCCTAATTGAAACATCTTCATCTTCAACTCCCAACACTCCACAAGCAGTGATGAATGCTGCTACATGTTCTTTTGGGAGCTGAGAACCATCCCTTTTGAATTTTGGGAAGTTCTTTCTCGAACCTCTTGGGAGCTCATGGAGTGGTTGAGCAAGAGCCAGTGGACCGGTATTTCTCCTCCATGGTACGTTGGGCCTACATTCCTCACGCTCATGATCACTCATTCTATTCCTGTTTCTATCCTCCAGTCTTGCTAAGGCTTTTGCTGCTGCTCTTTCTTCTACTTTGATTTGGAGTCTTTCTATTTCTTCAAGTTGAGCCCTTATCTCCTCCTCAACAAATGCCTCTCTTTCAAGCTCTTCAAATGTGGGATCAATTTGTCCTCCTTGCCTCAGTTGCCGGTGTATCTTCTATCAGCCAGCTTGAAAGTTTATGCTCTCCTCTGGGGTGCTGGAATTTGTCTTTGCCTTTCCAGTTCGACAACACGTTCCTCTTCCAGGTCCAGAATGCTTATGGCAATGAAGTATTGATTGACACTTTGTCTCTTCTGCCAAATAGCTTCTCTCAGATCAGAAGCAATGTCTTCTTGGATGTGAAAGAGTAAATCATGTCTCTCAACAGGAGAATTTCCCAGAATAGCCATGATTTACATCCATGTAGTCTGTGTGATTATTCAATCTCCAGGAACTTTTCTTCTAGAATCTTTTTTGTATTTTATGACCTTGAGGTCATTTTTAGGTGCAGATGCTGCAAAATCTGTCCCATGGTGGGCGCCAAAAACTGTTGGCGAGAAAATTCTTGTGGACAAATTGGTGGGTTTCAGGCCAATGCTATGGGAATCAAAGTCCCTCTACTTGAACGGTGCAGCTTCCGTATGTGCATGCGTGAAAAAGTGGATTTCAATGGTGGTCTTTCGACCAGAGATCCAGCAGGGGCACTCCATTGTCCCTGTGGCAAAGCTAGCAATTTCTCACTAGAGAAGAAATTTGTCTGAGAAGGGAAAAGGGAGTGAGAACGGAGGTAGGAAAAACTAATGTTGCGGGTAGAATATGAGATGCCCACACACATCAATTAGAAACTTCATTTACATGTATTTATAATCAGAAGAAAAGCAAATCCACGGAAGAAGCTACAAGACCGAATGAAACTCATTGGTCGCAAAGTACCAATTAATTCCTCAATCAAGGAGGCAAAAATTCCTTCTTTTCTTATTGAAGCTCGAGCAGAGTTTGTACATAGCTTGAGAATGGAAGAAATTCGAGAAAGAAGAGAAAATAGAAGAAGAATGGCGTTTTCTGTCTTTTCCAGGTACAGAGCACTCTAGTTTTTTCAAAAATCAATCCGCCCCCATGGTGTGACGTCGAGAAGCCATTATATTCTTTGCAAGAAACCGTTACAACTTCACAAATCCTCAACGCCTTTTCAAATTCCTTTGTTGTGAAGAAAACGCTCATGGTGGGTTAAAACCAGATCTTGCAAAGCAACCGCTACATTCGATTTGCCAGTTTAAATACAGACTGTTAGATTTGCTCCTCAGACTCTGAAATCGGGTCGTCCACGTGGCAGGAAGGGATTGGAGCGGTTACGGGGGAAGCCCTTTGCATTTTGTGTTTTTTTAGAGATTTGGCAATTTGGAACAAATTGGCCCGCACCCCCGCTTTGACTTTTCAATTTAGACACATGGCTACTTCTGATTGGAAATAGGGGGGTCGCGGCCCTTTTCTCAACATTTTAACCCTTTTTGGAAAAAGGCTCAAAAACTCAATTTCCTCCGTTGGCCCGCTCTCCCGCTTTGACTTTTCAACGACGGGCTTCACCTTGACTTTTTCCTTTATAGCTTGATCGAGGCTGCAGATCATTTTTTAACTTTTCGCCGTTTTTACAAAAAGGCTCAAAAATACAAATTCCTCCGCCGGCCCGCTCTTCCGCTTTGACTTTTCAACTTCGGGCCCGAGACCTTGGTGGAGCCGCGGAGCACTTTAGAACTTTTACTTCACTTTTGGGAATTTGGCTAAATTTCCATAAGTGCCCCGATGGCCCGCTCGTCCGCTTTGACTTTTTCCTCCCTGCAGGCTTCAACTTTGACTTTTTCCTTTATAGCCTGATCGGGGTCGCGGGGCAAATTTACCATTTTTGCCAAAAGTGACCAAAAGTGTTAAGTTCACCAAAAATTCCGTTCCTCCCCATCCAATAGGATCTGACCATGTACCTGCATTCATTGGAGTCAAAATTTGACGGGGAAAAGACGCCTGTCATCCCGACTGTGGAAAATACGCAAAAGAAGAAAACTTCATCGTTTTGAGTCCAATTTTCGAATTTCCTTCACGAACCAAAGGCATGGAGGCAAAACAATGATTTGGTGACCCAGGCCATAGAACAAGTGAACAATTTCGATCAAAAATGGAGGTTGCAAAGAGGATATTACGTGCACAGATGGGGAAATGGAGAATTTCTCAAATGAGCAAACAGAGGTTTAAACAATTTTAGGGCACGACTTATGCTAATTTCTTTAATCTCTAATTTGGCTTAAACACCAACGAAGGGCATGAGCTCAAAAAATTTGAATTTGGCTATGAAAACGCAGAGTAGTTTTCGGGAGACAACATAATCCTATGATGAAATCCATGGAAACCTCTTCCCACCTCTCACTAGGAATAGATAGAGGCTGCAAAAGGTCTGGAGACTTAATAGTTTCACCCTTGTTACACTGACACACTATGCATTCTACCACAAATTTTTGGATATCTCCTTTCGACGCTTCCTAGATGAAATCTTGCTTAATTCTATGATATGTTTTCAGGAATCCTGAATGGCCACCTACTGTAGAAGCATGGGGCTCTGAGAGAACCAAACTTTAAAGGGTAGAGTTTTTTGCATAAGTACTTGTCCTTGTACCACAATGCATCCCCCGTCCATACAGTTTTTTTTTTTAAATGCTCAGATCCTATTGGAGATTCTGAATGAGAGTGTGGGTCTCTTTGTCATTTTGCCATTTTGATCTTGCCTGAACTACCCAATCTGCTTGTAATATAGACATGGCATATAACAATGTTTTTTTTGTAAATGATCTCAAAGTCATATCCCAACATCTTAGTGACCCATTTTTGTTGTTCTTTAGATGATAGTCTTTGCTCTAAGTAGTATTTCAAGCTGTCATGATCTGTCTTTAACTTGAAGTGACAACCCATGAGATACGGTCTCCATTGTTTGATTACATCAAGAATAACCTTCATTTCCTTCTCATAAGTTGGTGTTGATAGGTTCTTACATTTGAGTTGACTCTCAAATGCCATGGGGCGGCCCTCTTGCATAAGTACTCTACTTATGCCACACCTTGAAGCATCACATTCAAATATGAGGTTTTTGGAGAAATTTGGGGTAGCTAGAATTGAAGTGGTACACATGGCTTTCTTCAATGATTCAAATCCTGTGTTGCTTCCTCATTCCACTGAAAAGAGAGTGGTGCTGCAATTCTACCATGATTCTTCACAAATATGTGATAATAACCCATAAGCTCTAAGAATCCCCTGACGTTTTTGAGGGTTAATGGAATTTGCCAATCCACTATGGCTTGGATCTTATGAGGATCCACTTTTACCCTTTCATGAGACATGATATGACACAAGTATTCTACTTTCCTTACCCCAAAAACACACTTGGAGGGCTTGGCATAAAGGTGTTGTTCAAGAGTGTCCAATACTTTATTGACATGATGTAACTGTTCCTTCCAAGTCTTGTTGTAGATTATTATATCATCAAAGAATACTAGGACAAACTTCTACAAAAATGGCCGAAAGATTGAATTCATCAAACTCTGGAAAGTAGATGGTGCATGTGTAATGACAAAAGGCATTATTAGAAATTCATAGCAGCCTTCATGTGTCCTAAATGCTATTTTATGAATATCTTCATCACAAATTTTGATTGATGGTATCCCAATCGAAGATCAAATTTTGTAAAATAAACAACACCATGTAATTCATTTAACAAATCTTCAATGACAGGAATAGGATATTTATCTTTCACTGTGTATTTGTTGAGCTCCTTGCAGTCTAGACATATGTGCCAACCTTCATCCTTCTTTCTTCCCATCACCACTGGAGAAGAATAAGCACTCTGACTATGGCAAATAATACTTGCATCCAACATCTCTTGTACCATCTTTTCAATCTCACTCTTTTACAGATAAGGGTACCTATATGGTCAAATGTTGGGTGGTTGGCTTCCTGGTACTAGTTGAATAACATGATAATGATCTCTTTTAAGTGGTAACCCTTTTGGCATATCCCAAAAACAACTGAGTGCTTATTAATAATTTCTTGTAGAATTAATGGTAAAGTTCCTTTTGATGGTTGAGCTTTTAGTGAAAATAGTTGTGCCACAAACCCATCAACACCCTTCTTATGTAGCTTTTGCATTTGATAAGAACTTACCAATTGTGGAGCTTTTGCCTGCATCCCTTGCAACTCAAAAGTTATCCCTTCAGAATGGAACCACATGAACAATTCCTGGAAGTTCATATCCATGGTTCCCAATGTAGTAAGCCATTGGGCCCCTAATACAATGTCTGCGCCCCCATTGAAATGGCATACATGGAACCGTCTAGTAGGTAATCTCCTATGGATAGCTTAATCTTATGGCATTTTCCTGAACAACTAACTGTACCTAAATCTTCCACCATGCCTTGAAACTCTGAGGCTGGATAAACAAAACAACTTAATCACAAAGCCAACTTATGGTTGATGAAATTGAGTACTTCCAGAGTCAATCAATACCGTTACCCTTTGTTTCTTCATGAACCCAACTACCTTCAGGGTTTGTGGGCTAGATATAGTTGGTTGAGATTATTCGTCACGATCTTAGGAACCTCTTCCTCTTCGCCAAATTCTTCATCCCCTTCCTCCTCGTCATGTGGTCCCTCAATGCAGAATAATTTCTTCTCAGCATATTTATCTCCTTTACTCCATTTACCATCACAAATATAACATAGCTCTTTTACTCGTTTCTCTTCAATTTGTTGTGGAGTCAACTAGATAGGTTGAGGGAATGATGGTATTGAGGTGCTACGATCTCTAATGTTAGTGAAGTTATCCTTTTCATGGTAAGGAATTTTTCCTTTGCCATATGTGCTATGATAATAGAATCAGAAACAAAGAGTGGATCAAACATTCATACCTCATGTTGGATGTGATCCTTGAGACCACCTAGGAACAAATCCTTCAAATTGTCATATGAAATTGTATCCACACGCAATGACAAGCTTTGGAACTGTTTAATATAATCCTTTACTGATCTTGTTTACTGTTGCTTTGCCAATTGGCTAAAGTAGTTCTCGGCCACACTACTACTATAGTGCATTTGCAGCTCCTTTGTAAAAATTGGCCAAGTGACATTAAGAGCCTTCTTCTTCTTTTGAGTGCACAACCAACGATACCAAGTGAATTGCTCTGGTTCTAGATACAAAGATGCCATTAGCACCTTTTGCCCACTTGGGACTTGATGTAGATCAAAAAAATTACCCATTTGGTTGATCCAAGTGATCGGATCTTTTCCATTGAACTTGCACATTTCCACTTTTGGAATAATGTTACGACACTAGCTAAAAGATCCACTAGGTTGTGCAGAGGATCCTCCTTGGTTTGTGTGATTTGGATCTGGGTGCACATTGTTTGAGGAACCCATGTGACTTGAATTGGAATTCATGCTCATCTTTATGCTTGAAAGAGTGCCCATCATCTCCCTTCTCATTGATTCCAACCCAAAGCTCTGCATTTCACTCTTCCTGTCTTGAATGTTACCTCCCAGTGCTTGAAGGTTATGTTCCATTTTATCTTTTAGTGTTTGAAGATCGTGGTGGAAGTTCTCCTTACCATATTATTAACCCTTTCATGAAGTTGGTTAAATACCTCTGATACTCCAAAAGCTGAAAATTACAAATCCATATCTTCCTTATTTGGAGTCATTCTTGGAGTGGTTTAACCCTTCCCTTAGCCTCTAGTTTATCTCCCTATCATGAAATCGATCAGATAAAATTTTTTGAAATCCTTCACACATAAGTTTTCTACAAAATTGACAAATTCTCCAAGGTCCCAAAAATATGAAAAAAATTCAGACTTCAGACTTCGGGGATTTTCCCTTTCAGAGTTTAAATGACATAGAATTGAAATTATGATTTCCAAGTTCCGAAGTCTGAAACCCCGAAAGTCTGAAATTTCAGACTTTTGGGTTTTCGGAGTTTGGAGTTTTCTTTGGCAATTATCAATTTTTGAACTCAGAGTTATGAAGTCCGAAACCCCAAAAGTTCAAAATTTCAAACTTTTGGGCTTTCAAGTTTTGGAAATCTAGGTCGCATCTTTGAAAAAATTACTTTCAGACTCCCGAAGTCTGAAAACCTGAAAGTATGAAATTTTGGACTTTCGGGATTTTGGGTTTCGGAACTCTCCCAACCATTTTGAGGTTTTTCACTTTCGTACTTCCAAAGTCTAAAAGTCTGAAATTCCAAAATTTTGGACTTTCGGACTTTCAGATTTCAGAACTCTCCCATCACCATTTACTGATTTTCATCTCTTGATCTCCGAAGTCTGAAACGATGAAATTATGAGATTTCAGAATTTTGGACTTTCAGGTTTTAGACTTTCGGATCTCTTTGCGATTTAATTCTTACCTACTTCTGTACGAAATTATATTTGGCCATTAATGTCAGATTTTTCCTATTTAAACTCAGTTTTTACCTGTCATTTTCAACTGACATTTTTCTCTGACTACCTAGGTTTTTACTGTGTTTTGTACTTTTCGACATCATTTTCGAGGTATTTTATTTTGGTTATTTTATTTTTAGGTTTCAGATTTTTTTTGTTTTCTCCTAATTTGTTTTCTTATGTTCCTCCTTTGTATGCCTTGGAAAATGACAATCTCAGTTCCCGATATGTTTCCATGATTTGAGTATCTATAGATATTCAGTAACCAGCTGCCATCAAAGTCTTTAAATATCCTCTCAAGTATTCAAATTCACCCTCTCAGCACTTATCATTTTTCAGAGTTCAGAGATTGGCATTTTCGGACAACCTTCTTTTTAGAATTCAGAGATTTGGTTGTTCAGCACTTTTCATTTCTTGGGAATTGTGTGATTTTTGGGAACTTCACACTTTTCCAATTCGAAACTTCAAACTTCTCCAATTCAGGAACTTTCGGACTTCTCAACTTTGGAAGCTTTTCACTTCAGGTTTTTTGAACTCTACTTTTCGGGGTTTTGAAGGTTAAAGCTTTTCAGAACTTCATACTTCTCCAATTAAGGACTTCTCAAGAACTTTTAACTTCGGCATTTTGGGAACCAGAAGACCATCAGATTCTGAAATTAAAAAATTGATGTCTATTTCTACATCCAAGGGCAAAAAAAGATGAAATATTTGTTCCTTGGGGTTGCTCCTCACTCTTGCTTGTCTCATGACCTAAGGATTATATGAGACATCGATCTCAGAAAAATTGATTTTCCAGACTTCTGGGAAAGGGTGATGGCCCCAAATAAGAAATTTAAGATGAAATCCATATATGATAGTGGGCTTGCTCTTGCTTCCAGTTTTCCCTCATCCATGCATTGCCCAAATTTTGGTTTAGTTACTGCAGCCCACTTCTATGAAGAATCCATGGCAGTTAAGGATGTTGATGGAAAGGATGTAATCCACTTGGATCCAAATTTGTTTGAGGATTTTCTCAAACTCCTCAACATCCAGGACTACGCGATGATTTCAATAGAGTTAGTGGTAGAGAATTGGGATAAAGAAGTGGAGTTGTGCATGAGGGTCATGTTGAAAATTTATCTGGCCAAGAGTGTTGCCAAATTTCCAAAAACCATGTATCGATCAGACTTCATTCAGAAGGTCAATGACATTATTATGCTACTGAGAAGATTTTCAGGTCTTCCCTCTGTGAAGGAATTCTAGGAGTGGATGTTCTTATATATCGCTACTATAAAGAAGAATAAGGAATTTATTAGATGGGGGGAGCATATCAGTAGCTACATTTACTATCAGTTGAGTAGAGTGTTGTCCTCAAAGAGTTTCTATATGACATCTTTTTTGGTCTATGCCATAGCTGCTATGGGAGACTTCACTAGGTTGAATACTAAGGGTATTCAAAGCACCTCCCAAATCTATAATTTCTATCCTCAGCTTACACTGGATGAGGGAAGCAGGCACTTCTACAGAATTAATGATGCTTTCTTTGTGGTTATTCTCTATCGTTTCAATAAGGAGTTGTATAATCAGAGGATTTCTGACGAAGAATTCAAGGAAGTGCGTGAATGGGGAGCTATCTACCTACATTTTCCCCACATTTACCTACATTCGGATCCTGACTTTATAGGTGCTCCCAGCAAGTTACCAAGATGTCCCACTGACAAGTGGGTCTTATTAGAATTGGTTCGGCAATTTCTAGATTACCACAAGATCCAGAATAAATGACACAAAGTGGGAGTTTAGTTCCCTATTTCAATTGGTAGATACACTTGCCCGAATATTTATAAGGCTAAGAATGTGGATGAAAAAATGGCAAAAGTAACCTTGGACTTTTCATCCATGAATCAATTTTGACTATTGGGGTAAATTCAGTGAAACAGGTCAGTCTAGTTCCCATGTGCCCCAGGTTGAAGACATATGGATTCATTTTTTAGATGAATTCATCAACCGAAAAAGAGACTACGAGAGGTTAACTTTGGATGAGGTTCGGCAGTTTGGTATAGCCGATGTCCCAAAATACATGCAAGATGATGATGAGGTTTTGGATGTAGCATATAAAAATGATAATGTTGCCAATCAACCATTACCATGGATTGATTGGTATGTGGAAGAATGTTGCAATACAAAGGAGAGGGCGGGGCCCATTCTACAAAGAACCTGTTGGTTGGTTACCTTGGGAATCTCACCCAAGGGGGTAGATCAACCTACAAATATAGAAGCCCCATCAACCATGAGCCAATCAACACCCATAAAGGGGAAAAGGTAAATTCAAAAGGCCCATACAGTTCCAAAAAAAATTTCATTTGTTGTTGGGAGCTCATCTCTCTCCAAGGCTACTGTTTCTAAAGCCATTTCTTCTACAACACCCGTGGAAGAAGTAGTTGAAGTCAATGATTCTCCAAGTGTCCCACAAGACCCATCATCTCTTCTTCCTCTTCCATTGTCACTTCCTACATCATTTCCTTCCACTTCTACAATCATTTCTTCTTTCCCATCTCCTTCCATGGCCCAAGTATTCTCATCCCTTCCAGTTCTCTCAGCTGGGAAAACCATTGGGTCACCCATTTCTACTTCACTTCCCCTAACCTTCCATTTTCTTCCATCTCATCTCCTAATATCATTGTATCCACTCCTATGGTTATCCTCACATCCACCCCATCCATTAATACCACTTTCATTCAAATGCCAACTAATGTTGTTGGTGCTCTTGTTGTGACTAATGTTTCAGGTACTAAATCTACTATTCTATCCTCATCAGCATCAGCCATTCCAGAATGGTTATTTAAGCAGACTCCAAAGCAAAAGAAGAAGGTGCCTCTAGGAGATGTCATAGATCTAAGTATATTGGAGCATACACCAAAAATACAGGCCAAGAGGCCAAAGATTGTTTCTAGCCTGATAGTGAATCCATTTAGGGAACGAGTTGTAGAGGTTGCTACTCCCATTGAGGGAAAAACTAAGGAAACAATTACAATTGTAGATTATCATATTTCTAGATTTTCACTAGGAAAAGCCACTCACAAAGGAGCTAAACAAGATGTACACACTGCTCTTGGAAATCTGCTGGAGAAATATGACAAGGATAAAGCTTCTAAGGATGATCTTAAATCCAAGTTCAAGCAGCTCACTGCATTGCTACGAAAAGTAACACAACCAACTCCATCTACTAAAGTCTCAACTACTACGGCTATGATAGTTTCGTCTACCATTGACAAAATTTATTATCATGAGATCGAGAAGATAGGGCAGAAAGGGAGATCAGTAAATGGATGGATGGAATGTATACTACAAGAAGCTAATCCTTTAATTAAAGAGGCTATTGAGATATATAATGATCTGCAGGTTGGAAGAGCTGCTATTTGCAAAATGGATGAAGCCTTTTCTGAGGACAATAATAATTTGAATTTGAATTTGGCAACATGGAGTGAAATTAGAGAAGAAGATCTAGATCTACTCCTTCAGGAGGATGTAATCGACGATGCTTCAAAGTTGTTTGAATATCAAAAGGCCATGGAATTCCGGTGTTAGGTGCTGCAAGATTTGATTAAGAAATTGGATGATAAACGAGTGGAAATTATGGATGCCTTGAATGATATATCAGAATAATTCAATATTGTTAATTGCAAGTTCTTCAATGAAAACATTGATGCTCTCCCAGAAGATCAAATCAAGGAAAATTTCAAAGATTTGGTGAAGCGTGATGATGAGGTTACCAAAACTTTCAGCAGTGAATCTATTGATAGATTGGTTTTATGCCAAAATTTCACAGGAAGACTAAAGAAAGTTGTGAGTAAACTTAGATGAATTCCAGCCAAGATCACAAGAGAAATCGAGATAACATATGTAGTAAATCACTACGCATGTGGGCCAGGAGATGAAGAAATTTAGGGAATCATCAAGTGTTTCCTCTAATACAAACATTAGATGGCTATGTGGGAGGAAGCACAATAGAAACTTGCAGAAGGAGAAGGCATTGCAGAACCAGGCCAAAGCTAAGCAGCCATGAAAGGGTAGATCCAAGCTCTGGATCGGTCAAAGTTGTAGGTTGACTGATTCAAACCCTTGCAACAAACTTGCTATTTTTATGGGAGAATGTTCCCTTGAATTAATGACATTTATATTTTTAGTAAAATGTTAGTTGAAGGCCCAACTGTAATGGCTCAGCCTAAAGAACTTATAAATAGTTACGTGCATGGAGTCTGGAAAAAAAAGAGATATAGATCATTTTGGTGAAGTTTCTCTTCAAGCTTGGAAGAGTGCTTCACAGATTTTAAAACCTTTTAATTATATTCAGAGTGATATCTTGCCTTGAAGAACCTGATTTATTGTGTTGAGATGGTTGATCAGTATATGCTTTGTGAATGCATAATTCCTTAGTGTAAATGATTAGCTTACCTTTATTTTAGATTATCTATTTTATGTTATGAGGAAGTAATGTAACCATATTTTATGTCAGTTGTGGAAATATTGTTTTCCTTCTGTTGTTAAAAGTTGCATTATCATTAGTTGTAATCAGTGAAATGGATGTTTGACATGTGCATGTGTTTTATCCTCATGATTAGTTAATTGTGTGTTCAATCAAATTTGATCTCTCTATTATGTATACTTCAAGTTTAACAAAGGAACGCATGCTTCTAGTCTGTAATATTTTGTGCCCTTTCTAAGTTGCAATAGGTGAAGGTGACTAACGGTGCCACATCCTACTCACATTAACCCTTCCTGAGATTAAAAAATATCCCTTTATTTGGTGCATCATCATCCCTAGTATAGTTTCCTTTTTTGCAAACCTCTTTCCTTAAAACCCATGGCAATGTTAGTATAGGACTGGATAATCATTTTATTACACTAGGAGTAGTACAACACTTAGTTTAGGAAAAGGAAGTCATGTCCTTCTCTGGAGGTTCACTTCGAGCTTGAGTCCCACAAGTTGAGAGGTGATCCCATGTGTCCCAATCACACCGAACGTCCTGCTTACAGTCTGGCCATTTGGAGGGTGCAGTGATTTGGTGACAACCGATATATGACCTAGGGTTAAGGGCGTAACAATGAAGATAGAGGATGGGGAAAATATCAATAGGAAGGCAAAGAGTTTTATAAGGTTGTTTATGTTGGATTCAATTTTGTTGAATATATCAACATAGAAAACTGCTCATGTGCTATAGGAGAAGTTGGGGACTTTGTATCAGACAAAGTCTTTGGTGAACAAACTATTTCTCTTGAAGAAGCTATATTCATTGAGAATGAATGATGCGACTCTGTCGTAGAATATTTGAACGTCTTTTAATACTGTGGTAAGTAAATTTATGTTGATATTAAAATGGAAGAAGATGATAAATATATTACTCTATTGTGTTCTTTACTTAAATCTTGGGATAATGTAGTCAAGGCTATTACTAGCACTATAAGAGAGTATTAGTTGAGGATGTAATCGCGGATTTACTGTTAGAAAAAATGAGGCGGAAATTCATTGAGGATTATCAATCCAAGGATGCCTTTGTTTGCAAGAGGTTGTTCCCAAGAGAAAAGCAAGAAAAAACTAGTACACAGCCAAATCCAGAAGTAAATCATAGAGTAGAAAAATAAAAGGAAATGGTGAAACTGTGATAAGACGGAGCATTTCAAAAAAGTTTGTGGTTCGAAAAAGGTGGAAAAGGGTGAGTCATTTGATGATGTTGGATCTTTAGATAACGAAACCCTTTAGTGAAGACTTGGGAGATTTGTTCTTGGTGGTGTCTAGCTTGCATGCATGTGATGGTTCATGGTTGATTGACTCGGGTGCCCTCTTTTTGTATGACTCATCGTCGGGAGTGGTTTTGTGAATATGAAAAGATCAATGGAGGTGAAGTGTTCTTGGGAGGCAACTCGACTTATAAGAGCATAGGTTGCGAAAGAGGCATGTTGAGGTTCAACGATGGACGGATTAAAGCTTTAGTGTTCGGCACATTCATTAGGTTCAACCAAAAACCTAATATTTGTGAGTAAGATGAATGATGTGGGCATGCAGGTAGTCTTTACTAAGGATAGTTGCAAGATGGTAAAAGGAGCAATGGTACTAGCAAGGGGAGTCTTTACATGAACACTGTCCAAGCCTGAGGCAAGCATTGTGAGTGATGAGTGCAACAACTTTGTGGTTCCAGAGGATAAGAAAGCTACAAATCTGATTCCTACATCTCTTGCAAAGAAGATGATGCTTTGGCATCGAAGGATAGGACATATTGGAGAGACAGGCCTTTGTGCATTAAAAACCCAAGGTACAGTCGAAGGAATTTCTAATTGTCCTTTAGATTTCGATTTTTGTGAGCGCTATATGTTTGGAAAGCAAACTAGAGTAAAGTTTCTTAATAGTGCTACAAGATCAAAGGAATTCTCCATTTAATACATGGTGATGTGTTTGGACCTGTGAAAGTTCCATCAGTAGGAAAAACATTGTATTGTCATCTATATCAACGATTTCTCAAGGAAGACCTGGGCATATTTTATGCGGAACAAGTCTGAGGTTTTTAACAAGTTCAAGGAGTTTAAGTCTCTTGTGGATAATCAAACAGAAAAGAAGATAAAGGATTTAAGAAGTGATAATGGTGAGGAATATTGCTCTGATGCTTTTGAACAATTCTGTAGAAAGGCAAAAGACAACTCCGTATACGCCACAACTAAATGGAGTTATAGAAAGAATGAATAGAACTCTATTGTATAAGGGTAAAAATATGCTCAGTGGTGTAGGTTTTGACAGGGAATTCTAGGTAGCAGCAGTGACAACTGCTTGTTACCTAATCAATAGATTGCCCACTTCTGCCTTCGAAGATACAACTCCATAGGAAGCATGGACTGATAAGAAATGTTAAGAGTGTGTGTGTGTTCACACTGGTTGGCAGTTTCAGTTGCTTGCGAACCTTCTTCTTGTTGAACTATGTTCACACCCACAAAGGGGTTAAGCTTGAATTAGGGAGTCAAGTTGTTTGGTTCAAGCAGGTTGTTTGAGCTTGATTATAGGAAGTGTCTTATTCCCTAATATTAGTTTTTGCAACTATTTGGTTGTTGAAAACAACTTATGTAAGCCTATATAATAGGCACTCACTACTATATTAAAAACACAACATACATGAATATGAGACACTCTTGCTTGTGCAATATTTGTTTTGTGTACGTGCATGATTAAGTGTTGTAATCTGTTGTGTGAAATGGATGTGGTTGTGGTGATGGATTGTTGTTGCAGATCCTGGTGAATGAGAAGTTATCACTTCTCTTATATGGTATTAGAGTAGGATCAACAACCATTACTCAGCTAGAATCAATCAGAGTTCATCCATTGATCAAATGTAATATATAAAGAAAAACAAATCTGAAATCAATTTGCAGAAATTTGACAAAATATATACATTTCTGTTAAAATTATACAAAATCTATTCAGAAAGGGTCAAAGGTTAGCATTGAGGAGTGAGGGGGGTGTGAGTTTTCCAGCTCGACTGCTCTACCCTATCCAACTCGCACGGTGAACACACCTTGGCAAGCTCAAGCAAACTACCAAAAAAGGTTGCCTTGGCAACACAAGATGACTCTGTAAGAAATCCGATCAGGCTTCAGTGCTATAAATCCACAACTGAACCTTGAGCTCGTTATTAACTCAGACCGATTGTTTTGAAGTCTTTTGGCGGATAGGTCTTCCGACACAGTGATCTGTTTAAAAACCTAAGCATATCTCCGACTCCTTTGGTTTGACTGCATTCAAATACCTTAATCTGTAGTGTCTCGCCAAGATCTTTGATCTACCTAACTCGATTTGGCCTTGACGATGGTGCAAACACTACTCTCTAACTTCAAACTTGTGAGGATTGACATTCAACTTCGTGCAATCTCAGATGGGGCAGAAACTTGTCACCGCAAAGCTGACCTTGGATTTCCTTGACTCGGGTGTAGCCCCCTCTCAACTGCCCCCAGTGAGATCCTACCAAACCCTACAAGTTTGAACTCTATTCAGTCCAGATCTGACATTCAAAATTGCATCCATAATGTTCAAAGAGCATCCATACTGGTTGGCTTGGCTTCTACACCATTGGGTGAGTTGAAAGTTTAAAACCCTCCTTGTTCATTTGTGGCAAGATCTATCACACATAGTCAACACAACTCGGCTACACACCATTCATGGTTCGGGTAAAAAAAGAACCCTAAACCACTTTCAACTCTTCCACAGCTGCTCAATAAAGCTTCAAACCGCGACTCACCTCAAGTCCTTAAATCGCAACCCTAATTTGACTGGTGACTGTAGGTAACCAACTTGGAATTGATTTCTTAAAAAAACTTTACCTTACTAAAAGAACAAGGTCTAATGTTCACAAATAAGTGTTTGTAAGGTTAAATAGCTAGGGCGGCTATCATGATGTTGGTAAGGTGATTGGTTTAAAAAGTCCTATGTTTCGAAACCCCCTCATTTGGCCAATTTTTGCTTAAAGCTTCATTGAAGAGAAAATTGTTTTGAGAAAATAATTACTTGTAGAGGGAACCTATTTTGAAAAAGGCGACAATTTAGTGTAAAAAGGGGGTGTGATTATTTTATGAAGAGGGGGATTATTTTTGATATAAATTGATTGTGGAATTAATATTTCAAATGCCATAGCCCCTTCAAATTGTGCTTGGCATTGGGGATGCTGCCCCTCGACCTTGCCCTATGTAATGTACCCTTTTTGGGGGGACTCAGGAAATGGCAAAATGCTCCCAAAAATCAGATTCAAGGGCACTGCTGTTATGACCCTGCAAAACTGATCTTAAAACCCTTCCTAGGGCAGCGACCCTTTTTACGGAAGAACAGCCCCTCGAAATAGAGTTAAACCTTGCAAAAATATTCTCAAACTCGTGCCAAAATTAATAGAGAACCCTTTATCAATCAATTGCAACTGCTAGAAAATCAGATTTGCATGTGAAATTAATTAACAGAACCCTAACCAGCGAACATTTCCAAACTTGTTAAAAATAGTAGGACATCATCAAAAATCACCAAACTCGAGATATTGGCTTAATAAAATATGGAGAGCAAGATGATAATTTCAGATTAGCTAAAATGTCACCACACATACCAAAACACCACTTTAACATAGGTCGCTCCACTTGAAATAGAATATAAATTGCACCAAAAAAACAACACTTGCAAGAGAGATATTTTATTCTTTTTCCAACCAGCTTGCACACAAAAATCTTATGAAGGGTTTTCATCACTTCACAAGTTACCCAATCAAGGGCTTTCGTTCTTGAATGAGATTCTCAACCCAATGGGTTTTGTCCTTGAGAGAGAGAGAGTAAAAGGGCTACACTAGCCAACTTTCACCAAATAAGAATAATATCCAAAAACATAATTCATTAATGCCCAAGTGACCTCCTTAAATAGGCATAAGGAGTGCTTAAAGCAATCATTACATCATGGCCGATCTTTTAAGTAATTATATTTTAAATATTAAAAAGGGTTATTGGAGCTTACATGCTCACAATACCATTAATACTAAACTACTTAAATTCCTCTGTTGGAGCAAAAAGGCTTCCAATAGGATAAATCAAAATAAATGAAAAACAACTATAAAAATAGAATCCAAATTTCCCCTTGCTTTTCCCCTTAGACCCATGGGGAAAGAGTGGGTTAAGGTATTCATAATTTAGCCTCCAAAAAGGGACATGACAGTCCCTCTCTTTCCAAGATTGCTTGTCCTCAAGCAATGATGAACTTTGCTGCTCCAAATCTTTGACTTGTTGCGTGTATCCTTCTTGTGTTCCTTCTTGATTCTCATGAAGAGTTGGTTTTCGTGATAAGGTCTCAGCTGCTGCAATGTTTGTTCTGTAATATCCCCTTTTGGACAAATATGGCAATAAAAGGAACACTCTACTGAATCAATGATGAGATGGCAGTCAACCAATAGTTTTATGACTCAAAACTGATTAGAATACCACGGCAAATGATTACACCCAGCCAAGAGTGTTTGTGCTTTTGATAAGATGACTCAATAAACCCAAGCAGAGGGGTTTATTAGCCTTTGTCAGACAACTCAAACGGTTAAACTTCCAAAATACTTCAGAAATCTCAATCAAATCACTGAAAACTGCCTCTATAAGCCTATATAAAATCAGATCCGAGCTTCTCATATAAATTGCTACACATAGGCTTTGATTATCAACTAAACAAGCAATTCTTTGGATGCCAAGAAGTTATTAATATCCTATTCACATCACCTCATACAGATCACTGATATAAAGAGCTGCAAATACCATCATTCCGTGCTTTGACCCGGACAATTTTAGGGGACCAATATTGCAAGGATATACTCCCACGAAATCTGCAACAAGGGGACCTCAATAGACCACAACAAACATGTGAACTGTAGCTCGTCAATATTGGAATATACCAGTCACAAGTAAAACTTTCAAATGATTAGAAATCGCTGCCCAAAAGGAACTCAGTTCAATGCATATAACTCAGATTTAATCCTCTCATGCAAGTCGTAGAAATTACCCTAAATGTATGCGTAAAATCTGATCCAAACCTAGGATATAAATTGCTGCCACCAGGACTAAAAATCACCATTGAATCAATACAATTTATTGAAGTTGCCATAACCAGAATTAACGAGCTACAAAGGATATTCAATTTAGCTTGAAAATCTCTGCTCAAAACACTCAAATCAGGTCTAAGTTAATGGATCTAACCACCCCCTATGCTGGTGCTAGGCAAAGAGCATTCAACACCCTTAGATCATACACAGTACAGGGATCTCGAGGGCTTAGCCAGATACACAAAACAGTTCGCTTATGCATATATGGCTCAAAACACACACCCAAATGCTTAATAACTTCCCAATGGAGTTCGCTGAGTGTAGGAAGAAGAAGCAGATTGATATAAACAAAAACGGGGTTATTATTTATCAAACACTAACACCAAAATTTGCCTTAAATAACGACGCTGTAAAAAGGAGATAATATCATGCAACCAGCTGATCGATCCACATCAATTAATGCCTCAAAAACAGTTCACATGCATCATGAGAAGTCGCTAGGGTTAGAAGGATCCATACACCCCACCAAATCGACTTACAATGGCACCCACAAACTCTTTAAATTGATAACAAAACCAACTACTATAGATTTCCAACGCATGAAACAGAGCAAGAACATCAATGGTGGGCAGATATCCCTACTCCAAGCATGGATTCCAAATTGATTTCATCATAACATAGCATGTCTTACAATGTTCCAATAACCTCCTTTTACAGACAAGGAGTACCAAATTCGAATTTCCCCTTTTGGAGGGAAAAATATAAATTCTAATTAAATAACACTAGAACTATGTGCACTTTATTAGTTTAATTTAAATAATAAACATCACTAGCCTATGTGCACATTGACTTAACTAAAGAGGGCCCACCAACATGGAAAATAGATATCCCAAGACTATTTCGAACCCAATCTTCAAACTTATTGGTTTGAGGGTCTTTGCATTCTTCGTTTTAGGAAATGCCTCAAAAAGGGGGACATTACATTTTCCTCATGACATATATATATTTTTTAGATAAGATATCTATTTGGTTTTAGAAGGGGACCAAAAACCCATAGTACAAAGAGAAACTATCACACATCAGGGGCATAGAAACAACCCACTATAGAAGCAAGGACTCCCAAATAGGCCAAAATGTCTTGATCAGACTCACGAGCCCAGCAAGGGCTGATGCAAAGACCACCATTACATAAAACCATACACACTATAAAGAGCTTAAGACCACTAGGGAAAACCACAGATTAACCAGTCAGCAAAAAGTCTGCTAAAGTTTGCTGACCTAAAGTTTGTCTTGACATATTTGATGTCAAAACCAAAAGCTTGTATTTTGCTGACCCCATCAACAAGATATAGCCTAAATTTGACAAACGCATGCATAATGGCCACCATCTTCTTAGTATAAAATGTGAAGATTCAACTCATGTTTCTTGAGTTGTTTGTTTTCTTAATGCAATAAGATGCTGATTTTGCATTAGAACAGCCCCCTACTCCTTCACCGGTGCATCATATTCTACCATGAATGGAAAAGAAAAATTAGGTACAACAAGCACTTGACATGAGTACATCACCCTCTTGAGTTTATCAAATGTTTCTTGAGCTAGAAGTGACCAGCTGAGTGCTCCTTTCTTAGTTAGATCAGTTAGAGGGGTAGCAAGATGTGGAAAGCCCTTCTCAGACCCAAGGAATCTTCAAAGTTGTGAAATGGAAATGGGAGGAGGCCAACCAAGTATGGCATGTATACTTTGTTGTTCCATTGTCCACGTGTACCCCTTTGAGGATCTATGATATATCTGTGGTACAAAATTTTGCTCAAACCAAATCCACATTTGAATTTCTTTGCAAGGACTGCTGTCCCTAAAACACTAATCATTATGTTAATGTGTTATAGATGCTTCACCCATGTTTTGCTATATCTCAAGATGTCATCAAAGGAAACAAGCACAAATTCCCTTAAGTACTTATCGAATATGAGGTCCACACGTGAGTGGAAGGTGGTAGAAACTGAAAATTGCTTTAGAGGAACTGAGAATATGCAATCAGCTGTTATATCCATTCTAAAATATGTGAGAAGTGTACAATCTTTCTTTGCACATGTATGGATGTGATTGCTCCAATGACTATGTTTCATTTCCTCTTCATTCTTTATCCTCCTCATGATATTGTTTGCAACATCCCCTCCTTGTATCCATTAGCTAGAATCAGTTCCTTCTCTACTGCTGGTAATGAAATAAAATCAGATTTTCCTTGTTAACATGCCTACCACTTCCATTTCTGATTTCATAAATTTTGACTTTTTCATTTTGTGAGTGGAACTTGAATCCTTTCTTATGGATTTTGAGGGTAAATTGCCCTAAAGTTTGGAGCTTTTGAATCCCAAAAACAATATGTGCCTCAGCTGAACTTAAAACAAGGAAGTCCAATACAAAATTCATACCTTTTCATGGGAATAGCGAGCTGTGTTTATCTTTCTTGTGCAAAGAGGATACGTTACATAAGTTATGGTGATCGTGAAGTCTTTGAAATCAGCCTTGTTTGGCCCTATCCTTCTTGCCAATTCTTCTTCAATAAACTGATGCATATTGTCATTCTCTATAAGCATGGTGACCCTTTGGTCATGAAGAAGAACCCTCACCCGGAATGGGTGGGGTGTGCCACATTTTATAGTAAGAATGCTGCCCATCCATTCGATTCTTTTTAGTTCTTCCATTATTATGGGACCACGGGTTAACTATAGATGAAACTGAAAATTAGAATCACCATCATTGCCCTCCATACTGATTTTGAAATCAGGTATCCTTCCCCAAGTAAATTTCAACATATCACCTATATGCCATGTGTGGAAACACCTTTGGAATGGATCCCAAGTATCCATATGCTTTTTATTACAAAAAGTACTTCTTACCTCATCACTCTGTGAAGTATGATGATGATATCCAATTAGTGGTGGCATAGGAGGATACAACACACGTGAAATATGAGTATTCTTTCCAACCAGCTGTCCATGGTAGCAAATCTGAAATGATGTATTAGTAAAAACTGAGATAACCTCATACCGTGGGCTGCTTATGACACTCCTATGACTCAAAATTTCTGAGTTCCAATCAGCACTCTTCCTTGGCCTGGTTTCTTTGCTGGATGGGATCTTTCCTTTTCATTTTTTGTCGGTGCTTTTCTTGGATAACTTCCGGCTTCTTGATAGGGCTATGGTTGCCATCAAATGACCTCCCTTTGACTGCTGTTAGGGACAGTCCAGCCACCTTATCTTGTCCTTTATGGAGCGTTTCTTCCAATCTTCTTGACCATAAAAGACTTGTTGAGGGTACCGTCAATACAAGCATCATAGTGACCCTCATTTCTTCCCCCAAACACAAGTATATAAGACAGATTACAAATCAAATGGAAAGAGAAAGTAGGTACCTTTGTCTTGATGTATGCATGACTTGGAAGTTGCTTGAAAGGGTGCACTACCACATACCTTGTTCATGTGTTTGGAATGTCTTCGGAGCTCTTACCCATGTCTAATCCATCATCATTATGCTCTTTAGTGACTGTTGTTATAGACAGACCAACAAACTTATTGTCATCATGTCTATTTGGAAAATGGTTTTCAACCATCCCTTTCTCTTCTCCCTTCTTGCTCATTCTTCTTTTCATCCCTGGATTCATCACACGTTGAAACATCATCAATATTAACCAAACAATGATCAACAAATTACCTCATGATGTTAACTCCGAAATTTGGAACAATAACAGGAGTAAGGGCCAATTCTCCCTCTTTCATGGCCCCATTTCCTTCAAGCCCTTCTCTATATATAGTGTCAAGTCTTTGAATCCATGCCCTAGTTGATCCCTTTGTAGAGCCATCAAAAATAGGAAGATTCATCTTACCAAATGCATGTTGCACCTCTCCTTTTGGCGCTAGGTTTCTTTGTCGGTAATGTTTTTCTTTCGTCCTTGATTCGACAAAATCCGTGAGAGACATTGCCTCCCGAAACTGCTCCGTCATTTCCCGGTATTCTTCAAACAATGACATGTAGCCATGAGCTTGTCTAGGGCTTCCTTGTGGAGCGACTTCCTCCTTAGCCACAAATTGGGGTTTGTAGGGCCTTGCAAAAGGGATTTTCTCCATCTTTGATTCACAGGGGCTGTAGGAAGACTCTTCCTTTTTGGCCGAACCGCCACCTTGCAACTTTTGGATGGCTAGGGTAAGCTGACTCAATGCATCCATCATTCCTTCTTGGTTCTTCATGATCCTCTGCAATTTTTCCATGTTTCACAAGTTGGGAGGAAATGGCTCTGATACCACTGTAGTGTCCCCTTTGGGGGGACTCGGGGAATGGCAAAAAGCTCCCAAAAATCAGATTTAAGGCACTGTTGTTAAGACCCTGCAAAACTGATCTTAAAACCCTTCCTAGGGCAGCAACCTTCCTAGGGAAGAACAACCCTTCGAAATAGAGTTAAACCTTGCAAAAATATTCTTAAACTTGTGCCAAAATTAATAGATAACTCTTATTAATCAATTGTAGCTGTTAGAAATCAGATTTGCATGTGAAATTAATAAATTACAGAATCCTAACCAACGAACATTCCCAAGCTTGTTAAAAATAGTAGGACATCATCAAAAATCACCAAACTCGAGATATTGGCTTAATAAATTATGGAGAGCAAGATGATAATTTCATATTAGTCAAAATGTCACCGCACATACCAAAACACCACCTTAACATAGGTCACTCCACTTGAAATAGAATATAAATTGCACCAAAAAGACAACACTTGCAAGAGAGATTTTATTCTTTTTCCAACCAGCTTGCAGCATCAAAATCTTATGAAAAGTTTTCGTCCTTCACAAGTTTCCCAATCAAGGGTTTTCATCCTTGAATGAGATTCTCAACCCAATGGGTTTTGTCCTTAAGAGAGAATAAAAGGGTTACACTAACCAACTTTCACCAAATAAGAATAATATTAAAAAACATAATTCATTATTGCCTAAGTGACCTCCTTAAATAGGCATAAGGAGTGCTTAAAGCAATCATTACATCATGGCCGACCCCTTAAATAATTGTATTTTAAATATTAAAAAGGTTAGTGGAGCCTACATGCTCACAATACCATTAATACTAAACTACTTAAATTCCTCTATTGGAACCAAAAGGCTTCCAATAGGATAAATCATAATAAATGAAAAACGATTAATAAAAATATAATCTAGATTTCCCCTTGCTTTTCTCCTCAGACCCATGGGAAAAGAATGGGTTAAGGTCTTCAAAATTTAGCTTCCAAAAAGGGTCATGACACCCTATGCTGCAGTAGGGAGCGCACTAGGGGTGCTGCCCTCAAACCCTGTGAGTGGCGGTGTCCCTCAACCCCGTTGGGGCCTGCCGCCCCCAAACCCCTGATTCCTGTCCGTTGTTTAGTACTTTCGGGTGGCCCTCTTCACTTGGTAACACTTATTTTCTCGTGTGTTGAAGACTAAAGGGTGAGGCCTGGTCTGATAGGAGGTCAAACCCCCTTATAGGTAAAACAAACTTGTTTCTTGCTCCTCTCCACACTCCTTTCTTGAAGGCCATTTTATTGTACTTTCCACTTGTACCTTGGACTCATTTTTGGTGGTAACCAACGTCCATATAAGGGCTTATTTTTTGCTCTTATTGGCTTTTGTTCCACCATTCTTGATTTTTCTTGTCTTCGAGTATCGATTCTTGTATGTTTGAACCCCTCAATGCCTCTAACTACAACACATGGAAAACCAAGATGAAGATGTTTTTGCTAACACAAGGCTTGTGGCAAGTTTTTCAAGGCAACATTCCTGTTTTCACTTTGGAGGAAGATAAGTCTTGGATTACATGCATGCAAAAAGAGGCTCTTGACTTGATAAGCCTCATTGTTTTTGATAGCTTGCATTTCTACATTGTAGATGCCAAGTCACCAAAGGAAATTTGGGACATGTTTGCAACATTATTTTGGGGAGAAAAACGATTCTTTTAGGCCTTCTAATTCCGTCGAGTCTTCATTTATTCCACTTCCTCCATTTAAAAGTGAGGACTTGTACCATCTTTTGTTGATGACATAGAAGAGGAACCTACACCTCTTGCTGCTCATACTAATGTTCATGTTGATATTGTGATTGTTGCTCCTAATGTGCTTTCTGTTAAGGCCTTTTTACTAGCACGTCAGGAAGAACACAAGAAAATGATGAGGTAAAATTCCCTTCTTTGCTCCCTCATTCATAACAAGGATGCCCTCACACGTTCATTGTAGAACAAAATTGCTATTGCAAAATCAGATGTATATACATACCCTTGTTCCTAGGTCCATCTTGTAATGATCTTGAATCTGGTATGCATCCACTTGATCTGCATTTACAATGTGACCTACAAGATCCTAAGCAACTCATTTTTCATGTTGCTCCTATTGTTGCACACGCCATGTATCCCACTCCAGTTCCACCTGCATATCAGCTTGCCTCCTTTGAAAAGCATACCACTTCTTTTGGTTCTTGCACGCGTCATTCTGTGGGTCACACTACTAGACTTGTGGGCATTGGGAAGCATCTACATGGCATTGTTTTGCCTGTTTAGCTTGTTAAGTGGATTGCTCGACTTGGCATTGGTTTTAATACAAGTAATTCATTGGCATCACTTGTTGATAGAGCTCCAATCTTTGTACGCTCTACTCTTCATGAGGATTTTGAGCAACACATGGGCTCTGCCACACCTACACTTATGCTTGAGCACCCTGAGAATATAGCTGTCAGGCATGATCAACTTGGCACACACTTGGATAATTATTCACTTGCATCTCTTGTGCACTTTGCACCCACTCATATGCAGACATCTTTGTCCACCATCAATATTTATCTAGGGTGGATTTTTGTTCAATCTTGGTAGCGTTGACAACATTCTTTGCGAGGTCTCTACAGGCAAGGCACCTCTTCAATTTAAATTCTTCATCCACACATTATTCCTTCCACCTTTTGATGCTCCCTTGGTGATTGAGCTCCTTGTTAGGTAGATGTTTATTTTGGAGGATGCATCTCTTTTGTCACCATTTGGCCACCTTTTCAGATCGAGAGCATTGTGGAGTTCTTTACATTTATTGGTGGGTTGGTTTTTTGGGTGAATTATTTTATCGCATTGAGTTATAAAGTTCCATGGTTTGCTATTTTTTGGTCTTCTACACCTTCATGCATGAGTGCTCCATTCTATGCACCTTGTCACTTTCTCAATTGCTTACTTCACCCCTCACCACTAGGGCCATCTTCTTGAGAGGAATATTTCATCTGTATCTTTGGCACTTTTCAGACATGTTGACAATCTCCTTCAACTTGTATTTGAGCTTGCCTTCCTTCTGAAGCGTAGCTTAGCTGCTGAAGCCCAATATCAACTTGTCAGTGTTCGAGTAGTTGGTCTTGTCCACTTATACAGATATTTTCAGACACTACACCCATCTCAACATTATGGGGTGTGTGTGCATATACTACTTCAGGTGTTGTGTTCCTTGCTACCCCTTGGTGCACCACATCTTCTTTTGGGACTTTCAAGTTCTTTGAGTGCACTTGTGTCTGATGTCCTTCATTCCATCTAGTGCTACTTCAGCATTGTGTATGAGTTTTGTTTTGTTGTATGAGCTTTGTGTTTGCTTCACTTTCATTGAGGATTTACTTGTTTTTGGGTACCTTGCGGGGACACATTTCATCCTTGGTAACTCTTTTTTCCTAGTTCTTTCGATTAGTGTTTTTTAGCGAGCCTCGTACAAAGTACGAGTGCCTATGTGACTTGGCAGTTAGAGTGACTCAACATCCAGGTATTCCTATAAGATGGACTGGTTACCATAGGGACACTTAGATTTCATTGTATATTTATCCCTGGGCATCTCATTAGGCCTAATTAGCGGGACCCATTAGTCTCTTTGCTTCCTCTTTTTCACTCCCCATTTTGTGCTTAAGGGAGGGTGTTAGACTCTGTGTGTTCACATTGGTTGGCAGCTTCGATTATTTCCGAACTAACTTGTTGAGCTGTGTTCATACCCACAAAGTGGTTAAGCTTGGATTAGGGAGTTAAGTTTTTATTTGGTTCACGTAGGTTTGTTTGAATTTGATTATAGGAATTGTCTTATTCCCTAATATTAGCTCTTGCCACTATTTAGTGGTTGAAAATAACAACTTATGTAAGCCTATATAATAGGCACTCACTATTATATTAAAAGCTCAACATACATGAATATGAGAGACTCTTACTTGTGCAATATTTGTTCTATGTACGTGCATGATTAAGTGTTGTAATTTGTTGTGTGATATGGATGTGGCTGTGGTGATGGACTGCTATTGCAGATCCTAGTGAATGAGAAGTTATCACATCTCTTATAAGAAACCCTCAATTCGACATTTAAGTGTATCTGGTTGTGTTACTTATATGTATATTCCGAAAGAGAAAAGGACAAAGATAATAAATTTGCTAAGTGCATATTTATTGGATTCTCTAATGTTGTAAAAGGGTACAAGCTATGGAATCTAGAGAAGATTAGGTCGGGTGAGAAGGGTACATGATAGGTATAGCCCTCCTGATTTTTGTTTTGCATTTATTTTATTAGTTTTGTTTGTTACGGACGATGACTAGAAGACTGTAAGAATGGCTCTTAGCTCAAAAGAAAATAAGTCTTGGGAGAAGGCTATGGGGAAGAAATGAAGTTCTTAAATAAGAATCATACATGGTACTTGGTAAAGTTATCTTCTTGAAGAAAACCTATTGGTTGTAAATGGGTATTTAAGAAAAAGTACAATGCAAAAGGGAAAATGGAAAAGTATAAAGCTTACTTGGTAGCAAAAGGGTTTTCACAGGTAGAGGAGCTTAATTTTGGTGAGATATTTTCTCCAGTTGCTAAGTTACATTCCATTAGATTTCTTCTAGTTGTTGCTATCTGTGTCACAGGGTTCGGCGATTTTCGGACATTAAGTTCGAAAATCTCCGAACCTCATTCGACTCCCTAAAAAACGGTGAATATTCGTCATTATTTGTTTAAAAAAACTTAAAAATGCTTTTTGGAAAACCCTAAAAAAACTCTAAAACGACAGTCTAAGTTTATAAAATGCGCCAAGAGTCGACATTCTGAGTATGAGCAGTCGAATGCAAGTTTGTCTGAGTTTGTGGCTTCGTAGTTCGCTTGTTTTCTGACTTCGTGGCTTTGTGACTTCCGCGTGGCTTCGTGACTTCGTGACTTTCGTGGGCTTTCGTGGATTCGTGGCTTTGTGAGTTCGTGGTTTCGTGAGTTCGTGGCTTCCTTGGACTATTCGACTGTGAACAAATCCTTGGACTGCTCGTGTGCCCTGAACTGTTCGTGGCTTCCTTCGTTGGACTGTGCCCTCAAGTCTTCCACCGCCGCCATCAAGTCTTCCACCGCCGCCATCGAGTCTTCTACAGCCACAGCCAGGTATGTTTCTAGTTTTAATTTTAGGTTTGTTTGTTTAAAGTTTTAAACTATAGTCTATTTAAAGTTTTAAATATTTAAAGTTTCTTTAAAGTTTTAAATATTTAAAGTTTGTTTTAAAGTTTTAAATATAAATGTTTAGTTTTGTGTTTTTAAAGTTTAAAATAGTATTTTATTATTTATAGTTTATTATTGATTCATAGTTTATAACTTTATAATTTATAATTTTATTCTTATTTAATATTTTATTATTTATATTTAATAGTTTATCTTTTATTTGCATTATTTATTTTATCTTTTATTTAACATTTATTGTTTTAATTTTAATAAAATAATTAAACATTGATAATTTGATATAATCGTGTATAGATTTTTTATTTTTAACATATATAAAATTAATATTCATTTAAATGTGTAAATTTGAAATATTAAACATGTATAGTTTTTTAATTTTTTCAAATTTATTAAAATTAAAATTTTAAAATTTAAACTATGAAATATAACATTACATTATTCTATTTTAACAGTATAATATTAGTAAAAATATTTAATGTTTTTTAATATTTTAAAATTTAAATGAATTTTAAAGACATTAATTTGTAAAATATAATATTTTTAATATTTATAAATGTATAATGCATTTAACTTTAAAAAAAATATATTTATAATAATTCAATTGAATTTTGTAATCATATATTTAAATTTAAAAATTAAACTTATTATAATGCATTTAATTTTGTTGTAAATTTGTAATATTAATTAATAGTGTTATTTGAATGCAGATTGTAATTTGATGGGACCCCCAAAATCAAACGCTGAGGGATGGAAACATGTGAGCTGCGACGGAAACAACCTTAGATGCCGCTTGTATGGTCATGCTTTTACAGGGAGTTTGACAAGGGCAATGGACCACTTGGAAATTCAGCCGGTCGGGGAGGAGGGGTTGCAGCATGTGGATCAATGACTCCAGAGATTAGAATTGCTTTAGAGAAAGAGCAAACCTCTTCGATTGTAGGAAAGATGCAATTGGCCCAAAAGAAACAGAGAGTCCAAGAGAACATGTCTAAGTTCACAACATCTGTTGTGTCTTCTTCTACCACTATGCCCAACACCTCAATAGGTGGATCAATGGCGAGTGCAACATTGAAAAATTTGTGGAAACCATTAGAAAAACAACACGTGGATGATGCATTCGCTGATTTATTTTATTCAAGTGCTATTCCATTCAATGTAGCTAGGAATACACATTTTCGAAACGCAATTCAGAAAGCTGCAGAGTTTGGCAAAAGCTACACACCTTCTTCAGAGGCTTTGAGAACAACTCTTTTGCAGAGGTCAAAAGATAGGGTGACTGAGAAATTATCTGAGGTCAAAGCCTCTTGGAAGGCAACAGGGTGCACAATATTGAGTGATGGATGGTCAGATATATGTCAGAGACCACTGATTAATGTTTTGGTGGCTTGCCCTCAAGGTGTTGTGTTCTTGAAGGTGATAGACACTATGAACCATAAGAAAACTTCAGAGTATATTTTTGAAATATTAGAGGAAGCCATTATTGAAATAGGTGTGGAAAATGTGGTTCAAGTGGTTACTGACAGCGCTGCAAATTGTGTGGGAGCTGGAAAGCTAATTGTAGAGAAATACCCACAAATATACTGGAGCCCATGTGCAACACATTGTTTGGATTTGTTGTTACATGACTTGGCTAAATTTCCATGGATACATGAAGCAATTCACAGAGGGAGAGCAATTGCAAATTTTATCAGAAATCACCGCCTCACATTGAATCTCTACAGGTAGCATGCATCGAGGGAGTTGTTGAGGCCATGTGAAACAAGGTTTGCTTCATTTTACATCACTTTGAAAAGAGTGGTTGAAGAGAAAGCAGCTCTAAGATTTGTTGTGTTCCAGTGAGTGGGAAAATTCAATGCTTTCTAAAGGTCCTAAGGGGAAGAACATAGAGCAAATTGTTTTAAATAGCAATTTTTGGGAAAGTGCAACAAAGGTTTTAAATGTGTGTGAACCAATTGTTGATGTGTTTCGCATGGTTGATGGCGACACCCCTTGTCTTGGTATGCTTTATGAGAGCATGGATCGTTGCAAGGAAGCTATTCCAAAAGCACTAAATAATGTGGAAGGAGACTACATGGAGATATGGAATACAATTGATAATAGATGAAAAATGATGCACACACCTTTACATGCAACAACATGCTATTTGGAGCCTAAGTTGTTTCAGGTAGATAGAGATAGTGATCTTGAGGTTATGACAGGGCTTTATGAAGCCATTGAGAAGTTCGAACCAGATCCAACAACTGCATGTCTAATTAGAAAGCAGTGTTGGAAATACAAGGCAGGAGAAGGGATGTTTGGAATGTCAGCAGCCAAATATGATATGTCACAAGCTGACATGCTTGGGTATAGATGGTGGAAGTCCTATGGAGCACAAACACTTGAATTGCAACGCTTTGCCATTCGAATATTGAGTCAAGGAGCAAGTTCATCAGCTTTTGAGAGGAACTGGAGCTGCTTTGACCACATCCATTCTAAAAAGAGGAACAAGTTGTTGTCTAGAAAATTGGGAGATCTTGTTTATATTCGTAGCAATTTACAATTGTCTATGAACAATGCAACAAAAGACTCCACCCCTTCTTTGCAACATAAAATTTCAGATAACACAATGGATGCAGATGAGCCTGACTTTTTGGATGATGAATTGAGTGTTGCATCTAGTGATGATGATACTGCATCAACTCAACGAAGTGCTCTTGATGACTTGGAACTTGTTTAAGTTTGAGTCTCGACTCTTAATTGTAACTTTTTGACGATTTCATATGTTCCTCATAGTTAAACTTTGATAAGCATGGTTTATAAATGTAACAGAGACATCTTTTTATATAGATTTCAAGTTTATATAATAATGTTTTAGCTATCTTGAAAAAATTGTGCATTTATATCTTATTTTTAAAAAAAATGAAAATTATAACAGCCAAATTTAATAACGATTTTTTTTGCCAAATTTTATCATTGCCGAACTTAATCCGAATTTAATCCTCGCCGAACACGAACACGAACCTGGTGACTTAGGTTGCTATTGCTTTTTATTTGAAAATAAAACAAATGGACTTTAAGACAACTTTTTTGTATGGTGAGCTTGAGGAGGAAATCTACATGAAGCAGCCAGAAAACTTTAAGGTTAAAGGAAAGGAAGATTTGGTGTGTAGTTTGGATAAGTCTCTTTATAGCTTGAAGTAATCACCAAGAATGTGAAACCAGAAATTTGATAGGTATGTGTTGGGACTTGGGCTTGGAAGAAACAAAGTTGATTCCTGTGTTTATTTTAAACAAGAAGGTGATAATTTTGTTATTGTAGTATTATATGTAGATGACATGCTGTTAATTGGTAACAATAAGGAAATGATTAGTCAGGTTAAGTCTCAACGCTCATTTCAATTTGATATGAAGGATCTAGGTGTTGCAAAATTTATTTTGGGCATGGAAATTAAAAAAGATCGTGTAAATAAGAAACTATGGTTAAATAAAAGGAGTATGTTGAGATGATATTGAGATATTTAAATTGCAGGAAAGTAAACTTATTAGTGTTCCCTTCTTTGTTGGCTAAAAATTATCTTCTAAACAATGTCCTAAAACAAAGAAGAAATTGAGAATGTGTCTCAAGTGTCGTATGCTAGTGTGGTTGGTAGTTTGATGTATGCAATGGTTTGGTTCACGTAGTGGGAGTAGTTAGCAAATTCATGTCAAATCTTGGAAAGGAACATTGGACTACGGTGAAGAGGATCTTCAAGTATCTACAGGGGACATCTAATTATGAAATATGCTATCAAGGAAATCTTGGTGAAAACAAGATACTGAATCTACATAGCATTGTGGATTTTGACTAGGGTAGAGATTTGGATATGAGCAGATCTACCAATGGGTATGTTTTCAACTTGTTTGGTGGAATTGTAAGTTGGATGAGTAAATGTCAAGCAAGTGTTGTGATATCCACCATAGAGGTTGGGTACATGGTAGCTACTTTTGCAAGCAAGGAAGCAGTTTGGCTTCAAAGGCAAATTTCCACTGTTGGGTTCACTCAAAATGTTTTAAGGATTGATTGTGACAGTCAAAGTGTTATTTGTCTAGCAAGGAACCTTGAGTATCATTCTAGAACAAAACACATTGATGTTCAATACCATTTTTTATGAGAAATATGTTCAATGCCATTTTGTAAGAAAAATGGTGGAGGAAAAGAAGATATTGTTGGAGAAGGTGGACACAAAATGTGATGTTGTTGATTCTTTGAGAAAGGGTTGTAAGTATCGAGAAATATTTTTGGTGCAAAAAATCAATGGGTACGATTGCCTTGAGTTGTTCACTATATGGCCTTGGCACCCCCTATGGAAAGTATTAAACAAGTGGGAGAATTTTGGAAATGTGTTGTATATTTTCCATGAGTTACACTTTTCAAGACTGTACAACTCGGCATGGCCTATGGGGTTTGGGGGTTGGCCCTAAAGATTTTTTAGGATCCCCTTTGTAGGGTTTCAAGCATGTATAGGTGGTTTAGCCTATGTTATTATATGGATGGTTAGATAACTCATGTTTATGTGGAATTGTTATGGGTTGTATTCTTGACCCATGGTTTTTGCACTGCTTTGTATTATAACACTCTTGTGACGATTACCTACTAATGTGCTTACATACAATTGGACATGTATTAGGATAGAGTAGAATTGAGAAGTATGTTACCATATGGTAAAATGTTTGAGTTAATACAATAAGGAAGATAAGTTACTGCATTGGGTTCTTTTCAAAAGGGTTTCCCAGGGTAAATCTTGTGTATTGTGCTATCTTGCGTATGTCATTTCTCTATTTTCTGTTTATCTCAAATATTCTTTGAAGTATTGCTTCTCTTGTATTTATTTATCTGGTTGAATTCACTTCAAGCCCGATCATCTTGCTGCTTGCCGATAGGCAATACGGTACAATGGTATTAAGTATTTTGTTAAGAACCTGATACAGAGAAGGAAACTATGAGAAACATATCCTTGAAAACAAGTAATATTGTTCTATAATATCTTTGGGATAAGTTCCAACTATGCTGCTAGTGAACTAAAGGATTGATGTTAACTTTACTCCATAGCTCAGTGAGTTCCGTATTTGCTAAATCAAGTTACATTATATCATCATAATACCAGAGCCTATGTTGTATATTCCACATTTTGGCCTTTAAGAATCCGTCTTTATGGTTTCAGTGGTTTTGTTGTCAGCCAGTAACACTAATAACTAGTCCAAAGCAACTTTAGTCATTTACTGCAGGCTTAATTGCTAGATTTGTTGTGCAGTGGCCTGCATAGTAACTATGTCCTATTTTATCGATTTACTTCAATTTGTTTAACACATACATTTAATTGTTATTCTTCTGCTGTTCAGATGATTCAGTCTTTTTCTTGATGGATGATATGCAGGAACTGAATATTTCAGAAGAGAAGGTAGACTGCTTAGATTCACTGGTAGAGATGAGCCAAGGTGAATGGGAAGGTCGTCCTCGTTCAGAGATTTACTCTCCTGACATGGTCAATATTATAGAAAGATATCAGCCTGACTTTTGTGCACCAGGTGGAGAGTCTCAGCGTCAAGTCGAGTATCGAATGGTTGAATTCCTGAACAGTAGAGTTCTGAGGAGGGTAGAAAGCACAACACTGAGGAACTGTGGACAAAACCACAGGCAGTTTAAAGGTTCTGCAAGTCAAAACTCGCTAGGGCAGGTTCATCCTACTGAAGATGGAGATGATGCCAGTGTATCACAGTGGGAATTATTTAATAGACAAAAACACCTAGGAAGAAGAAAATCTGGTAAAAGCAGGCTGCAATATGTAACAACAGGAGACAATGAGAGTGCAATTGACTCTTCCAGAGAAGGCAGCAGTTGGAGGCAGTCCCAAGAACAAAGTAAGCAACCGAATCAATGTGTAGGCATCTTTACACATGGTATGGCTATTAAGTGCCTTTTAAGGGGATTGCTTGGCTCTAATCCGATGATGACACACCGGCTTTGTGTAGACAACACATCAATGACTGTCCTCTTGCATTCCTTTAAAACAGGATGGCAGATTCAAAGGGTTAATGATACTTCTCATTTGAGGCTTCTATAAGATCCAGCTCTTTCATGATGGCAAATCCTTGTACATTTATTTAAGTTGCTCTTGGCCAACAAGAGGAGGTCAAGGTTCTCCCTCCCCTGATGTCAGAACTCAACTGATAGGCAGATCACTTGATTGAGGCCTCTAAATTCGTTCAGGCACTTGGTCACTGCCACATTTCATGTTTAAGGCATATTCTGCAGGAAGTTTGATTTTTTCTTAAACTCTAATATTTCTCTCACTCAAGGCTCAAGGAACTGGACCTGACCCGCAAGGGGTAGGGTATACTCTGGCTTAAGTGTTGATTTATTCAGATTGTTTACCTAAGCACGAAAGTAGCATTTGCAGAGCTTGAAATTTGTTTTCATTGTTAGCTTCAAGCTACGGTCATGTGTTCCAAATTAAGCCACAACTTCTTGTTATTCTCTTGTTCTTTTTTCTGTTTTTGTCTGTAATGATGCGGGGCGGTGCATCTTTAGACTAGTGGCTCCATAATACAGTTGTGGAGTGGCATCTGGATCTCCTAGATTTTTAAGAAAGTGACAGTGGTTTTTTGGATAGAGTTTTGACCTTCTGAATAAGTTTCCCCTGGTAAAAATGTCTACCAGCAAGTTACTAAAGAAACTGGTATTTTAGTTTTTCTTCTAAGCTTTTTTTCACTTTCCGTTGCTTGGAAGCATGAGTAAAATTTTGTTAAACATTATTTGAGGAATTATCTGTGTCCGTCTTGTGTCCTGTTATGATGGCATTTCCCATTGTGATTTCTGGAAGAATTCTAAGACATTTATAATACAATAGTTATGTACTCGATGTTTTTTGAATTTCAAAACATGTTAATATTGTATCGATACTCTTAAATGGGTTCACAAATACGGTTCAGATGGCTTTTTGAATCTAACTGCGTTCTGTTGTTAGAGGAAGTCAGACCTCTGTTGTTAGAGGAAGTCAGACCTTTTTAATGGCATAGCCAGAGGGGCATGAAACTACATTGCATCCAAGTTAAAACATTATGGGGCACTTACATTAAAGTTGAGGATTGTAAGATGCTTTATCCTCAGCCATGCAGATTGTTCAAAATTGACTTGGAAAAGTTGGAAGAAGACAGTTTAGGATGCATATCCACAGTTAAATAATTGATTGAACAACGTGGGGACTCAACAAAGTGTTGGATGTGTATTTAGTGCAAGGCTTTGTTTGATGGGAACTCTTCCATCACAACTTGAGGATTGTCTCTTGATGTTTTTTGATCAAAGCTAGTCCCAAATTCATAACGATTAGTAAACATTTTTTGACCAAAGTTATGAACTGTTATTACAACCACCCACAACCGGCCTCAAACATTCAGTGATAGTTGAATTCTAGTGAGGCTTGGCACAACCAGTCCACTTAACCAACCCATCAACACCTTGTCAATTAACAGATTCTCTTCATTATTAAAATGGTATTCATGCGTTATATATTTGACTAAAGCCACAAAAACAAGCCGGTTCACTTCATTGTTAAAATGTGTCCGGATATATATATATATATATATTATTGAATCCGAAAAAAAAATCAAGCTGACATTTCTCAAATGTAATTCAATTTGCAGGTACACAACCAGACATTTAGAATTCTTGTATTAAAGTTCGAACTGATTCTTGATGTCAATTGTTTTTTCTAAAGGATCTTTCCAATAATAGAGCTTACATCCTAATAATTACAATATAAGAGATTTATTGATTGGAACGTGAGTGAAACCCCATAAAATTTTTTTCCACTCAATATCGGTAACCGTAACGTATACAGGTTTACTTTTTCATACTTAAGATCTGGTTGTTTTAACATGACTGGTGTGGAAGAACAGTGAACGCTTACTCATAAAATGGTACAAATATTTATTTTTAGACATTTTTGTAATAAGTAGGTATAATGTAGGCCAAATGCTAGCTAAACTAAGAGTGAACTTAACTAAAAGTCCGAATCATGAAAATAAAAGCATCACACCAAGGTGAAGGTGAAGGCAAAGGCCTTCCATGAAAACACCAATAAAGTCTGCTGATTAGCTCATGACAAGTACACACATGCAAATGGTTCACAATCCAAGGGGCACTAAGGCAGCATTCCCACGGAGGGGATTGCTGCTCCTATTCTTATGTTTCAAGCGGTCCCATGCAACCTTCTTTTATAACAAAACTGCAAACAATAAAATCTTTTCCTAAATTTGTGTAGCGGTTGCTTAGGAAGAGTAGTATCAACCTCAGGTAGCAGTGGTGGGTTGAGAATTCACAGCAGCTGCAGAAAGATTGTGGGCTTGGTTTTTGCCTAATGTTAGCAGTGTATTAGTTAAGTAAAAAAAGTTATTCTATTTTGAAAAAATGTAATAGCAACCTCATTACAATTCCTAGGTCTTAGAAATGATCCAGAATTTTTTAGAAATAATGGGACCACTTCCCTGGAAAAACGTCATTTAAAATTTTGATGCAGTACTGACACAAATTTGTGGTTTGCCATTTTCATAGGACCACTAAGTAAGTCACTCATCTATCCAACTACTGGTGCCCTTATTGGAATGTCGACCATGATCGTTCTCCTTCGTTCCTAGTACGAACAATTGTGAAGCAGTCACCGATCAACAATCATTAGATCCTATGTAATTCTAGTAAGAATAAATTGAACATAGATGTCACTGCATTAATCAATCTACAAAATGTACATCCGAGGAATGCACATTGATTGTAGTGTACAATTCCATTAACTAAGGTAGTTTTGATGACCTCTTTCCTTGGGAAGTGCAAGCCATTGTATCCAGTGGGATGGTAAATTGATTCTCCTACTACTTGAATCCCAATTGCACCTTTGAATTCCAATTCTTTGGAATAGTGGGTTGGCTGACTTGTTCATGACGAGTGCTCATCACCCCATGGACTTTGCTAAACGGGTGAGAAGTGCAGTATTGAAAGTAATTTTTTGTTGTTGAATAAGTAATCTCTCTCATTAATTTACTCAGTAAATTGTGGTGATAACGAGTTACATGCATGACCTTGATCGAGGCTGGGATAGTCTTTTGGCAGGTTACCATCAAATTAGTGTGTATGCTTGTTGGGGTTACAAATTCTTAACCATAGCTTGGAATTCAAAGATGTGATATACATTGGAAAGCTAATGAAATGAACTATTTTTGGATGTATCCAAAAGTAGCTTTGCATCCTTTAGGGGCTCCCAACTAAACTTTCCAAAGAAAATTCTTCTCTGAGGGCCCCAAAATTCTCAACTTTCTAAAGAAAATTCTTCTTTGAGGGACTTCAAAATTGTGAAGTAGAAAAATACCCACATATAGTAAAAATTGAATTTTATATTTTTATGAGTTTCAATCTACAACAAATCCTTTCAAATTTGAGGGTACTCTTATCACATTTCAAGCTGAATCACTTCATATTCTAGTTTTTGACTCTCTTTTTTAGCAAAAAAAATGTTATAAAGGGATTGTCTTTTAAATGTAAAATTAGGAATAAGGTATAAAGAGAAATCACAGTGAAAACAAAGACTTTTGTAGCTTCTCATTTCTTTGTTGAGATTGTTACCTTCTTTCCTTGATACAACGAAGGGAACCAACACTAGAAATCCGATTGAAGCAACCTTGAAACTAGAGTGAAGATGCAACATTCGCAACGAGTGAAGCAACAACAATGAGTGAAGTAGGAAACATTTGCAACGAGTGAAGCAACAACAATGAGTGAAGCAGGAAACATTTGCAACGAGTGAAACAACCTGAGTGAAGCAACGACGACGAGTGAAGCAACAACCTTAGTGAAGCCATAACTGACATGTTACTGATTGTAGTGAGTGAAGAAACCAACATGCTTCGACTGCAACGAGCAGAGATGCCGCATCTAGTGGCGAAACCACCTCATAGAAGATCGTGCCTTGGGGGGATTTAAATACGGGTGGGCAAACACACAATCATGTGACTTAACTGCACCACTCCCACCCCATCAACAATTTGTGGTTCATTTTATTACAATTTCACTTTAACATTTTATGTTACTTTTGTTGTAATTAAATTGATTCCACATATAGCATATTAAATTCCTACAATTTAGTGTGGTGTCCATTAGGTGGCTAACTTGATTTGAGACTAAGCTTCTTATCACGATTATCTATTTTTGAATGAGCACAATTTCAATAAACATAACTACTCTTTACTTGCTACTTTATATAAAGACGTAAAAGTTTGCAATCTAGTTGACCTCAAAACATGAATTTCATTTCTCCTTAAACATAATCATATTATTTGTATAAATCCCGTTAAACTATTTCAGTCACCTAAGAAGATTAATAAAAAAAAATTCTTTTACATATTTTTCTTTTAAGAATAGGTTCGAGAAACTTAAAAGTTATTAATAATATTATAAATTAACAAATGTACAAAAAATAACAATTTAAACATACTAAAACTCCACAAAATTAATAATAAAAAAATCAAAATGTTGTATTGAAATTTAATTTTAATCTAGGACACAACACATTAAATTATGAAAAGTTAATATATTATGAAACATAAACCAAAAAAAAAAAACCAACAAACATTATATAAATAATAAGTTTATTACATATAAAAGTAATTTGCAATAAAATATGAAAAGTTGTGTAACAAGTATTTTCAACAAAATAAAGAAAATCTTTAGTAACATGGAACTCTTCAAAATACAAAATTTTATTTTTTTCAAATTTTCAAATTATATTACACTATTTTCAACCCTATTAAAGTGATTTTCTAAAGTTAAACTTTGCAAATCAAAGTTACATGCACTTGTATCATGTTGTACACATTATGCACTTTTCCACGGGGCCAAGCAATAGTGCTAAGTTCCCTATGCAATTATGGGGTGATAACTCATGTTCATATAATAACCTCAGTCTTATCATGGCACAAATTCTATAATTGTAGACGAATCCATTTCTTTGTAAGCCATGTTGTGAGGGAATACTTCAAGTAGAGGGACGATGCAACCAAGCTATGCCAAGGCTTTGGGAAGAATTGGTACTAAGGAAGAAATGTTGACCTATTTGTAGATGGAATGCGAAGAGTTGTAGATAAAAAAGACTTAAACAAAAGATGCTCAAACAAAAACAAACGAGTATGCCACAAGGCCCCTTGAATTTCAACTCTTTAATTGTTCATCAAATTCATTTGGTAGTTTTGAAAAACTCATCGAATATATTGATTCAAAGATTTTGAAAAGGTGGGATACACTTGTCAAGGTCTTTGTAAAGATGTCCAAGGAATTCAAAAACCTATTGAGGTAGAGATGAGGTCAATACTTTTAGTTTTGGCTACCTTGGAATTTTTTCTTGATCTACCATGGGCTAATGTTGGGTTAACTATACCCATGCTTCGAAATCTTCACACTTAGGTAAGATGAATTTTAGATAAGCCACCCCACTCGAGTGGAAGATACATTAAGAAGTTTGTGTCTTCATTGAATATCAAAATCATGAGTAAAGGGGACCATTTCTTTCAAGCAAGGGTGAATGATCTTGGAGACAATTCTATTAGAACAATAATATAAAGTAGGGTTTATCCCCTCTTATTGTTCTCATTTATATTTAATTATAAGATTAAATATAAGCTATAAACTTTAGTTTATAATTAAATAAATAAAAATATGAAATATTTTTATTTATTTAGTATAAACTATGGTTTATGGTTTAATTGATTTAAAACCAATTAATGTGGAGGGTTGCTTCATGGGAAGTCACACTTAGTCACTCAACTTATAAAGGGCACTCGACACGTTAAAAACCAATTGATTGAAAATTGAAATCATGTAAATTGGAGAGGAGTGAGGTAGAGAAGGTGTTTTACTCGACTTGTAAATTTGAAAGCTTCTCATATAATAGAAAATTCTATTTTTGTGGTTTTTTTTACCTCTTACAAGGTTTTATTTTATTTATGTCATTTATTTTATAATGTTAAATTAATTTTGTATTATTCATTCAACTTTTGACATGGTACAGAGTGAGTAAGTTTAGATAAATTAATTTATTTAAGTTTTTACCGTTAGCGATTAGTGGGGTGGTTACAACCTACCCCGAGTTATAAATGGACCCCCTAAAATTAATTTTACACTCTCACATGTCTCTCTTGCAAGAAGTTTTTTAAATCTTTCACATCTTATTAATTTGGTTCAAAGGTTGGATATGGCCCACCCTAAATTTGAAGTGCACGTAAATAATTTTTTTTGGAAATCTTTTATTTTATTTTTCCACCTGAAATCCCATCTCACATGATATAATAACAATAGCCTTAATATTGATTACATTCCTATATAAATGGAGAATGCTATTTGTTTACCTATGTAATAAAACATTGTTCCATATTTATAGGTGAAAGAATTTAAAAGGGTTTAACATATATTCAAAAGACTGCTTTGCATTTAAAATATTAAAATCCTTTAATAAAGCATTCACCACTCTAGTTTTTTGCTTTGTCTTGACCGCTTGTCTTATTTTTTTTACTATTGGAACTATCCTTTTATATTAATTAAAATGAAGAGAGTTACATTAGCAGGGGCGATCGGAAAACTCATGGTCCCACAAAACGCCACGAAGGCAACAAAATGTACATAAAATGCCACGTGGGCTACATCAAAATGCCCAGAGGGTAAGCAAAGATCATATGAGGAAGATCACACTAGCTCAAAATCAAACACATCGCCGCAAAACCAAGAGGAGGAGGAGGGTCATCTCATGGGGAGGGATAAACACTCATACTATTCGGCTCATCCGAGGGAGGATCAACATGCCAAGCAATCATGGCCCAAAAATTGTATTTGTAATGGAACCATAATTCCCCAACCAGGGGGAGGAGAAATAGACAATAGTCTACATGCCCGATGACGGAGAGCCCCACTACAGAGAACTAGCAACACCCTTCCCCCTTGGAGGTGGGCTCTAGCCAGGTCCTAGACATGAGGACGAAGCTGAAGGGGGCGGCCTCGAGGAGAGGTAGACACGATGGCTGCAAGGGAGTGAATTCTACGACATGGTTTGGCAGGTAGGCGGCCATCGAGGCAGTGAAATGACCGAGGTGGAAGTGGCAGAGGATCCGATGGGACCCATGACTCATACTACAGGGCACACTCCCCCAGTGATCTAGAAGCTCCTGTATATGAGTGAATTCCAGGGAAACCTTCACCGCTTGAGCTTGAATCTATATGCGCACATAGTAGCCAATATAACCACTTTGTCATTAGTGGAAAATAAAGCAACATATTGATTATGCTAGAAATATTAAATAATTACAAGCTTTTCAAATCTAAAACAGAATACAGGCTCAAAAAAACTGCCAAAGAGTATCAAGGTAAAAAGGCCAAGGACTGAGATCTCCAAATAAGGCCAGATGAAAAATTAAAGAACTTTGGATGGTAGGGCTAGAATAAATAATGAATCCATGATCATATAGATTAAGCATAGGAGACATGACCAAAATAAGTGCTTAAAAGACTCCAGGCAGGAGCAACAAGGGGAATTCAGGATTGGGGATGTTGAGTATGACTAAGATGTTCATCCACAGGTAGACCTTGATAGACAGAGATACCAGAGATAATTTGATTAACTTTGGGCTTAAGAAGAGAATTCCTATGTACGAGAAATTTGACGAAGCCTAGTGGAATGCATAGATAGTAACCCCCACTAGGCAGTTGAGCTTGTCAATGGTGGGACAAGGAGAGGTCTCAAAAGATGGTCGATTATTCTGGAATTGTAGCGAAGGAAAGGAAATTCCTTGGTTCCACCACCAATCGCACCACCAAGCCTTCTGGGGGTTTAAGCCCCAACTTGTGGAGCATAACATCAGGTAGAAGCTCCTAAATTTTGTCATATCGATGGGAGGTCTGAATTGGAAAGATTGAATTTCAATTTGAGCTTGGGCTAAGGAACCTAATCTCTATGGGTAGCTAAATCATTTATGGTATGAATGGCCTTATGAGAAAAGACTTAAGATCTTTGATGCCCAAAATTTCCGCAAGTGGAAGATTATCATCAGCAATGACGAGAGGCTACTAAATATTCTGAGAGTTAAAAGAGATCCCTGTGCGAAAACCATCGCCGATCTAATACATCATTGGATTGACCCTCTCAAAATATTTCCAGATACTTTTGGGAATAAAGGTGCATGTAATTTTGACCAGATATTTCGTTATAATAAGGGTGTGTAACCCAATATTATTCCAACATATCTTCCCGTATACGGTACTCCAGAAGCAATGTAATGTTGTAGGAGGATTTTCTAGGTCTGGTTTCCTAAAAAACAACAAATCAACCATTTATAACATAAATCCACACTTTTTCGATAAACATCGATGATTCCCATACCACTATGATCACGATGAAGGCAACAAACATCCCAAGCCACTTTGTGGAAGGCAGCTGAACCAAAACTTTTACATCATAAAAATTCTTGCGATAGCCTAACAAATTTGGAAAATGAGGTGGGAGAAGGGCACCAACAGACAGAGTAATAAACATGAGTGGCAGTGATAATTTTATTGCAAACTTGGTATTTACCTTCCAGGAATAGAGTTTGGAAGTCCACCGAATGACCTTATTCTCCACTCTGTTAATAACATATTGCCACAACATGGTAGAGTCACTGTCAAAGGAAAAGGGAATGGCCAAAAATTTTAATTTCTCATCGTGGCCAATCCATCTCTAGGGGTAAGCTTACAACCAGTTCAGGATAGGTGATTAGCTTTTTCGGTAACCTAAAGTCTTAGCCATTTGAACGTTGGATCCAGAGGAAAGACAGGAAGTGTCAAGATAGTTAAAAACCTTAGCAACATTCTGTTTTGATTCAACATTAGTAAGGATGGAATCATCAATAAAGTGACCATTGATGAGTTGTGTCACAAGATCAGGAAGGAAAATCCACTGAATGTGACCTTGAGCAGCATGATGCGCAATAAGATACCCTAATGCATCAACAACAAGAACAAACAAAGCTGGAACAAAAGGGCACCCCTGTTTGATAGAATGAAAAGGCCGATGGCAGTGGACTGATGGTCATTAATGATAAGGCGATTCGAAGCATTAAAAAATAAGGTGTTGACTTCCGAACGGAAGAATTCACTGAAGCTAAGGGCTTTAAGCATAGCCAAAATGAATGGCCATTCAATACATTCATAAGCCTTCTCGAAGTCAATTTTGAGAAATAAAGGCTTTTACAAAGAAACCTTGGCCCATTCTATGTCTTCCCACACAACGAGAAGATTATCAAGAATATATTAACCTTTAAGAAAACTTATTTGTTCAAGATAAACAATTTTGGGCAACAAATCAATTATGCGAAGAGCCAAGGCTTTGAAATTTTTTTATAAGAAATGTTTAGCAGAGTGATGGGTCACTAATTTTTCATCTGCTTCGGATTGCCAAATTTAGGGATGAACTTGATGTTGCCTTGATTGATGAAACTCCCAAGGAATTTCTTTAGAGAGCTTCATTATAGACACAAATAAAATTAGGACCCACAAAAGACCAAGTCACTTAGTAGAATTCAAATGGGAAACCATCCAAACTTGGTGATTTGTTATCAACTAAGTAGAGATATCTTGAATGGAGTTCCTCCAAGGTAAGAGGAGATTCACAAGGAGTCCACTCATGGGGGGAAAGCTTGGTAGGAACCATATCAATACATCTCTGACAAGGTGACAACTCACTCACTCGAAACCTCTTGATATTGAAAAACTAGACGATAATGCTCCACAAAAGCATTTGTGATCTTTGGTAACTCCGTGAGCCGCTGATGAGAAGCATAAATAGCTTTGATATGTTGATGAGAATGCATGACATAGAGGGAATTGAGAAATATTTTAGAGGCTTTGTCTCCTACCTTAAGCTAATGAAGCCCCGACTGGATCTGAGCGCCAAGGGATGAATGAGACTTGATGATCTTGAGATTGTGTTGGGTTTCTGCTTCCTGAACCTAAAGAGTAATATCAAATGGATTGGCCTCCGGTAAGAGTGAGATCATCATCTGAATTCTTTGTGCAGATCCAAATTGGCTCTCTTACAGACTATGGCCACCTACTTTCCAAAATAACAGAGAAACCTAGTGGTGTGATGAATCACTGCTTCCCACCATGAGATCCAAGTAGCAATGAATGACGGATGTGGCACCATGTTCCAAACCTTGGCAATAAGTGGGACCACTCTGGGGTGACTTAGTAGAGAAATATTAAGATAGAATTAGTTAGTGGGAACCTTAAAGCCCCCCCCCCCCCCCCCCCCCCCCCCCCCCCGCCAAAAAATATTAAATGTAATCAAGTGGTGATCTGACAAAAAGCACATCATACCACACCTTAATAGCAGAGGATCCTTGCATGTCAAAATCAAAACAAGTCTGTTGTGAGAGAAGTGCATAATCAAGTCTCTTTAACACCTGATCATATTCTTCTCGAAGACCAATTATACCAAGATTGAGCTTTAAATTCTTTCCTTCATATGAGCAATAGATCAGAAAGTCCCCAACAAATTTTAAAGAAATACTAGGCCGCAAGCTTGCCAACATACCAGCGCATAGGGAGGGAACCACATTTATCATCCAGATGCTCTATCATATTAAAGTCACCACACATAATCCAATAAGCAAGAGGTAAGTTATCACCTAACCATTTCCTTAAATTTGTTCTTTCAGAGTCATCATTAGGGGCATAAATATTAAGAATACCAAAACTAATATCATTAATAGCCATAATCACCCACACAACCCGATTACCATGACCTTGGCCCGAGATAGTGATTAAGGCCAAAAATTTCGATGCAATGGAAATTCCATCACCACCTTTACCATCAATGTGTTGCGTATAAAAATGTGTGAAATATGGAGCAACATAAGTTAGAGTATTTTGAAGTAAAAAACCAGAAATTTGAATTTCATGTAAACAAATATTATCTAAATTGGTAATACACTAGCAAGCTAAACAAACAGAGAATTTTTGAGAGGGATCTGTTATACCCTGAACATTCCATGAGATGAAATTCATGAAAAATAAGACATATCAAACTCCCTCTGATCATCCTCAAAACCATCCTCCAAGCTGAGAATAGAAAAGTTATTGGCAAATGGAATCTGATCTGAATCTGGAAGCTCGACTTGAATGGAGTGGAATTTGGCCCCAATTTCCTCTTGCACGTTGTGGGACACCTCTTGGGGTGGACTGCGAGAGCGTTGTAGAGGAAGAGAGGTTGAAGCAAGATTCCCATAATTCTCAGATCTTGAAAGAAAAACCCGGCTGTGCGAGGGTTTGGAAGGAATGGAAACTGGTGGGCGAGGTGGCTTTGAGCCCGACTCATCCTTGGATGGAGGAGGAGAAGGAGGGGGGTAGATGAAACCTCTTGAGTGAGTTTCACACCAGAGCCTTTCTTATTCCCTACCATAGTCCAACCATGAGTCAGAGGGTGGGAAATATCAAATGCAGTGGTCCAGGGCTTGACAGTGAAAAACACGTGTTGGGGAGGTTAAAATAAACCACCTTTTGAGATATACGCAGGGACCCAACTTAAATATCCAGGTGGTCCCACAAGATCTTTCGCAAGCTCGACTTTGACACACACACATTTGTTAGGATAAGTGAAAAAAATGTTGTTTTTCATGGAAAATCACCCTGCCAATGGGTTTCACAATCTCTGTCAAAAAGGACAAGAGATGAACAGGAAGACTAGGGAGTTCAATTCAAATGGGAAATTTTAATGAAACTTGGTCTAGTGGGGCTAAAATCCAGAGTCCACCAAGAAATCACTAACAAGTTATTCCCTAAATACCAATAAGCCACCTTAAGAAGGATGGCTTGAAGCTGGGAAGGCTCACAAAAGGAGAACATATAAAACCCCTTGGTGAGGTTACGAATACCTAAAACCATGATACCGTTGGACTCCCAATGGTTTTTTATCTAGTTTTTAAGGTAGGCTTCTAAAGGAATGCGGCCACAAAAAGGCAATAAGGCAATTGTTTTGATACCACTTGACCACACGGTCTAAAATTTCAACAGAAATAACAACATCCAGGCAGGGGCGTGTCTTGCCCTAGGCAACCTAAGCAGTTGCCTAGGGCACACAAAAGGGAGGGCGCCACATTTTCTAACAAATTTTCCAGGTCGGCTAGGTAGTCGGCTAAGGTTTGTTTAAAATTTTACAAAAAGCAATTGATACTAAAGTAATTGTCTAGGTCCCACTACAGACTATAGTTTCAAATTCTTTATCACTCTGAGCTTAGTGTTGTTTACAAATTACAGTCACAGACCAGAGACAATGAGCAGTGAGCTGTGAGACTACAGTTTCTTCCTCCACCGGAAAATCCCCCCAACTTAGATTACCTCGCCAGAATTCTCATATTCCTCTCTTCCCACGGTGTCTTCGCCAGAATATAATCAGCCCCGTGTGCACAAAAAATTATGGACTGACGAGCATTTCAGAATTATTGGTGGAACTTGCAAAATTAGGAGGAAGAGGAGGAAAAAATAAATCTTCAACGGCTCTTCTGCTGATGGAAACCAATAGAGATTTCATGGAGGCGTGGCAACATTTGTATGAGAGCACAATCATGGGCGGGTCTCCATTTGAGAGAGGCCATGAAGGGATGAGCGTGTGGGAATATGCGAATCTACATCCCTGCATCAGCAACTATAGTTTCAACTTTCAAATTCATTTTTTGTTCTCATCTAAAATCATTGAAATATGATAGGACAAAACAGATCTGAAATCAGTCAATTTAAAGATTTTCGCAAAGGTGTTTAGGTTTTTTTGGATGAATTGTGTATTGAGATTATGTCTAGAAAAGCTTAGCCAGGATAACAAAAAAAACAAATAAATCATTTCTAGATCGAAGATTCTGGCAAATAAACATATAGGTGGGTCGTTGGTCTCGGGTGGGAGGGGGCATACGAGCCGAGTACTGCCTAGGGCGCTCGGAAACCTTAATTTGGCCCTGCATCTAGGGAGGATTTAGAGTCTATACCTCATCGTAAACTTTCAAAACAAACTTCCGTGCGCGCTTGGGATCCATTTCCACCTTTAGTTGCAACAATCCTTGCAATGGAAGGAGAGACAACCATTTAAAGGCAACTTTGTGCCTTAGTGGCGAAGAAAATAGTCGGGTTCTACTATGATAGGACTGTGGGATAACCCTAAAAAAGCTAAGGAGACATAACTCCCACAATATCATATGGTAAGTGAATGCATGAAAAAACCCTAGCAGAGCAAGTTCTCCCCAGAAACAACTAATAAGTTAAAAATTTTGTCTTATATTTTTTTCATTACACCGAAGGCGTTACTATTTGGAGTTCAATCTGCTTGTGTCAGAAATCAACGGCTTGAATTGGAAATCCGTAGATGCGTCGAAATCTCAACGGCCAACAAAGCTCCACGTGGATGTCAGGAAAGGTCAGATCAGGGCTGTGACAGTCTGGGTGGAGATAGTGACTCGTGGAAAGTGATTAAGTATTGCAGCGTACACAATTCATGGGTATCCTCAGGATCAATTAACATTTTCCAGAGCACAGCTCCAAAGGGCCACTCTGACTGACATTACAGGTAGACGACGGAGAAATCACGCGCAGGGTTCGAACTTAGAACCTTCGTCTCGGCGGTGGTGTCCGAAGTATATTTACATTTTGAATTTATGTATTTTAAATTTATCTCCCCCAAATAAATTATAAGTTTATGTAATTTTGATGTTATACGTATAACATTTATTAATATAACGTGGTGTAGATTTATTGCTTCAATGTGTTGCACGTTTGATAAGATTCTAAATTGCTTTAGTTTAGTTTGATAATGGAACCCCAAAAACAGGACTAAAACAATGGAGATTCCAGATCACACACCCCAAAAAACAGTAAAAAATAGTGATATCAATTATCTTTTTCTGTGAAATTATGCGAGTCGGGGGAGGCCGATGCCGGAGTGGGAGCAGGGATGTGATGCAGGCGGCAACGAAACGAGCCTGCGTGCTTCGTGGGAGCGCATACACACGTTTTAACCGCACCCATGTTTGACAAGGAATCCACCGGCCACGATTTCCGCATCGACATCTTCAACTGTTTCAGATGGGGAGCATTATTCCCCTGTTTCACCTCCAGCGCCAACAGGTCCGAGGTGCTCATTACAATGTTAAATATTTACCTGGGCACAAATTAAAATACCCAAAACGAATTGGGATAAGAAATTGATTTAAAACTGAGATTTTGGAATTGAAAAGGCTTCAATCGATAGGGGAAGAACGAACCGTGTGCTTAAAAAATCGTTGCCCAATTGTCAACGGAGGATCAGAACAGAAATCCAAACTATTATTATAAATAAAAATTAAGTGAAGAAGAGAGATTATTATTATATTATAGCAAGAAAACTATTATAAACACTATTAGCATTTATTTAAGTGGCTATTGGAAAAAAGATGAAAGGTAGCCACTCGCCACAAAAAGACCAATATAAAAATTTATGAGCTTACAAGAGACTTTCTAGAGTTAAATACACAAACCATATGATCTTAGAGATTGATCCAGTAGTGGAATCCAAAACATACACCACTGTTATTCAAACAAATTTGTGAAAAATAAGGTATTCATCATCAATCGCTATTAAATTTCATTAATTTAGTAAGAGACTTTTTAGAATTTAGCATGAATTTATTAGTAGGATATTGGGGGAAAAAAATGAATTAAGAGTGATATAATCTTTATAATGTTTCAATCTTTTTAAAAAAAAATTATTGTACTTCTATATTCTTTGAAAATGTTGATGAGACGTAGTTTTTAGATAATGTAATATCTAGGTCGAACAAGTGTCTTGAACCTGTCAAAAAAATTATTATTTATTTTTGAAATAATAGTTTGTATTTATATTTTAAGTGTTCAACCATGACTTTTTTAAATCAAAAAGTGTATTTTTATTTGACTTTAGTCATTTCTCCTCCTATTTGCATGAAGAAGAAATACAACCAACCCTTCTGGCACCAAACACTAGGAAATGACCCTAATCGTTCTCTACTAACCATCATGTTCATTGTTGTTTAACTCTTTAATCATGACTTTTGATTCCACTAACATATAACATATAACTTGAGATTAGCTTTGCCGCTCCGAAGCCCAATTCGATCACTAGAGCAGCAAACTGCAATACATTACAATGTTTGTTAATTTATAGGGGGAATGAGGAAGGAGTAACTCCGCGACGTCTCTCCAGGGAAACATTTTCTTTTGCTTGCCGGTCCTCGACTTGAAATAATCAAAGTCAAATTTAAAATTTATTCGAAAAATGATGGTTTCCGAGAACGACATTGAATGAAAACAATGGCGAGGTTTTTTTTAAAATTCATGAAGGGGCAAACAGTTTGGTCCATGTGGGAGCTTTCCATGTGTGTTGTTGCGAAGTGTTGGCTTTTTTTATTTTCCACCTTCTTTATTTGGCATGGTGATATTGTCAATTATCTCATCGTCCCTTATGTTCCTTGTGAGGTAGGGGTGTCGCAAAAGTCATTCTCACCGCCATTCTCAGAGTCAATTTGAGTGGGGGTTCTTTATGTTGTTGTGACTCTCCTCCACGTTTTCAATGCAGGGTGGGACTTTCCAGCTTCTTGTTGCGATGTTGTGTACCTCTGCCTTCTTCTAGTAATGTTCTTTGGTTGGGGTTTACTATATTTCTTGGTGAGATTAAGTTCAAACGTCGAATAAATCTACAAAGGCGACTGAAAATGCAACCATTTTTGGCTATGACCCCATTGATGAGGGAAGGACCTTCCGAACGATGTGTGGGGCAAGCTTGATGATAGGGACACCCCCCTCCCGCGAGCCTCTTTGTTGTTGTTGTTACTTGATACTCTTGTTCTGTAATTGTTTGTTTAAATTTGTCTCTTTGTAGACTTTGTTCTTAGGCCACATATGTTGCCTAGTGTGAAGACTTGCATGACGTGCTTCAATATTGTCTTTTTTTTGTGTGAATAGTTAAAACTATTTTATTGATTTGAGTAATATAGCCACTATTTCTTCATTTTTTTCTTAAATTGAAGAATGAACAATTTAATTTGGGTGTATGAATAATCAGATGACCCTAACCATCACGCAAGTTCATGATGGGGTCAACCAAAATGGCACCCATGACCTGCGTGATGCGAATGCAACATTCTACCACTACCTTACACGTCATTTACAAAAATATTTTGACAAGCTTGACTTTATCTTCACATGCAAACGTACGTGAGGCTTAGGCTCCTCCTTAATAATCGACTTTCACATGTACATTTTCTCGTTGATTTGTTCAAGAAAAAAGGAAGAAATTCTTAATGACAGTCAAACGAACGAAAAATTTAAAGTCATAATTAATTGCTAACAATTCACAAAAAATTATCCACTACCAACAATCGTTATAGAATAGCTATCAACAAAGGTTTTTTTCTCTAAATTTAAGTTGTTTTAGCTTTAGTGTTAATGGCAAAGGGGTATTTATTTTGCCAAATTTTGAGTTTGATGTCAAGAATTGAGAGGTATATATTTTGTTAAGTTCACTTGGGATTTTCACCTTTTCCAGTTTAGTATCAACAATTATGGGGTATCTATTATGTGAAATTTATCTTGAACTTGAGTTAGTATCAAGAACTATGGGTTATCTATTATGCAAAATTCACTTTGAACTTGAGTTAGTATCAAGAACTATGGGTTATCTAAACTGTGAAATTCACCTTGAACTCAAGTTAGTATCAAGGATCTAGGGGTATCCATTCCATTAAATTTTCCTCGACTTAGTGTTGAAGATTAATGAGTATCCACTCAACCAACTTTCTCTCGAACTCAACTTAGTATCAAGGACTAACGAATATTTGTTCCGCTAAAATCGCTCAACTTATTATTAAAAACTAAGGATATCAATTCTAACAAATTCATCTAGGATTTACCTTCTTGATTTAGTATCAAAGACTTTGAGATATCTATTTTATCAAATTTAGGTGGGATTTACTTTCAATTACCTCCTTAAAAATTTACAAGTGAGTGAAAAAATATCAATTATAACACATTATCATACTCAATAATCATAAAACCCCTATTATGTTTGAGTGGTTGCTTATTTTTCACCTTCACATAAAATTTGGATGAAAAAGACATGATTTTAAAACAGATATTAATAAAATCTTTAAACAATGGCTGAGCCACTTGTCTAACATAAACAATTGACATGTTCACATGAATTACGGAATGTTTAAACATTAAACTGCATGTGCACCAGACAGAGAAGCGACAACCTCCACATGGAACCATATTATAAGTCAAAATAAAGAAAACACATGATTGCCAAACAAAATACAAATGAAGTTGTATATTATAAACCGCCCAAAGGAAAGGTGTAGCTTTTGGTTTTGAGTCAAGGGCATTTTCATTTATTAAAGCCACCCAATGGAAAAGGTCCATAGTGGCTTGCACACTTTGAATACATCCATTTTAAAAGCTTCTTATGTCTCAATTGATCTAACTCCATGATATTGATATGTCAAATTTATACTCCCATCACATAGACTTTTAGTGGTATAGGTGACCAAAAACATGGAAGCCACTAATCTTGAATAAACCTTGTATATACACATAAAAAATGGTCCCAAAAGCATGATATATACAGTTAAAAATTGTCCCAAAGTATTTACTATTTGTTAGAATAGAGATTATTGATATGTTTTTTGTTAAAAAAAAAAAATATAGTTCCTGATTTTTCTTTCAACCCTCTTTAATTTTTATTTTTAATCTTTTTATATTTCTCCTAACTTAATTTTTTTTTATCAAGAGTGATTATATACTTTTGATATTCAATTTGTTTATAAATATGTAACCACCCTAAGTCATTTAAGGTCTAAGGGAAATCTAAGAATCAAGAAGTGCACTTAACATTCTATAGAAGAATTATTAAGTATTTGTAGGCATTCTAGAGAAGATCAAATATTCATTCAAGCACACAAGTTTATTTTCATATGCATCAAAATACACGTGTTGATCACCAAGGTTAGTTATTGATATAAGATTTAGAAATGTATATGTACCAATTTGTAACAAGTTTTAAATGTAGATAGAACCTTTAAATGAAGTGCTTCATCTATATTTCTACTCTTACAAAATCAATCACACCACTTATCAACATCAACTACAAAAGTAATAACTATACCTCTAAATCAGATAACATATACCATTCGGCGGTCAACATTGCATTGTACACATGCCATTGCTAGTTGACTAGGGCATAGGTTTTAATGACCGCTTGGCATATACTCGTTCAAAGACTGCTCAACATTTGCTTTGCTTGCATGGTTGGCGCTTGAGATAGGTGGCATGCTTGGTTTGGTCGGTCATAACATGATTGGTTTCGAATGCTGTAGTATTTGCTTTGCTTGGTGGCTTCGGACCTTCGGTCATGGACCACTTTAACAAATATGCTTTATTCAACGGCTCGCCGTAATGCTTGGCTTCATGGCATGTTTGGACCGCTTACATAATGCATTGCGTGACATGCATTGGAACTTGGTGGTTTGCTCCTTGGGACGTGGCACTTGGTTTGACCGCTGCTTGAATGCTCCACCGTGGTAGGTTAGTGGGTTGATTAATTTGATACGGGCCACTTTGGAATATTGTGACTTGGCCGCGTATCTTTGTTTTCCATCCGCTTAGTTAATATGAATGCATAGGCATAGTAGTAATTTTTTAAAAAAGTTTGGAAACATTAATTTAATATTTTTTAACTATATCCAAGGAAAGGATCTTAGGGTAGTTGGTAAAAAGTTTCTTGCGAGAACCTCTTGGTCAAGGGTTGCAAACCAGTCTAAATTGTTTTGGGGGGATTTTTTTTTTAATATAAAACTTAAAAAGTTGAAATTTCGTTTTAAATTGTTAGGATATTTTGGTACTTAAATTTGTGCTCTAAATATCCAACGGGTAGTGGTTCTTGGGCCTCCTAGTAATTATGAGGTCCAAGGTTCAAATCTTAGCTCCGTGATAAGACAACCCACTACCATCGATTTGGATACCCTGATAATAGGGCACCACGATAATGTGGTTTAATCCGTGGGCTCGTCGAGTGCTTAAACTACCATCCTTATGGTTCCACGACCGGTGTGGGATGGTGATGCCACAAGGGTTAGGGCCATCTCCCTAGGTAAATCAAGCGAAAAAAAAAATTGCACTCTAAATATTAGTGAAAAATATTATGAAATTCAATGAATATTTTTTTATCAAGTAAACTTTTTTTTGGATAAAATTTAAAATGAGATTGAATTATTGTCGCTAAAATTAATAAAACTTTTTTATCGAATCTTAAATAAATATTATTAATGAGATTTTAGTTATTATCTTTAATGTAAGTTTATAAAAATTATAACATCGTGTTATTAACCAAAGGTCAATGTATATATATTTTTCTTATGAAGTTATTAATAAAATCGAAAAAACCGTCTTTTTGTGCATTTAAAACGCAGGTGGTAAGTTAATTACGCTGAGTGAGGAAAAAACTCCAAATTTCGGCACAATTTTTTTGGATTGTCAAATAGAGACAACAAGGAGAATCTACTCAGCATCTAAACATTCTTACATTTTAAATTGAAGCCTTAAATTCGTCTTAAACCTAATTTTTTTTATCGAAATTATAAAACAAGAATTGATTATACATTTTTTTTTTGTAAAAATCTAGATTTTCAATTGAGTTTTGAAAGTTTCATTTAAAGTGGGTTCTGAACAATACTAATTACAACATCTGGAAAATTTGACTGAAAGATGAATTCATGGCATGAAAGCTGTGGCCTGTTGTGAATGGTATAGAAAAACGCCAATAGCTAGACAAGTGATAGCGGACAATGTTTCCGTAGTTACAACAGAAAGTGCAAGAAGCAATGTCGATCATTTTGCGAAGCGTACTGGACGACTTTTTGCTACACATTGAAAACCAGGAAAATCCTAGCGAAACCTCAAATTTGTTAGAATCAATGCGTAAAGGTATGCACCTTTCTAAAATTATAAAATTGATTTTTGAACTAATGACAAATCCCATGAAGGGATATGAAAAAGTGGTTATTTTTCAGCCAAAATTAAACATATTAAATCTCAATTAGATGGATGTAACTATAATTTGATTCAAGACAAATTATTATACTTTATCATTCAAATGAACATTCATGAAAGATTTAGAAACCTCATTTCCATCTTAAACTCAAAATATCAAATTGAACAAGATATTCCCGACTTATCTACACTTAGTGCTCTCTTGATTCATGAAGTGCAAGTCATGACAAAATTTGATTCGAACGAGAAGGCCACTCAGACATTTCTCGCTCAAAATCATAAGAAAAACTTGTCTAGGGTTAACAAGAATCAAAAGTTCAAATCAAACTTTAAACCCCCCAATAAAGATAAGAAACCGGTGGATAATCACCCAAAAGTCATTTTTGATGGAAAATACCATAATTGTGGGAAATTTGGTCATAAAAAGGAAGACTATAGGGTAAACAAAAATAAACCAAATTTCAAAAATCAGAAAAGAAACAAACCAAACAAAATCAAAACTAAAATCAAAAGAACAATAAAAAACCTAATGTAGTTGCTTTATATGCTGTATTAATTATTGCAAAATAAAACAAATAGATCTTAGATAATGGTGCGTCTACGGACATGACATATATATTTGATATTCTTTCTGATAACAGAGAATGTAATGATCAAATTTGTCTTGGCGACCATTCCATTTTTATGTTCAAAGTCAAGGTAGAGCTAATTTTTAAATTGTTATATAAATGATGTTTTGTGTGTTCCTAAATTAAAAATGAATTTCTTATCAATTTCTTAACTAACTCAAAACAACTATAACATAATTTTACTAAAATATAAATGGTTTATAAAAAATGATTAGATATTACTCTTGCATAATGAATACAGAAGAATAATTATATATAATTAAAGGTTTTACAACTGTCTCATGTCTTTCTACTAAAAATAAGAATGATTTACAATTATGACATGAAATATTAGGTCATGTTAACTTTAGAAGCGTGTATGATATGTCTGGTTTGAACCTAGTTGTTGGACAACCTCCTATCTCTCATGTTCGAGAAACTTGTGAAGGGTGCTTACGTGGTAAGAAGTCTACAAACCCCTTCCATAACCATCATAAAATCAACTCCTCTGAACCTCTTAAACTTGTTCATAGTGATGTTAGAGGACCTTTAGAAGTTCCTTCCATAAACAGTTCATTGCATGTAGTTACTTTCATTGATGATTATTCTCGCATGATTTGGTCTTTCTTTATTAAAAACAAATAAGATGTTTTATCTAAATTTTAAAAAATTAAAGTTTTAATTGAAAATAGTTCTAGTCACAAAATTAAAAGACTTATAACTAATAATGAAGTTAAATGCATTAAGAAAACATTTGATTCTTTTTGTGTCAACTGTGGAATTCAAAGGGAACTTACCACTCCCTATTCTCCTCAGCAGAATGGTATAGCGGAAAGGAAAAACCACACCATTCTTGAAATGGCTAGACCCATGTTACACTCAACTCAAGTCCCTAAATTTTTATGGGCTAAAGCTATGAATACCGTAGTTCGTATTCTGAATATAGTCCCTACTAAAGCCCTATTTCAATATAATCCTATAGAAAATGGACTGATAAGAAACTTAACGTATCTCATCTGAGAATCTTTGGAAGCTTTGCCTCCAACTTCATTCCTAAAGCTAAAAGGAAGAAGTTAGATCAAACCTCCTATCCTTGCATATTTGTAGGCTATGAAGGTAAAACAAAAGGTATAATGATCAACGACCCTGCAAAACGTGAAGTTATTGAGAATAGAAATGTTAAATTCTTGAAAAACTTTTTTGTAATTCATCATCTATTTCTTCTGTTTATAATGAATTTAATGAGGTAGAAAACAATGATATTGATGAATGTAATGAAGAAAAAATAGATTGTAATAATGAATCTATAATTGAAAATGAGTATTTTCCCATGTCCTCTATAACGAAATGACCTAAATGAGCTTAATCTTTATTTTAAAACTCTAATCCTGATAATCTTAGAAAGATGACTAGAAGCCATTATACCTATCATGTCTTAATGACTATGTATGACCCGAAACCCTAATCTTTCGAATAAGCATATCACAATGAAAGATGGGTAGAAGCCATGAAAGCTAAATAATGTCTTAATGAAAAATCAGACTTGGGATCTTGTCCCTCCTCCAGAAAAACGTAGTAATGTTGGTTGTAGGTGGATTTACAAAATTAAGTATAAGGTTGATGACAATATTAATGAATTCAAAGTCAGGTTAGTAGCTCGTGGGTTTACTCAAAAACCTGGTATTGACCATGTAAAAACCTTTGCTCCTGTTGCAAAAATGAGCACCGTTAGGATTCTCATTGCCTTAGTTTCTCAATATGATTGAGAAGTTCACCAGATGGATGTTAAGAATGCCTTCATGAATGGTGATTTAAAAGAAGAAATTTACACGACCTAACCTAAAAGTTTTGAATAACCTAGAAAATAACTTTTTGTTTGTAAACCGAAAAAATCTCTATATGAATTTAAACAAGCTCCTAAAGTTTGGTATGATTTTTTTTTTCTTTCAAAGATATTGGTTTCACTAATTTCTCTTCTAATAATGCTCTCTTTCTTAAAATTGAAAATAATCAGATTATTATTATTGTGTTATATGTTGATGATTTTCTTATTACCAACAATTCAAATAGTTTAATTTTTAAACTTAAAACTAAATTAAAACAATACTTTGAAATGACTGATATGAGATTATGACATCATTTTTTTGGCATGACAAATTTTCAAGATAAATATTGTATTTTTGTATCTCAGTCACAATATGCTACTAATTTACTTAAAAGATTTAAAATGGTGGATTGTAAACTTGATGTTATTCCTATTGAAGTTGGTTGTAAACTTGATCTTAAACCTACATGCGAAAAAATAACCCTACTCTTTATAGGTAGTTTGTAGGTAGTTTACTCTATCTAACAATCACTAGAATTGATATTGCATATGTAGTATGTATTGTTTCTATATTCATTCATGAACCATATCAGGATCATTGGAAGTTAGCAAAAATAATATTAAGATATATTAAAGAAATAATTTATTTTGATTTACACTGCACTTTTTTTGTTAATGTTTGTTTATACGTATATTGTGATTTTGAACATGCTTGTGATGTAATACATAGAAAATCTACAACTGGATGTGTTTAAGTTTGGTACAAATGTCATTACTTGGAGTAGAAAAAAACAACTAACAGTCTCCATCTCTTCTACTAAGGAAAAATATAGAAGTACAATAGAAGCAGTAGAAGAATCCATTTGGCTAAAACGACTATTAGAAGAAATTCACATCGAAGTTAAAGGAAGTAATCCTCTTTTATGTGATAGTCATATTTTTATTGCTCTAGCTAATAATCTAGTTCATCACCAAAGAAAAAAGCATATAAATATTCATATGTGTTTCATTCAAGAGAGGGTACTCTGTGGTGATATAGATCTCCAGTACTGTCTTAGTGAAGATCAAGTTGTAGACATATTTACAAAGCCATTGTGTGTCATGAAGTTCTGCAAGTTTCGTGCAATGATTGGCCTTTTAAAGTTGTCATTGAGGGGGAGTGTGCATGACAATGCCACCTCCTAATGGTCAACCATGTGTTTTCTTCTTCACCTCTATACTTCTGCTCCATAAAAACATTGTAAAAGATATGTTTATGATCTAAGTAAAGTTATTAATCTAAGTTTACTGTGTATTCCAGTAATAAAACATCATTTTGTAAATGAGATCCTTACTTTATAAAAGACTCATAAGGTGCTCATGTATTTTTTCCATAAGAAACTACGAGATGTAGTCTCACACATTCTGTTTAGCCTAAATCATCAGTTCTGATTTATGGATTCCAAATCCTTTTGTATAAAAAGGTAAGTTTAACATGATGAAGGTGTATAAATCATTCAAAAGTGATATGCTAGCCTAAACCCTCAGCCTGGTTTAAAGATTGTAAATCATGTTTATCCTCTCTTATTGTTCTTATTCATATTTAAGCATAAGATTAAATATCAGTTATAAAATTTAATTTATAATTAAATAAATAAAAATCTAAAATTAATATAAACTATAGTTTATGGTTTAATTGATTTAAAATTACTTAATTTGGGGAGGTGCTTCATAGGAAGTCACACCCGGTCACTCCACTTATAATGGGCACTCGGGCCCCAGTAAAAATCAATTGATTGGATATTGAAATCATATAAATTGGATAGGAGCGAGGTGGAAAAGGTGTTTTACTAGACTCTGTAAATTTTTTCTTTGATGAAAAGGATCCTATATTATATTAAATGTAATAAGATACAAGATAGTTTTTTTAAAAAGCAGGCGGTATCAGAGCACGCCCCAAAACCACAAACAAAGTAGGCCAAGCCTAGGAGAGAAACAAAAATAGTAGGTAAATCCTAGGAATACATCAAAACAAAAGAAACAGATTCAAGATGTTGCATCAAAGATCCCAAAAGGAGGATCGTGATCATCAGACCATCCTAGACCAGGGAGGTCCTTGCCAGCGTCTGAAATGTCCCAACCCGAACCAAGACAGGCCTCCTCTTCATTGTCAGCCGCCACCTACGTGGGAGAGATGGCAAGATTAATTCGGGGGAACTTGTTCGAAGGCAGCGGGGACAGAGGTAACATGTTCCAGCCATCGTGGGTGCATGGCTCAGGATAAAATGACGAGCCCCATCTGGGATGACAAACAGGGGGGAGCCCCAACCTTGTTGGAGAACTAGTGGGGAAGCATTCCTCCGCTGATGATTGTGTAGAAAGCGGTGAGAATGAATGAATGAATGTCGTTGAGAATAGCTCCGATGACCTCCACGGGAACAACTACCACGTGACAAAGAACATCAAGAAGGTGAAGGTGGTTCTCGGTCGACATTACACGGGGCATCACCCCAATGTACAGAAGATTATGTAAATGTTCCACCTCCAAGGCAACTTTATTACCTTGGACTTGAATCTGTAGAATCACATTGGTGATAACCGTAGATTTTTTATACACTGAAAATTACTGATCAACTTCAGAATTAGCAAATAAAAAATCATTTCGTTCTTTCCATATCCAAAACAAAATTTCCCCTCTGAAAACATGCCAAATCTAGGCGAACATATGTGGAATTTTGGGGCTATCTCCTAAAAGAATGTGCTACCAAGTAAAACACTTAGGTCTGAGAGGGAAGAAAAAAGAATGAATCCAATTCCAAGCACGCTGTGCTTTGGGGCATAACCAGAAGAGGTGTGTCAAGGTTTCCAAGTGGCTATAGAATGGACACTTGGGAGCCAGAACCCCAATTTGAACTAGGCAAGAATCAATTGGAAGACCTTGGTTTAGAATACACCATAAAAAATGTGTAATTTTTGGTTCCACACAGACAAACCAAACAATGCCAAATATCCTTCTCCAACATGACGGGAATAATGCACCCCCACTGAGTGTTGAGTTTTTCAACCATGGGAAAATGTGGGGAGAGCCAATGGTAACCTTTACTGGCTGAATAATTACGAAATAGGGTGTCAATATACCACTTCCAGTCCGTCCACCAAGGGCGGGAGGGATGCACAAAATTTTTATGCAACAAATGGTCAGGGACCGAGTTGAGGATATCAGTAATGCTAGCATAATCCTGGGTGGCGAGTTGAAAAAAAGCTTTAATCTTAGGCCAAAAATATCAGGATTGAGAGTGCTTATAGAACAGATCTTGGATGGTACAAATTGCGCGCTTGAAAATATTGAGCGCATGAGTTCCAGGGACTTCTGTAAGACACCGATCATGAGCTTGAATGACAAGAGACCACCACAGAGATTGATGATTGATGGAAAGACCATTATGGAAGCCATTGCCTTTCCATTGCAGCCATGGTTTGATGCATTCCCATGCTTTCCAGATACTCTAAAGCATGAAAGTGCCAATAAATTTAATGGGAACATGAGTAATGAGAATATTGACAAACCCCAAATATTTTTAGGTGGGGTGGCCATAGGGTGAGCCCTCCTCGATGCCATGACGCAGACGAACTTTCCAAACTTCAAGACCTTCAATGCATCAAATTATCCATTTCACACAAAGTTCCTACCCTTGTCGCTGAATGTCAATAAGGCCCAACCCCCCAGAATCACAGGGAAGGCAACAAATATCCCATAAAACTCTTTGAAAGCCTTTTCTAGTGGAGGCATTAGCTTAGAGAAAGGATTTGAGGAACTTCTCCATTTTCTGAATAGAAGCTATGGAAGGCACCCAACACAAGGAGTAGTAAACACGTGTGGCTTTGAGGACTTTGGAACAAATTTGGAATTTCCCTGCCAATGACAATAATCTGGTGATCCAGTACTCTAATTTTTTGGCCACCTGTTGAATCACATACTGCCAAATATCTTTCGGCGACACCTGAAAGGTAAAGGGAATACCAAGGAATTTAAACATCTCACCATAGGAAATAATCTTCCACTCAAATGAGTCTATCCAAATAGGCGCATGGAGGAAATATTCTCTGTAATACTGCATTTTTCACCATTAAATGGAAGAACCAGAAGCTAAATAAAAAATGTGAAGGCAATGCATGACATTGCGTATATTAGTCTCTTCTTTAGTGAGAGTAAGGACAGAGTCATTTGCAAAGTCATCATTAAGCAATTGAGAATTGTTCGCAGAAGGTAGCATAATTCTCCTGAAGAGCCCTTGGAATTTGGCATGAGCTAGAAGATACCCAAAGCCTTTAGTAACGAGCACATAAAGCGCAGGTGTTAACGGGAACCCTTGGCGAATAGAACAGAACAAACTGAAATACTCAAATTTGTCGCCATTTATGGTGATCTGGGCATAAGCATTGGCAAAAAGAATTTAGATGGATTGAATAAAAATGGGGCCAGAGCCAACGGCTTGAAGCATGGCAAGAATAAATGACCATTCAATCTGATCATATACTTTTTCAAAGTCAATTTTAATGAACTGTCATCACCAATCCGGCACTATGATAATTCTTCACCGGGAACTCCTCGTGCTATGATTATTTACTAATGTGACAGACTTTAGTTTGGTGGATGTAATCTGGAAGCAAAACAACAACCGAACACAAGAATACCATTGACTATGATAAGACAGAATGACGACAAATCTAAAATATCAAAATAAATTATAATATTAACATGAAACTGTTACAATCTCACCCATGAGATACTTCAACAAGACTATGGGAGAAACTTTACAATTACACCTCTTGATGGCTTCTTCAACACACCTTTAACTGATGGCTTCCTTCGCACACTTCCTACAATATTTCTCACTACTTCTTTCTATGTTAAATGAGGGGGGTGGCCTCTCTATTTATAGAACTTCCAGGCTTATCCATCCTATCTCTAAGATAGGATAAGAAATCCACTCTGACGAATCATATTCCATACCTTAACTCTTATCTGTACATGTAAGCTTATCTGTTAAGATAAGATAAACCTTATCATTTTACATGGGTTCCACATTTTTAGATATTTTTTACAAATAAAATACACAAAATATTTATGACCTCACTCCTTGTCCTTATTACCAATATAATATTTCTAATTCCTAATCATGTAGACCCTACTTCTCTAATTACCCAAACTTTGACATTTTAACATTACCGGACCACTTACGACAAATATTTACTTTTTACAACATTCCTATTGTACTTTGACTGTTACCGTACTCCACATTATTGGCAGCACCGTACTGACGGCGCCGTTATCTTCCATCAAACGCTACTACTAATTATACTTAACAACATCCTATTCCTAATACATACATTAATGAAATAGAAATTATGGAGGAAAATTTTAGTGTCGACAGAACATAGTAGATTGATTAGATCTATGTGCCCATTCCATTTCTTCCTAAACAAAATATGATGTTTTCAAGAATAGAGTGCCCTTGAATGAACCTACTTTATTCCGGTTGGATGATAATAGGAAGGATATAACCCAACTGAATAGGCAGAGCCTTAACAATAATCTTGTAAGAGACATTCAACAAGGTAATAGGTCGTCATCTAGTAATTTTCTTTGAATCTCTATGTTTAGGGATAAATTTGATGTTTCCTTTATTGATATGCGGACCAAGTGACTTGTTCTAAAATCCCTCGAGACAAACCTAAAGAAGGTTCAGGTAGACAGTGTCCCATAACGACTTATAAAACTTGCATGGGAAACCATCACAACTAGGGGCCTTATCATTAGCCATTTGCATGACTGCTTCCTGCAGGTCATCAATGGTAATCATGTGGTCACAGGCCACCTTCTGAGAAGGAGAGAGCTTACACGACACAACAACCAAACATTGGTCGAGAGCTTCTTGTCGCTCATCAGAGGGCGGTTGTGCTTGAAACACTAGCTTATAATGTTGAACAAACATCTGAAGCATGAGTTGGGGATCAATAACCTGAATTCCACCATCATTAATGGCATGATTTTGTTGAGAAGGTTTTTTGGCTCCGAGGGAAAGAATTAATTCTTTTGACACCTGATCGCCAATTATAAGCTAATGCATGCGGACACGTATTTGAGCTCCCTAAGCATTGTAAATTTCAGTAATTTATTTTTTCTAGTGAAGCTCTACCACTTGAAGCTGCAGAGCTTTAGAGAAGGGGTTGCCTTGGAGTGCCACCACCGCTCAGCTAAGAGTGGAGGTGGTAGCGGAGAATGAGCATCACATAATTTTAGCCAACTGTCAGCCATAGATTCTAAGGAATCTAGTTGTTTAAGTCATAACATCCTCCCACTATTGAGTCCAGTTGGAGTGCATAGGTGAATGAAAGTGCTGACAATGACTTGGCTGAGGGGGGAGGTTCCACACCCGTTTAATGTGGTTGAGAGTGGGCCCATGTTGCATTAAGGCAATATTAATAAATAATTGGCCTTTATGACAAAAAGTGTGCCTATCATGCCAAGTGATGCGAAACCAAAAGGGGAATGGTCCGAAAGAACAAAGTCAAACATGACCTCCATAGGTAAGGAATAAATGTTGTTAAACTCAAAAAAATATTGAGTTGACAACATATCTTTGCCGAGCCGTTTAAGAACTCGATTTTATCCACCTCAAAGATTAGACCAAGTGAACCAAGCTTTAGAAGTGGGAGTGCGAGAGGCATTAGGGTCATAAAACCTGAACTTATTTCACATGAAAAACCACGCCTCTCTTTCGCTAGTTGTCCATCACATAGGCAGGTTCTCACACTTATCAATGGGAAACTCAACAATATTAGAACCACCACTTATAACACAATAAGCATTGGGAATCATGCATGTTATCCACCCCCAAATATTAGCCCTTTCGACTGCATTATTAGAGGCAAAAATATTAATGAGGCCAAAAGGGCCACCGCCAATATTAAATAGGACCCATATGGCACGATTAGTGGGATCGACACCATGACCATCAGAAAATGCCACCATTTGGGAGAAAAAAACCAAATTAAACCCCCACGATCCCCATCATGATTACTGTAGAATGTTAGGCTATCAGGCGAGATGGATTTACAAACCATCTGTAACTAAAAACATATAATTTTCACTTCCTGCAAAAAAAAAAACATTTAAATTGGAATTTTTTTGCCGAGCATCACGAAAAATATACTTGCGATAAGAGTCTGTAAGACCCCGCACATTCCAAGATAGAAAATTCATGGGAAATGACAGTTGAGGGCCATACTATCTGTATCCAAGCCATCTAAAGCATCAAAGTGGTTTTGTAGGAATTGAGCATTGTTATGCTTCAAGAAATATTGTAGTTCATTTTTTTTCCACCTGACATATTCAATGTTGTATGCCTCCTTCGTAGAATCCACAATGCGCACCGAGCTATGATCCTAGGAGTGGAGAGAAGGAATTCAAGCCCTTTTGGACAAGCCTTGTGAACTATTGGTTAAAAGCAGTGGCGGTTGTGGATGAATGGAGACATTGGAAACAAAATTTATTTGGTCCATGAGAACCGATGCCGCCTTGTGCGTGATGGAGAATTTAGGTAACTGGACTAGCGAGTTGGCAACGAAAGTTGGCTCCTTAGCTCATGGGATATGGGGTTGTTATTTAATAACTGGCTCATGCGGGCTGTTTGAACAAGAGGCCTTAGATTGTGAATTTTTATTCCTATTTTTCTGTCCACCAATTGTTTTCCACCCCTCCTCCTGAGGTGGTTTGGCCTCTTCTGGAGCTACCTTGGTTGTTGGGTGATTGCGAGGGACATAAAGAGGACAATCCTTGATCTTGTGATCAGAGGCTTAACACCGGAAGCAAGTATTAGGCAAATTGATATATAAGATATGCTGGGAATAATACATGTCTCCCATATGAATTTCCATAAACTCTTTCAGTTCCTAGGAGAGATCCACTTCGACACAGACACACTTCTGCGGAAGAGCATTGTAAAAATGATGTGGTTCAGGACAGACCACCTACTCGATAGAAGAGGCAATTTGATGCAAAAAATGAACACAAGGTAAGGGGTGTCCAGGAAATTCCACCCAAATTGGCACTTTAAATGCAACATAATCAGAGACCACAAAATATTTGGTCCATGGAGATAGGACTAGTAAAGAGTTGCGAACATACCAAGTGGCCGAGCAGGTCAAAATGGTGGGGGCATTGGATAGGTCAGAGAAGCAAAAAAGTAAGAATCCTTTAGTCATATTTTGTACACTCTTAAGTCAGATGCCATGAGGAGCACAGGTTGAATTAACCCAATATTTGAGCATGATTTCAGAGGGGATGTGACCCAAAAAATACCCAATGAGACAGAATTTTTCCAGCCATTTACAAGCAACATTAAACTCAGGAATAGGTAAAACAACATCTGGAGGAGAATCATTACCTCGTGAAAAACCTTTGGGACGAACTTTCAAGAGTGTTTTGGTGGTGGTGCCATTGTTCAAAGCTCCACTATCTCTAGTTGCGGTTTCAACAACTGGGCTTGAAGTGGAAGAGCTCATTATATAGAGGTGCCCAGAGGGTGAGAAACCCTAAAAAACTGATATAGATATAATCCCACAGTGCCCAAGAAGGCCACATAATGATAAGTGTGCAAAGGAAACCCTAGCAGAGCAAGTTTTCTCTCCGTGAATTGTTATCACCTAGAACATTTGGAAGGGGATTCATTAAAGGTGTTAACTCATAATTTATCACTCAAAGAAGACTGTTCAGACTCTGTAAATTTGAAAGATTCTCATATAATGGAAAATTCTATTCCCGTGGTTTTTTACCTCTTACAATGTTTTCCACATAAAAATGGTGTTTGATATGTGTAATGTGTATTTAATAATTTTATAATGTTAAATTAACTTTGTATTATTAATTTAACGCGAACCTTTGACAAATTCAGAGCAACATTTATACAAAATGCAGAAAAGCTAGTGTCACTTTGTTAGGTTCATAATTCCTCGAAATTGACTCCTTTCAAAATCCATTGGAAATATTATAATGTGTACACCATGGTGAAGGGGTTTTAGGATTTGTCTAGCATAGTTTGAATCCAAAGTCGAAGGGATGTAAAATTACAAATAACTAAAATGTAAAAAATATTGAAATTTTGCATTTTTTATTTTTGACTCATGACAACAACTCACAACTTATTGGGGGAACATTTGCCACATAACATTGTAGATTCTAAGGTGAAACAATTCATATCCTATTTTTGAATTGTTTAATTATTACTAAAAATAGGTTAAATTGAATGTAAACTTAAGAAGAGTTGTCGCTTCAAATCTCTTCTCAAAGATTGCTACTCTCTAATAAATTAGTCTTGGCTTTAATAAAGCTTCATTCACAATGCAGTATTGTGATATTAATGCATCCAACTTAAATGGTTTGTTAATGGCATATTGAAATTTTGCAACTTAACGTGTTGCCTAATGAATTTCCAATCAACCAAAACAAAAAGGTGTCATTTCGGTTGCTTAAAAAACTTTTAAATTTTTGGATAGATGCTTAACATGCCCATTTTTGTTGTACACAATGGTTTATAGTTTAAAACCTCACTTTGTTGTAGCTATAGTCATGTATACTTTTTCTTTCCTAATTTAACATTCATAAATAAACTTATTTTAATGTAAATAGAATAGTACATCTTTATTCTTGAGTTTGGTTGTGAGGTTAAATTGATCCATTATAACATTTGAATATATTTGGTTTATTCAAGGTTATACTCATGGATTACTCTTTTGGTATATAAGTCTATTGCAAAGCTTTATATATTTATAGTGGTGGTTGGAGGGGAAAGCTTGGAATTTCTCAAGATTCTTGTCTTCAAGAAGATTTTACAATCGGTTTAAAAATCACAAATCTAATAAAAATAATGGTACTTTGGTAGTCCAAATAAATGGAGATGTCTTTCAATCAAAATAACAATAAATAATGATATTGCCCCACAATATAACAATTGTTATCAAGTATGTTGCAAAATTTGATAATAACACAATGAACTCTCAAGGAAACACTAATCAATGCCTTTCCTTTGTTAAAATGGGCATTCATAATAATCTTAAAGGACAATGTAAGTGAGACATGAATAGAAGCGTCTTTGCACCTACATGAAAGGTAATTTGCGAAGGAACATAGAATTCAACACATACACTAAAGCCAATGAAAATCCTACTTTGTATAACATGCTAAATCAAATACATGACATTCTTTCTTGGAAGATTTCAACCATAATAGATGGATCAACAAACATGAAGACTTAGGTATGTGAAAAATGCAATAATTGTTGCCCCCATACCCAACATACAGACTGTCATATAGTTGCATGAAAAAAACAAATTGATGAATTATCTTGATTCAAATAACGAGGATATGTTGAGCCTCATAGCCTTTATGAATTTTTTGGCTTCAAGAAATTGTCTCCATCAAAGGTGGTCAAAATTAATGAATATAGCATTCATAACTAGAAATTGTACCGGGGGGTGCAATGGACATGCCAAAGGAGGAACAAAATGAAAATTTGATAATAAATATAACTAAAGTTAGAAATGAAGATGTGAACACGACACCAACTCTATCACTCCATCTACTAAATGGAAAATACACTCTTTGCAACCAGATTAAAAAATTCATTCTGCTATATCAATAAGACTCAATACTATAAATGAGCATTTTATTTAAGTAGAGATATTTATTTATTTATTGGACTAATTTACAAGAAAATATTGTGCTAACAATGAAATTTCATAACGCCACATTTGGTCGATTTCTTTTTTAAAAACCTACATGCCTAGTTAAGAACACCAATTCGTACATATGGTACAACCATCGTATTCCTCAACACCACGTTTCATCGAGACATTTGTTTGAAAAGACTTAAAGAAACATCAAGAACATTATTCTCTATGTATATCATGTAATCATCATGGTTCATAAGACCACATTTGCATTTGCTGGTGTAAATAATTAATTACACCTAATAAGCTCATGTTAAGCAAATAGTTATTATTTGTTTTATTTAGGAGAGATAGTTTCAAACTCCCAGAGCTTGTTGAGATTCTCTCCACTCCCTTTATGGAGGGTTTGTTATCTCCTAGTTTATATTGATATTCCTATTATCTAGGGATGTCAAACAAGTAGTTACTCCTATTTTCTATCTTCCTCTTATTGTGTTCTTCCTAATATAATTTCTGATTTATTTCTTTGTCTGTGCTCAATCCTTCCTGTACTAGATCTATTTGTTCCACTTTTCATGGTATTAAAGTACTTGGAGTTGCAGGAGAGTTTAATCAGAAATTCATAAGAGTTGAACTCACCGTTCTGGGCTATATGTGACCCATTCTTAGTGTTCATGCAAAAGGCATTATGATATATGCCTTAATACCAAGTCTTTCTCTATATTAATTTGCATGGGATCCTATGGTCTTTTGTTCATGTAAAAGGACGTTCAGGTATAAGCATGGTGATTACAGAATGATCCTGCTCCGTAATGCAGGTCGTTATTGGCTCTTAATGTAGGTGTCCACCTCTATGCATGTTTTCTATAATCGACACCGTGCAGTAAGCATTATATTCTGCCAAGCTTATGGCATTTGTCTCTAGTTTTTTGGGCTTCCATGCTCTTTTGTCTTTTCTACCAACTTTGTTACATCCTCTCAGCAAGCCGAACAACTATATATTTAATAAGCTTAGGTCAAACTTGGAAAAGGTGATGGCGGTCTAACAAGTTTCTCTAGCAGGATCTGATTACATGTTCCTCCACACAACCACTTGTCATTTGTGCTTTTTCATAGCATGGTTATTTACTCACGGTCTACATGCTTATTCACGACCTTCGTGTTATTTACTCACGGCTTGCATACTATTCTCGGCCTACAGGTTTGTTTCTCTCGACCTGCATTTTTGGTGTGGTGGCCACTTTCTATGGTCTAAGACACGACTTTCCATATTAGTTCGCAGTCCTTTATGGACTACATGAACCTTTTTTGAGCCCAACCTTCCACGTGGTCGCCATCAACTATTCTTCCATCCACGTAGACTGTGTTGCCGAAGGACTTGGGCTTGGCCTAGCCATGGATATCAGTTCCAAGCTTGTAGCTGCCAAGGCTGGATCCTAATTCTTGTGAGACGTCCCATGCCAGAAAGAGCAGGACGTTGATGGCAAGTTAAAGGAAATCCACAGTTGGAGTTTCCCAGTTGAAGGACATCCATTCTACCATGAAATTTATCCTCTAAGTGGTCCTCCTACTATGTACACATGCATGGTGTGGTGACCGTGGAGCTTAAGACCCTTGGGTGCACTTTGCACCTTCCACGTAACCATTCTATTTGCTTATTTCAACTGTGAACTGGTTTGCATGGAGATGAATATGTATCTCAAATGACTTTTTCTAGAAAGTTGAGAGTTTATTGTTCATACATTACTGCTGAACGATCCTCTATTATTTGGATTTTCAACCATGTCGAGAGCCTTTTTATCATCCTCATCTTCTGCTCACACCGGAGATCTATGGTTGTTTGAGCCTCTAAACTCGACAAATTACCATGCCTGGAAACTAAAAATGCAGCAGTATCTTACAATTCTCATGGATTATGGAGTATATTCAATGATATCAGTTCCCGCATTCACCACTGAAGAAGGATAAGTATACCTGTATGCATGAAAACAAGATGAAGCTCTCAGATTTATCACCTCTGAATGTAGCGGATAACCTCCAGTTTCACATTTCCATGGCCACAGATCTGAAATAGGTATGGGAAAAATTTGAAACATTGTTTGGAAAGATAAACGAGTTCAAATTAATTCAACTAGATCACGAATTAAACTCTTTATCGCCTTCAAATTTTCCTTCCATAGAAGAATTTATGTAAAAATTTAAAGAGATTCGTATTCAATTAAAAGTAGGTGGTAGAACTAAAAAGGATGACTGAATGCATATATATGATCCTAACTAAACTAAAGGGTCCATTCTCTATATTGACATCAACTTTCTTTTTTACTATGGATGCACTAGGCACTCAGTTTACAATGCCTTCATTTGAGCATTTTTATGATTTTATCTCATGAGAAAAAGAAAAATTAATCTCTCTGGATGTTATGCCTACCTCGAATCATGATCTCTTGTGGCCAATTCTCCTAAGAAAAATTGGAAAAACAAACCCAAGTAAAGTTATGATAAGTTTGTGTCTTCTCACAATGTGGTTTCTAACCCTTCATTTCCTACTATTGATAATAATAAACCACAACATAATGGAAAATCAAAGAAACCGTTTCAGAAGCAGGGTGTTTGATCCTTGTATATTTTGTGGGGGGGGGGGGGAGGAAATCATCTTGAATCTAGATGTTTTTTGAATTTGGAAGCATTAGAAAAGGATTTAAAACAACACAAGATCATAGTTCCATCACCTTCATTTGCTTCCAATGCTGGCAAGGGTAAGGCTCTTTCTGCTAGAGCTTCTTCTCCTTTGCAAGAAAGGTGGATTCTTGACTCAGGGGCTTCTCATCATATTACATATTACAAGGATTTGTTGACTTTTGTTTCTGCTTGCAACACTTCACAGATTTCGGTGGAAATTCTGCTTCTGTAGATGTATTTGGTTCTGGTACTGTAAATATGCCAAATGGGCATCTTAATGATGTTCTTTATGTTCCCCATATGTCTAGCAATTTTCTTTCCATATATCAAATCTGTAATTCTGGTGATGGTAGAACTGTTGAATTCTCACCAGATAGGGTTGTAATCAGGGAACTTCATGATCATGATGATATTATAGCTACAGGATCTATGGATTCATGTTCATGTTTGTATGTATTTGAGAGCTTTGATAACTCTGCAGGATATTCACTAATTGCTCATGCTGATTCTTTGAGAAAATTGTGGCATGAGAGGTTTGGCCACCTCAATTATAGATATCTAGCAGCAGCTTTCTTCGTAGAATATGGTCACATGACTTCCGAAGGTAAAATCACATGAAGGTGTCTTCCCCAGTTGTATGTTGGGTAAGCAACACTTGGATCCTTTTCCAAAAGGACAAGAAAAAAGAGCTAAGGTTCGTCTTGAATTGGTACATAGTGATCTTACTTCTTTTCCTCATAGATCATTTTCTGGTGCTAAGTATGTACTCACATTCATAGATGATTTTACTAGGAAAACTTGGGTGTACTTTCTCAAATTCAAAAGTGATGTCCTAGAGCATTTCAAAGGTTTTAAAGATATTGTAGAAAAACAATCTGGACATTGTATTAAAATACTCCGCATGGACAATGGGGGGGAATATGAAAGTAATGCATTTACTACTTTTTGTGTTAATCATGGAATTTTGCACCAGTATACTGTTCCTCACACCCCTCAGTAAAATGAATTTTCTGAATGAAAGAACAGAACACTCAAGGAAATGGCCAATTGCATGGTTCAATCTAAGAACATGGCACCTTAGTTCTAGGTGGAAGCAGTCAACTGTGTAAATCATATTCAAAACAGAATGCCACATAAAGTAGTGCAAGGGGTTACTCCTGAAGAGGCATGGTTGGGTGAAAAACCTGACGTATCAAAATTCTAGGTTTTCAGATGCAAGGCTTGGGCCTTTGTTCTTGACGAAACTTAGAAAACCATGGAGAAGAAAATCAAAGAACTTATTTTTGTTGGTCATTGTGAGCATGTGAAGGCATATCACCTTTTCAATCTTGCTACCAAATATGTTTTGTTTTGGTGGGATGTTCGAGTTGATGAGACCAAGGCTCCTTTGGATCATACAATTCTTCCTTCTCCATTAATGTCTCCTGCTCTTGCCACTGATGATGATTTTGATGGGCCACCAGATATTGCTCTTGCTCCTGCTTACTCCTGCTCCGAAATGGTTGAGATCTACATTGAGCTGGTTAGCAGGTGATTTGACGGGTGATTCACGAGATCTATGATGCACTAGAGCTGAGACTTTTGGTGTTGTCGATCATCGTCCCTATTCTGGTATGGCTCTTATGAGCCAAGCTATTTCTAATGATCCTGTTCTTTTTTCACAAGCATATGGACAACCTGAATGGGATTCAACAATGCAGGATGAATATTCTTCACTTGTGAAGAATAATACTTGGGAGTTGGCTCCTCTTCCTAAGGGAAGAAAGCTTGTAAGATGTAAATGGGTCTATAAGACCAAATATGCAGCTGATGGATCGATTGAAAAATACAAGGCACGTCTTGTCACCAAGGGGTATTCTCAAGTTGAAGGAGTAGATTACTCTGAAACTTTTTCTCCTGTCACAAAGATGGATTTTGTTCGCCTTGTTCTCTCTCTTGTTGCTTCTCATTGATGGTCAGTACATCAGATGGATGTGAAGAGTGCATTTTTACATGGTGATCTCCATGAGGAGATTTATATGGAGAAACCTCAGGGGTTTGTGCAAGACTCTTCACTGGTTTGTAGACTTCGGTGTTCACTCTATGGTCTCAAACAAGCCCCTCGGGCTTGGTATGAGAGGATGGATGCTTTCCTATTGTCTATTGGATTTCATCGTTGTAAGACCGATCATACAGTTTATGTCCTAAAGACTGATGATGAATTGTTGCTATTGGTATTGTATGTTGATGATCTCCTCATTACTAGTAGTTCAAATTCTCTAACATATGACATTAAACGAAAACTGAAAGTAGAATTTGATATGATAGATATGGGATTGTTGTACTACTTTCTTGGCCTACAGGTTCACCAGTCTGTTGAGGGCATCTCTATTTTTCAGAAGAAGTATGCTACAGATCTGCTTCAGAGATTTCATATGGCTGATTGCAATCCATCTCCCACACCTTACCAGTCAGGTATTGAATTGACTACTGCATGTAAGTCTAACTTAGTAGATCCCACTTTGTATAGATAGTTGGTTGGGAACCTCTTATATCTCACTCATACTCGTCCTGATATCACCTTTACTATTAATCTTGTCTCTCGGTTTTCACATGAGCCTCATGAGATTCATTGGGAGGCAGCCAAGTGGATCTTGAGATATCTTTGGGGGACTTTGAGTTTTGGTATTCATTACACACCTCAGACTATTCCCAGTATTGAGGGCTTTATAGATTCTGATTGGGGTGGATGTCGCGATACTTGCAAATCCACATCTGGCTTCTTTTTTCATCTTGGTTCTGGTCTAGTTGCTTGGTCTTGTAAAAAGTAGAATACTATCGCATTATCATCCACTGAGGCTGAGTATCGAGGTGTTGTGATAGCAGGGCAGGAAGTTTCTTTGGCTTCATCAGATTCTTGGCGAGTTTGGTTTTTCACAGGAGTCTCCTTCCATTCTTTGGTGTGATAACCAAAGTGCTATTCACATTGCATGTAATCCTGTAGAGCATCAGCACACGAAGCATATAGAGATCCACATGCACTTCATTCGACAGTTAATTTAGGATGGGGTTGTTCAGATGGAGTTCGTTCCTATGGCTGATCAGCTCGTAGATATCTTCACTAAACCCTTGGCTTCTCCTCACTATTTGGAGTTGCGAGACAAGCTTGGGGTGAAGGAAGTTGTCCTTGGGGGGGAGCTTGTATAGTCCTTCCTTCCTTTTCTAGTATTGTATCAGGTACCTTATCAGGCCTAGTAGTCAGGACCCCTCTTTTCTTTTGCTCCCTAGCATTCACTTATGGGAGGGTGTTGGTGTAAATAATTAATTACACCTAATAAGCTCATGTTGAGTAAATAGTTATTATTTGTTTTATTTAGGAGAGATAGTTTCAAACTCCTGGAGCTTGTTGAGATTCTCTCCACTCCCTTTATGGAGGGTTTGTTATCTCCTAGTTTATATTGATATTCCTATTATCTAGGGATGTTAAACAACTAGTTACTCCTATTTAAAAGGTTCTTCCGATTGGTGAGAACATCAGAGATTAATCTATTTTCTCTGTTCCTCTTATTGTGTTCTTCCTAATATAATTTCTAATTTATTTCTTTGTCTGTGCTCAATCCTTCCTGTACTAGATCTATTTGTTCCACTTTTCAACATTATGTGTTTAATGTAATCATTAGGGTTCATGAGACCATATTTTTATTATGTATTTTTTCGAACAAGTGGCTTGAATAAAAATTGTGGATTTCGGTGGTTCTGAACTTCGGCTCTGTTAGGGTTTCATGAGTTCTCTCATGTCACTCCCTTTGTTTGTAATATGCTTCCTTTGTCATACTAGGGTATTCTTAGCGGTCCTATCATAGTTTTAGTCAAATTTTTCCTCACCTTTATGGCGGTGAGTAGCGGATGCCTCTTCATCTTTTGCAATTACTATTGCAATTAGTGGTGGAAATGGTTCCCAAGCATGCTCAGAAGTTTGTGTCAAAGGTCTACGATGAGGTATGGACTCTGAATCATCCCCAAATGTTGTTATTTTTACCGAGTTTTAGACCCTGTAGTTCAAATGGTATCGTAACAACTACCTTATTGCATATTTCTATGGCTGCATTCCCTCTTAATATTTTCTGAAAAAATGGATAAAAAATCATTGGAAGTCCAATGGTATCATGGTTTAAGGAATCTGTAATATCACCATGGGATTTTATCTCATTTGATTTCGAGAGCCTTTGTAGGTCCAAGCCCTCCTTAAGGTTGCATGTTGGTATTTATGAAACACCATTTTGGTGCTTTCCTAGTGGACTCCCGACTTTAACCCCACCAACCAAGTTTCTTTGAAAATCCTAGTTTGGATTGAGCTTCCTAGAGTCCCCGTTCATCTCTGGTATTTCCTTCTAAAGATTGTTAAACCCATTGGCAAGGTGATATGCCATGAACATGATCATTTCTTTTACACCTGACCCAATAAACGGGTTTTTATCAAGGTTGACCTTGAGAAAGCCCTGTAGGACCATTTGTATATTCAAGTGAGGTCCTTGCATTTCTCTCATAAGGTTGTTTATTTCAAACTTCCCAACACATGATTTTGCTATCAAGCCCTATACCATTGTGTTTGTGATTGCCCTCTTCTGGATCAATCTAAACCCACTGCTTCATAGCCTTTTGCATCAAAACCCAAAGGGGATCTATCGACTTTTTATGGTTGGACTGCAGTCGGGAATAAGAAGGTTTTAAGTGTGAAATCCACTTCTGTAGTGACCCATGCTCCTTCTTCTTCCCCTCTTCCATCCAAGGATAAGTCAGGTCCGAGTCCTTCACCCTCGCATGTTACCATTCCTTCCCAACCCTCGTAGATCCAAGTTTTGCCCAGGGATAATTTTAGCGGCGAATATTCGTAATATGGCGAAAATTTCATTTTAGGAAAATTTGAAAAGGTGAATTATTCGGAGTGGGTCGGTGTCCTGTTCGCCTAAAATATATAGTATATTTTTTTTGGGGGGTCGGCTTCGCCTTCATTTGAAAACATCTCCTATAAAAACCTAGGTGATTCGCCGCGTAGTATACCTCAAGTAGCTTACCAAATTACCAATACTGTGAAATTTGAACTCGCATACCCTTGAGCACCAGAGATTCATATTACTGTTAGCCTGTGATTGTTGACGCACGAGAAATGTAGTGTTGACGACAAGGGCATTGTTGACGCGCGACAAGAGCTGTACTGACGCGCGACAAGAGCTGTACTGACGCGACAAGAGATGTACTGACGTGCGACAAGAGCTGTACTGACGCGTGACAAGAGCTGTACTCTGACTGCGCGACCAAGGAAGTGTTGACGCGTGACTTGGGCAAAGAAGTGACGCGCGACAGAGGAAGTGTTGACGCGCGACTTGGGCAGTGTTGACGCGTGACAGTATATTAAGACAGTGGACGCGCGACCTCAGACAGTGGACGCGCGACAAGACCTCAGACTGGACAGAGTCGCTACTTGGTTCTTTTGCTGACGCAGGACTCTTTTCAGAATAATGGAAGGTGCCAGCTCAAAGAATACGAATAACCTAAAAGTAAGTAAGAAATCTCAGAAATCACTCTTCAAGTATTTTGGAAACTCTGCGGATACAGATATTGTAAATACCAATCATATAGATGCCACCACAGAGAATCAGAATACTGACTGTGTGGAAGGAATTATTGAGGTGGACATGCATTCTGCACAGTATCAAAGTCAAACAAATGAAACCTACGATAATATGCCAGATCTTGAAGATATTGTTCCTGTTGGGGTGCAACCAGAAGTGCAGCTAGATATCACAGATACAAACACTCAGCAAAATGGAAGACAGAAATCAAAATCAAACTCCGGTCCAAGAAAGAGGAAACCAGGTGATTGTGATATTGCTCAAAATTCTACTCAAAAAAGCAAAGCATTAAAAACGAACAAGAATATGTGGACCATTGGCAGGACATACAAGTTTGATTGGGCAGCTAAATTTCCGTTTATTGAACCTGTACAATCATCTAATTCTGAAGAAATCCCATCTGAATGTACATGTAAAATATGTACGTGGAAATTGGGAAAGCAACAAAAAATGCAACTGAAGCTGGACACTATAGAAAAACATTGTGGAAAACAATATTTAACTGTAACAGGGGCGGATGGCCAGAAAATCAAAACACATAGGTGGAAAACTGAAAAAGAATGCATGCATGTTAGATACGCAGCGGAATATGAGGCAGAGCAGAAAAAACACAGACATCTGTTGGAAAAGGGAGGAACGATCACATCGCATATTGGTAAGATGAAAGAAACAAATCTACATGCAAAATTCATACAATTCTCTACTCTTTTTCAAATACTTAAAAAAGGAAGAGCGATTTCAGATTTCCTCGATTTCAAAGTTTTGTATCAATTTAACGGAATGCTGAATGTACCTCAGTCTCATTGGTCTGAGAGTAGTGGATGGGAAATGGCAAAATGCCTCTCGATGATAGAGAAGGAAGATTTGAAAGAGAATGTAAAAAAAGCAAACTTTATCTCTCTTTCAATTGATGAAGTGACAGCAGTCGACAACACCGCATGGGTATGTATCCACATCTATACTTTAGAAAATCATATAAGGACACCTCATCTGTTGGGTGTTATGAAAATGGTTGAAAACTGCAATGCCGAAAACCTATATAAAATAGTTGTTTCTCATTTGAAAGATGTTGCTGGTATGACTGATTATTGAAATTGCTACGAAGTTGGTATGCGTTGGAGCAGATGGTGCATCTTTCATGCAGGGTCACCGAACAGGGCTCTGTGTTAGATTACAAACAACAGTGGCCCCATATATGCTACCAATTCACTGTATGGCTCACATAATGAATTTAGCGTATAAAATGGTAAGCAACCACGAAAATGTTGCTAAATTAGAAGACCTTATAAGAGAACTTCATGCCTATATGTCAAGCAGCCCAAAGCGTTTTCTCGAGTTCCAAAAATTTGTAATTGGAATTACAGATGGCAAAAAACTTCTGAAGGATGTGGAGACTAGATGGATCTCTTTGTATGAACATGCATGCAGAGTTCGTGAGGAGTATCCTTCATTGGTTGGTTTCATGCACAAATACCGTCATGAAGTTGATAGGGCAAGGGACTTGTTGTTCCGTTTAACTGATTTGGAGACATTGCTTACATTGGTTGGTATTCTTCCAATGTTAAAGGAGATCAATACACTGATGAAGCATGCACAGGGCAGATTAATCTATATTGTGGATTTTATACGGATGAGGAAAATGGTATGTCAAAGTCTTGATATATTGTATTGTTCCAATGATAGTTTTGATGCACCTGTTTTTGAAAATTGGAGAGATTTATTAGATCTTAAAAATCCTAACACCTTTTTGAGATTTAATATCCACGATCACCTCTGCATCACTGTTAATGGGAGGGAAATACCTGTGCACATTTTACAAAAACGTCAAGCTATTACAGGATCGGAATGAGAAGATGTTCCCATGACACGTAATTTGTTTGAGTCTGTTATAGTTGAAACAAGAATAAAGCTTAAAAAAATTTCAGAAACCTTGTCATCAGAAATTAGGGAACGTTTCTGTAAAGATAAAATTCTGGAAGCCATGGGTGTGATGAATCCTAATTTTTGGAATACTGAAGGTGACCGTGCAGACTTTGTCAGTAAGCATTTCCATAAATCAATGGGTACAATAATGGAACAATTTACAAAGACGTCAGAGCTCAAGGGTGTGGAAATCAAAGGTATACTGAATGCCGATTTATTAAAGTTTCAGTCAACAAATTTTGCAACAACAATGAGGAACCAATATAAGAATTTAGATCAACCTTCTGAAAGTGGTGCTATTACAAGGCTGTGGCGAGGAATCTATCAAAGTTCTATTTTACAAGAAGATATCAGTGAATATTTCAGATTATATGAGTTATGCCAAACAATGATTTTGGGGTCTGTGGAGGATGAAAGGGTTTTCAGTGCATTGTCATTTATAAAATCAAAACTGAGAAACAGGTTGGATAAAAATCTGGAAAGTTGCATGAGGTGTTATGTTTCTCGATACTCCATCGAAACCTTTCCGTTCGACAGAGCAATTGCGCACTGGAATTCCCTTTGCGAAAGAAGAGGTGTGAATAATACAGCTACAAGTACAAATATTCCCAACCTTGAGAGTGTAATTGGCTCTTCGTCACATTCTACAGAAGACAACATCGACTTTGATGAAGCTATTGATAATGGATTGTTTCAACTTTAAATAGGTATCTTCTTTATCTATCTTTTATCTTTATCATTAAAGATGTTACAGGTCTATATACTAAAAATGTCAGGCAATTCACCCATCTATCTACTAATACATTTCTCGTGTTGGGTTTTTTTAAAACACAGATCTAGCTCATTACCAGTGGCAATGATGATTTCAACTTTAAGGAGGTATCTTTTTCCCCTTAATCTTATTGTTTGTTACTATTCATTTTTTCAGCTCTGGTTATCATTAAAGATGTTACAGGTGTATGTATTTACATTTAGTTAAATACAATATTTTTACTTTTTGAAAATGTGGGTTGACATCCGTCCGAGGAAGCTGTTACTTCTCGGGACTGACAATGTCAGGCAACTCACCCATCTATCTACTAATCCATTTTTTGTGTTGAATTTTTTTTAAGACAAAGATCTAGCACATTACCGGTGATGATTTCAATTTTAAATAGGTATCTTCTTCAACATAATCTTATTGTTTGTTACTATTCATTTTTTCAGCTCTGGTTATCATTAAAGATGTTACAGGTGTATGTATTTACATTTAGTTAAATACAACATTTTTACCTTTTTGAAAACGTGGGTTGACATCCGTCCGAGGAAGCTGTTACTTCTCGGGACTGACAATGTCAGGCAACTCACCCATCTATCTACTAATCCATTTTTTGTGTTGAATTTTTTTTAAGACAAAGATCTAGCACATTACCGGTGATGATTTCAATTTTAAATAGGTATCTTCTTCAACATAATCTTATTGATTGTTACTTTACATTTTTTCAGCTCTTGTTATCATTAAAGACGTTACAAGTCTAATTCTATATATTTACATTTATTTAAAGATATTGTTGGTCTATATATTTAAAGATGTTGCTGGCACTTCTCAGGAGTCAGGACTGACAATGTCAGGCAACTCACCCCTATATCTACAATGTCATGTAAAACAAAGATCTAGCACGTTACCCTTGATGATTTCACAGCAATCTAATACGCAAGAGGTAAGCTAAACCCTAGCATATTTGCAATTATGTTTAATTTCTTACCAGTGATGATTCTTTCTTGATTTCTTAGAATTATATTTAATTTATTTTTAAATATAAGTCCACATAAAATTCCTCATAAAATTCGGGATAAACAATACATTATACGATTTTAAATATAAGTCCACATAAAATTCCTCATCATCCATATATATCATATCATCACCATATCATTATCATATCCTGAGTCCTGACACTACAATTATTATTAATACAATTATTTATCTAATTTTAAATTTATTAAAACAATTTCGTTTTTTAAAATAATTCATAATCATATCATTACAATTCTATTCGTTCTAATGTCATCTATATCCATTATAACACATTCCATTTATTTAACATCTATATCCATTCTAATGACATTATGATCATATCGTTACAAGTGTAGAGAATAATTATCTTAAAACAAGTTCAAAAGTCTAGAGAAGAAGAATTACTGTGCTTGATGATAAATCTACGTCCACATTAAATTGATCATCGTCTTTCATCATCATCTATCATTAATTATCAATTATCATCATTCATCATCTACGTCCACATACAATTCATGACAACTCAAGTAAACAAGAAACATACATATAATTCATGATAATCACCATCTAATGCAATTAAAATTAAAGATTGTATATAAATCCATATAATTAAATTCAAAAACCATAGTACATACTCAATAGTAGAAGTTTTCAAATTCAATATTTAAAGTTTCCTCAATAATAAAAGTTTCTAGTTTTCAAAACCCTCTCTTTCTTTATCCAATTCTACTCTGCACTCTTCCCCAACGGCTTCTTCCACTGTGGCTGTACCTCTTTCCCCAAAACCAGAAATCTCCATGCGACAGCAAATTTGGATCAGCTGCAGCGTATAAACTATCCCGTTGCCAATAATTTTCATAACGACTAATAATCTCATTGATAAGAACCTTAGCCCTTCTCTCCCATTCTATAAGCTGATTCATATGAGGAAGCATCTCCATCTTTCTCATCAACCCACACAAAATATTTTTTGTGCTTGTCCAGTTGTATGAAATACTCCTTGCCCTCTTTAGAAGTACTTGTGCCAAAACCCTGTATGGTCCAAGCAACAAGTGATACCTAATCAACAAGTGAACAAAACCAGAACTTGAAAACATATAAAGAGAAAACAAACTAGCATTACTTTGTAGTACTATATGGTCCAGCCAGTTATCGATCCACTCAATGATTCTCTCCAAGCTTCATACTCAGGAATTGTGTAAAAAGATAACACATTTCCATTTTTGTGAGTTGCCTACATCAACATGTGCCAAAATTAGACATGGAGATAAATAACATCTGGAGGCTTAAAAACAAATATAAAGAGTCTCAATACACTCAACCAAATATACAGGGGGAACAGTTACCCTGACAATAGGAGTGATAAATTCCACAACAAATGAAGGAATTTTAAGCAGTGATGGCCAGGTATGGTGTATGAAATTGATCAGCAATCCTTTGATGTGGGAACCATCATGGTCCTTTAAGAGACAAAGGACAAGTCAAAAAGGATCTCACTAGAAAGGATGTGTCAGAATTAAGCAGAAACTAAACAGCGCTATACAAAGATCATGTACCTGGTCTATCATTATCATCAGATGGCCATATCTTAAAGATTTAATGCTGTCATATATTTTATCTTCCTGTAGACCAAGGATTTTTTTTATATTTACTATCTCTTTATTCTCCATTTGTTGGTGAGTGGTAGCTTCCCTGACATTGAGCAGCTTACCTCTAAGAGGAAACACGCCATAATAATATTGACCAACAATAGATATTCCTGCCACCTGATAGAATAAAGATAACTAAAATAACAAAAAATTAAATTGGAAAGTGATGTCGAAACATGTCACAATACTACCAAATTCAGTATTCACATTTCCCTGATTCAAGGCACAAACACTTACAGCAAGAGCCTTGGCTGAGTCACCCTCTGTTAATATTAAAGTACATTGATCAGAATTTTTCCCCCTTGATTGATTTGCATCATCAAGTTTGGGAACATCAATTAATTTCCCCTTCTTGGTTCCATCAGTTTTCTTAAGATCTTTTTTTTGTTTAAACTTTTCCACTGCACTCATCAGGTCAATCAAAGTTACAAAGCTCATCTTAGACACTAGCATTGCAAAAATTACATGTACTCAGAAATGCTACATATTAGACACCACGCCTTTATTTATTGACATGGGCTGCAAATGCGAAACAGTGAAAATTACTATAAATTTATAACAGCAAATTGTTTCAGAATAAAAAATATGAATTAAAACGAATTATACTTACAATCAACATGGAAACCGAACGTTGATTCAAGAAAATTCTTTTCTTCCACGAGTGTTGCCTTGGTTGTAACAATTGGTAAATTTTTGAACGAAAGGCCTGTAAACCGATGGATGTCATTTGCTTCGATACTGAATTGAAAAATTCGGCCATCGTTCAGAGTCACATAAAAAATGTCGTCCTCTGAATTGTAGGATGACAGAAAGTAATTCAAAATATCCGGATCTGTTTCGAAATGGGGCATATTAACGAGCCCTGTAAATTCACTCTTCCATCAAAGCTTGACATTCTGAAGACATCTTTAAAGCAGTATGGATGTGAGGGCATAAGATACAACGATTGAATTGGATTCTCTTGATTTTTGTTACTGAACTTGCAGTTGGGAAGCATCGAGACCTGTAAAAAATCAAGAGCTGGAAGGTGAAAACAAGAAAATGACCGGTTGAAGGGTATTTATAGGCTAAATTGGGCGTCAATGGCTTCACTTGACGCGCATCAAAGGTTCTAGCTGACGCGCGACAATACTCCTAGTGATGCGCGACAATAGGAGTGAGCGACGCGCGTCAATAGGAGAAAGTGACGTGCGTCAATAGAATCCAGTGACGCACGTCAATAGGAGTCAGCGACGCGCGTCAAAAAGAGCCAGTGACGCGCGTCAAAAAGAGACAGTGACGTCGCGTCAAGTGGCTTGTGCCAGTGACACGCGTCATTAGGTGCCAGTGACGTGCGTCATTAGGAGCCAGTGACGCGCGTCATTAGGTGCCAGTGACGCGCGTCATTAGGTGCCAGTGACGCACGCGTTAGGAGCCAGTGACGCGCGTCATTAGGTGCCAGTGACGCGCGTCAATAGCGGGGAGTGTCGCGCGTCGGTCAAGACCATTGACGTTAAATTGACGCGCGCTAGGAGTGATGAGTGACTAGATGGATCTCTTTATGCACAGAGAAAGCCTGAGACTACCAAATAATTGATTTCTTATCCAAAATTTAATGGAATTCGAAGTTTTCACCTCTTTTGCTCTAGAGGAAATTCCCTTCATGTTTGCAATGCAGCCAATTGAGATGAAGCCTTCAAATTTATCCCCAGACCAAAGAAACAGTGTTTGGTGTGTACTTGATGATGATATAGGGTCTTGTTTGATAAGTTCAAAAAGAAACTTCATGATATATGCTAAGACTGAGTTTGAGATGAGGTACCAGTAAGGCACTCTTGACAAAATTTACACAATGTTACCTTTTTAAGATGATCCAACCTTGCACAGAGAACTTTATGTTGAGCTGTAAAAAAAATTTTAATATTTGAGACACTTGATTTTATCAATTGTACTTCAAGAAGATCATGATTAATCAATTCAAGGCATAGAAATGGGGGAGCTTCAAGAAAATTGTCTTCAAACATACACTTGAACATTGTATCTTCAGCAAAGGAAAACAAAACAAGGTGGTAGCAGGAATTTTATACTTTGATACTCATTGCAATGGTCAACCAAGTATTTCATCAGCTCAACAATGATAATTAGAAAGTAAAAACAACTTTCCGTTACACAACAATTTTGATCACTTTACCCTTATTGTATCTTTCAAACCTCATTCTTGTAACTAATATGATATGTAAACAACCTTATTGAGCTATGATCATATGCACCACCTTTAAAATTTGAAAAAAAAAGAGACATATTTTAATTCAACCACTCCAAGAAGCAGTCCTGAAGAGAGAATCTCAAGATGTGAATCCTATACAAAATTAACTTCTATGATTTATCTGAAGAAGGCACTGTATTTTTTCTTGGATGCTAAGAATACAGGTTGTTTAGTCTGCATTTCAGGCAATTCACCCATCTATCTACTAATCCATTTCTAATATTGGGTTTTTTTAAAACACAGATCTAGCTCATTACTAGTGGCAGTGATGATTTCAACTTTAAGCAGGTATCTTTTTCCCCTTAATCTTATTATTTATTACTATTCATTTTTTCAGCTCTGGTTTTCATTAAAGATGTTACAGGTCTATATACTAAAAATGTCAGGCAATTCACCCATCTATCTACTAATCCATTTCTCGTGTTGGGTTTTTTTGAAACACAGATATAGCTCATTACCAGTGGCAGTGATGATTTCAACTTTAAGGAGGTATCTTTTTCCCCTTAATCTTATTGTTTGTTACTATTCATTTTTTTCAGCTCTGGTTATCATTAAAGATGTTTATAGATTTACATTTAGTTAAATACAATATTTTATTTTTTGAAAACGTGGGTTGACATCCGTCCGAGGAAGCTGCTATTTCTCCGGACTGACTATGTCAGGAAACTCACCCATCTATCTACTAATCCATTTTTTTTGTTGAATTTTATTAAGATAAAGATCTAGCACATTACTGGGGATGATTTCAATTTTGAATAGGTATCTTTTTCAACATCATCTTATTGTTTGTTACTTTACATTGTTTCAGCTCTTGTTATCATTTATTTAAAGATATTGTTGGTCTATATATTTAAAGAGGTTTCTGGCACTTCTCAGGACTGACAATGTCAGGCAACTCACCCCTCTATCTACAATGTCAGGAAAAACAAAGATCTAGCACGTTACCCTTGATGATTTCACAACAATCTAATACGCAAGAGGTAAGCTAAACCCTAGCATATTTGCAATTATGTTTAATTTCTTACCAGTGATGATTTCTCCATGAAGAAATAGATCTATTTTTAGACTTATAATGATCATCCTCTAACACGAAGTTATTCAAACTCAATTCTAATGCTATCTTCCAGAGTCTTTAAATCAACTATTTAAATCAACTTGACAGAGTCTTTATCTAATAAAAATCCTTTCTAGTAATAAAATTGACTAGAACATTGTAGTGTGCCTTCTTCAAACTATCCTGCAAATGTAGTGTGCCTTCTTCAAGGCTCTACATAAATACTTACACACATAGTTTGGTATGATCTAGTTTACAACCTTCAATATTTTCTTACACACTCAAAATTATTCCAACTTATAGCCTCCCAGTTCTAATCCACAATTATTCTTCACCCTTATCAAATATTAAAAAATGATAGGATTCTTCAACCTATGAACTTGATCTATAAAGACTAATCTTCATGATAAGAACCTTATATGTTTTACATTAAACTTCAAAGTTCTATATCGAGCTTGACCTATCTTTTAATCACATGGTTATTCCAACTTTGGTTAATCTAGCCTCCATAACCTTGACTATTTACAGCAACTTGTCAATCTACTCTACACAAAACAATATCCATGATAACAAAACCATATCTTTTAAACCATGGTCTTGATTGTTTCCAGCAAAACGTTATTTTCTGACAAATAGTCTTGACTATTTTGGATGTCAAACAACCTCTCTAATGAGAGATTATGCACTTATATAGAGGTGAATCTCTTTAAAATAGAATTTTCCTACACCATAAGTCTATTAAGGAGAAATCCTAAAGATCTGCTTCAAATCTTAGTTGCTATTTTTTCCCAAAAACATAATTTTCAAGATAATTAAAGTCCCACAAGATATTTAGGCACTACATTTTACATTATACACATTAAATTGATCATCGTCTTTCATCATCATCTATCATTAATTATCAGTTATCATCATTCATCATCTACGTCTACATACAATTCATGACAATGCAAGTAAACAAGAAACATACATATAATTAATGATAATCACCATCTAATGCAATTAAAATTAAAGACTATATAAATCCATATAATTAAATTCAAATACCATAGTACATACTCAATAGTAGAAGTTTTCAAATTCAATATATAAAGTTTCCTCAATAATAAAAGTTTCTAATTTTCAAAACACTCTTTTTCTTTATAAAATTCTACTCTGCTCTCTTCCCCAACGGCTTCTTCCACTGTGGATGTACTTCTTTCCCCAACACCAGAAATAACCCCTGAACTTATAAGATCTTCTGTAGCACTGTCCAGGTTTTTTATAATTCTTTCTTCTTGATTTGTTGCATCTCCATGCGACAGCAAATTTGGATCAGCAGCTGCTTTGGCTTTGAATAATATGTCAGGGTCGAGACCATGCTCTTTAATTATCCGCTTTAGTGTATTGTTTTGTTTGTTAACCAAAACAATATTTTGCTTCAAATTTTTTGCTGTGGATAAGTTGTTCTTTTCTGTTTCCAAGTGAACTTGCAAAACCTTCGCCTGACTCTTCAAATTTTCATATTTCAACTGCACAAAAAGAGTAATGTCAATTCAAAATATTAATGTAAATTCAAATTTTCAAATTATTGTTTAAATGTAATAGTACTTACAACCGCTCTATCTCTTTCGGCATTTGCGATTGATACCAAATCCTTGTCCTTGGACCATTTGTTAAAATATGCCTGGGCCTCGGCACTAATATTTTCCAATTTGTTTAGTGCCTTATCTAAAATGTCATCTTTATAGTTGTTGTTAAACGTGACAGTCCCACATCTTACTTGGGTAAGTAAGGAATCCATCTTCGCAGGTTGATTCTGGACTGCAGCGTATAAACTATCTCGTTGCCAATAATTTTCATAACGACTAATAATCTCATTGATAAGAACTTTAGCCATTTTCTCCCATTCTATAAGCTGTTGGATATGAGGAATAATAAACTCACTGACATGGGATTGACAATCATTACCAGTTAAGTTCTCCAAAGGAAAACGTGGCAACTGTTCACTATCTGAATCTGATGCAGATGATCTTGCTGGAGAAGATATGGGGGCTTTCACCAAGATCAATTGCTCCTTGTTTCTGCCTTTGGGTGGGCTAATCCTGTTTTTGAAAAAATTAATCAAGATTTAGATAAATAAATTTAAATCAGAATGTAATTCAAAATTGTAAAGCATATTAAAATTGAAATTTGAAGTATACCTGCTGGCCTTGAATCATCTCGCGGGTATCGAAAAAACCAGTTGGGTCATTGCTATCAATGCCCAAATAATCTTCATCTAAATTTATATTGTTCAAAACAGATATGCCTGTTGCACTGGGCAAGCCACCAAGTGATAGAGATGGAATTCGAAACGAGGAGGCAAGGTTTAGTGTCCCACTAGGGGCCAGAGCAAAAGGCATGCGTTTACCAATGTTCTTTTTCACTGTTCCTCTGGTTGGCATTTTAAAAATTAATGGTTGAGTGGGTGTCGGTGCTGTGGTTTGATCATGACTGACATATGCTGAAAAGTACAAGAAAAAATGAAAAATATTAAAACAATTCATAAAGTCAAAACTACGAAATTAAACGTACTATAGAAAAGTTGTACCTTGTTGTCGAGGGGTTGTTTTCTCGGTGCTACGGGTGGCCTTGTAGGAGTTGTACTCAGTGGTTGTTTAGAAGATATGAATGCATGCGACTGTATGGAGTGAGTTGGGGAAGAAGGTTCCAAAGTCCCTGCAATTCATCAATATTAAATAATGTTAATTCATTTGGTTAAAATTTAAATTGAAAAATAAATATGCAACTTTGGAATTTGTAAATAATATATGAGAATGTATTACTTCTCTGGCGTTTAACGAGTTCAAACTGTTGAGGGTTTGGAGAGGAGTGAGCTTCCATTTCAGATTGGGAGTCCCCCGAAGCCTCCGCGTGTTGTTGGCCTCTTCCTCTCGATAACTTCTTTTTTCGGGGAAGGGCTTCAAGATATCTTCTCTGCAAAACATTAAAATTTAAGTTTTAATAACTACACTGTAATGTCGAAAATTGAAATACAATTACAAACTAAATAGTTTATACCTGTTGTTCTTCAAATGGAATTGAGAATTTCTTCAAAGCCTCATCAGAGCAAGTAGGAATTTTTTTATATTTTAAATTTAAAATTGCCTCATAGTAGAAGCCGAGGAGATAGTTTGTTGAATAAATGAAATGTTTATCTGAGAGTTTTGAATTTATTATGTCAGTTCTTATTTTTTTGGATAGATATGTGCAAACAATCGAATTGTCGTTTTGAGATAGTGGCACAAATGTATGCGATGGCCCAATTTGGTATATCTGTTTGGCGACCCTGCAAAACAATTCTGGCTTGAAAAAATGAAATAAGTGCAGCAAGAAAGTGGTGTGCAATTGATTGTGTATCTACACCACGCCTGGATTTATTGACATGGGCTGCAAATGCGAAACAGTGATAATTACTATAAATTTATAACAGCAAATTGTATCAAAATAAAAAACAATAAAAAATATGAATTAAAACGAATTATACTTACAATCAACATGGAAATCGTACGTTGATTCGAGAAATTTCTTGTCTTCTTCCAGGAGTGTTGCCTTGGTTGTAAAAATTGGTAAATTTCTGAAAGGAAGGCCCGTAAATTGATGGATGTCATTTGCTTCAATAGTGAATTGGAACATTTGGCCATCGTTCAGAGTCACATAAAAAATACCGTCCTCTGAATTGTAGCATGACAGAAGGTAATTCAAAATATCCAGATCTGTTTTGAAATGGGGCATATTAACAAGCCCTGTAAATTCACACTCCTCCATCAAAGCTTGATATTCTGAAGACATCTTTAAAGCCGTATGGATGTGAGGGCATAAGGGATTCCTGTAGTTGATCTTCGAAATCGATTGAGTTGGATTCTCTTGATTTTCTTGCTGAACTTGCAATTGGGAAGCATGTGAAGTCGACATTATAGCTGTAATTACGTCTTTGACAATGATTTAGACCTGCAAAAATTCAAGAACAGGAAAACGAAAACGAGAAAATGAGCGGCACAAGGGTATTTATAAGATAAATAGGGCGTCACAGGCCCCTGATGACGCGCGTAATTTTCTCCCACTGACGCGCGTCACTGGCTACTATTGACGCGTGTCAGCTATGACTATTGTTGCGCGTCAGCTAAGACTTTGACGCGTGACACTGGCACCTAGTGACGCGCGGACACTGTCCCCTACTGACGCACGTCACTTCCCTTCTATTGTCGCCGCGTTCAGCTAATACCTTTGATGCAACGTCAACTAAGTTCCAGTGAACCGCGCGTGCAATAGAAAGCCAGTTCGCGCGTCGAAGGTCTTAGCTGACCATGCTACAACAGTCATAGCTGGACGCACGTCAATAGTTTGCCCAGTGACGCGCGTGAGTAGGAGTAAATGACGCACAATCAATTAGGGGCCTGGGACGCGTGATAGTAAGGAGGCAGTGGTTGCGCCATCATTAACCAGAACTGACGCGTGACATGTAGGAGACAATGTCTCGCGTCATTACCAGCCAGTGTCGTGCGTCATTACGAGCCAGTGTCGCGCGTCATTACGAACTTGTGTCACACCAGTGTCGCACGTCATTACGAACTAGTGTCACGCCAGTGACGCACGTCATTACAAATTAGTGTTGTCGCACGTCACTGATGGAGCCATGAAAAAAGAGGTGAAAATTTTGTTTTTGAATACTGTCAAATTCGCCTTTCGCTGAAACTAGTTACGGGGATATTCGCCAGGTATTTTCCACCTTCAATTTTATAGGGGTGTCTTAAAATGAACCCTGGTTTTGCTGTTGCAAAAAGAGGATTTTGGGAATTTAGCTTCAACGTCTCAACCTTTGTGTCATTCACGCAGTCCAGCCCGTGAGGTGTCCCACGGATCACAAGGAGAAAATGGGGATAAACTCCGCTCCATCCATGTTGAGCTCTCTAATTCAAACCAGATTCCACTTACTAATAATTTGTAATTATTAGCTCGGTATGATGGTGTCTCTAGACGGTCAGTGTGAGCTTGGACATGTCTGAATTATCATGAATTTCATCTCTTTGAATGTTTGAGGTCTCACATAGCCCTCTTGTAAATATATTGTGTGGTTATTTTATCAGTGATTTAGTAGCTTGGATATTATTTATTTACATGATTTTTTTTTTGGTTTTTGGCTTCAAAATACGCTAAATTTGTATTGCTCCTAATTTTTCGCATTTTCATACTTTGCATATGATGGCAAAGATGGTGCTAGTATTTCCATTGCCCTGAGATTTTCGGCCTTAATTATCTCCTCGGGCCATGATCCTTCAAATTAGGTCGGGTGGGGTGATTATGACTATTAATGATCTTGTTTTGGTAATCTTAATATTTATGATTCTAATGATGGCACATAAAGGATGACGTTATGCAAACTGGTTAGGTGTTAACTTGTCTCTTGTCCTATTGGTTGGTTTATGGTGACTTTAATATGATTGAACATCCTGACAAAAAACGTGATGGCCCTCCTTATGCATTGGAAAACGTGCGGATTGGTATTATTTTAAAAGTTTTTGGGGATTTTTCCAATCCTCCTACTCTTGGTGGACACGAAATTTTAAAGACTCAAGCCTTGGTAAGTTGGGACCAACTTTCGAGAATGATTCTGATAGAGTTTTTTTTGTCAAGCTAGATCAAGTGGCTTCGTCCCCCTCTCAAAAAAGCCATATCCCTTTGTGCAATTTTGACCTGTAAGGCCTCCCTTATCATATGTGGTCCCGATATTATTTTTTCATATCAAGTGTTGATCTCTTTTCAAGATTATTTGGCGGGGGCGCCCTTTCAAAGATCCCATCTAATCAATTATTCTGTGAAAATGTTTTCCTTGTCGAGCCACTTTGGGTGGTCCCCCTCTTCATGTTGCCAAAATGCATAATGGAACCCGTCTATCTTTTTTGTTTCCAGTTGGATTGAGTGGTGGAGGCTGGCGATCAAGTGCACCACCTAATTCCTTGCCAATTTGAAAAACAGGTTGCTTGGGTACGTAAGTGGTGCGGACTTGGCTCTACGCAAAGAATACCAACAGGTTTCTTTTCTCTTTGAATCCAATCCTTTCGAAACTCCTCTTAGTTGTAGACTGCTAACATTCATCATAGGCTCAAGATCATAAAATCTCACTCAACCCATGGAGTCCAAATCCAGTCAAAGGCTCAAAGTGTCCAATAATTGTTTTCAATCTCTTTCTGTCAAACAATGAATCGAGAACAAATAAAGGTTATTCAAGTTGTTTCAGATTCCGATCACGGAAGATGCTAAAGATTCACTAACGCTTTTTAAATGGAAGAGGAAGATAATCAATTAGTTTTTTCTAAGGCACAGGGTTACCATGAGCGAGTGTCCCCTGCCTGCAAAAAATGTGTTGGGTGGTTCCCCTGTCCAAATTTTTTCTCATCAATGAATCGTGCTCGATGCCAAAGCCCTCTTACTTTTTTAAAACTTCATGTTGCTCTTATGTGCTTAACCGATGATAAATCTCTTGTGCTGGATGGATTTCCTTGTGAATTCTACAAAGCTACTTGGTCTTTTGTTAGCCCCAATCTGCTTTGTTTTCTACAATGAAGCCCTCCAATCCAACTCATTAAGGAGTTTCATCAATCAAGGAAACATCAAGTTCATCCTAAAGTAGGCAATCCTGAACTGATTTCTAGCTTACGGCCTACCACACTTCTAAATGTTTCTTATAAAATTCTTTCTAAGGCCCTTGCTCTTCACATTGATGATCTGTTACCTAAGACTATTCAACCAGAGTAGATGAGGTTTGTCAAAGGATGCTACATTCTGGATAATCTTATTGCAGTTTGGGAAGGAATGAAATGAGATCAAATGAATCTTCAATGGCTCTTACTTCTTAAAATTGACTTCGAGAAGGTGTATGATCATATCGAGTGGCCTTTTATTCTGGCCATACTCAAGGGGTTAGGATTATGTGACTTTTTTATTTCAGCTTTCCAAACAATTTTTTCTAATGCGTCTTCTCATCTCACTATCAATTTACAACAATCTTCTACGATCGACCTCTTCTGATCTATCATACAGGGGGTGCCCTCTTGCGCCTGCTCCATTTTTCTTAGGAGTCGATGCTCTCAGGTATCTTATTGCTAAGCGTGCTGATCAGGTCATGTTTAGGGAATATTTTTTTTGGATCATTCTACTCCTCTCATTAATGGTCATTACGTTGATGATTCTTTTCTCACCCTTGTGGAAATGAGTAGAATTTTCTTGATTTCTCAATGTCTTAACATCTTTTATCTTGATTCAGGATCAAACATTTAGATGGCTAAAACCTTGGGCTATCGGAAAAGTAGTTGGCCTATGCTTGACTGGTTAAAAGCTTACCCCTGGAAGTGGATTGGCCGCGGAGAAAAATTTAAATTTTTGGGCATTCCATTTGCCTTTGCTAGTAATTTTGCTACTCTATGGCAATATGTGATTGAAAAAGTTGAGCATAAATTATTTCGGTGGGCGTCTAAATCTCTCTCTTTAGCTAGAAAATTTCAAGTGTGTACCAAGATTCTTGTGGCCACCCATGTGTATTATTTAGCTTGTTGGTTCCGCTTTTGGGCTTCCTTTGCCAAACTTTCCAAACTACTCCGGGATTACCTTTGGTCTAAAAGCTCCAATTTTGGATGATTTCGTTGGGTCACTTGGGATGTTTTTTGTCTACCCCGCGATCAGAGTGGTATGGGAATTATTGAAGTGTACCAAAAAAAGCATTGCTTTATGTTGTAAATGGGGGTGCGCGCTTCCTTTCAGGTAATCAAGCTTGGAAAATTCTACTTCGCCATTGTATTTCCTTAGGTTCTCCTTATGATAAAAAAAATGTAGGAATAATGTAGGGTTACATACCTTAATTATCACCAGAGTGCCTGTTAAGATTACTGAGACATTCATTGCCAAAAGTATATGGAAGGCTTTTGAAGCTGTGAATCCTTTGTTTCTTTGGATTGGAGATGGATTTCACGCTGGGATTTATTTCAACTCCAAAAATATCTTGTGGTATCGTATTATCACGGAGGATAGTATCCCACTTTGCTGAAACTCTGGGCATCAAATCTCTCTAATTATATCGAAAAGGAATTCATGGCATTAAAGATTTGATTTCCCGCATAGACTGGAATCCTTAGCCTGAGCTCAAGATGAAATTCAATCTTGCCAATTATGACATTTTGTCTATCCATAGAATTCAAGATTTGATGTCGTATGTCATGCTTCAAAAGTTGGGTCTTAAACCTCAGGATGCTTGGTGGCGGGATTTGATCCAGAGGATCCTCACAGAGAAACACCGATCTAAGATCTTCTCAAAATAAGTTACAGTCATTTAAAAAAAGTGTGGAGAAAAATTATACAATTCCAGCGATATCTTGTTTGCAGGAAACGGAGCTCGTTTGCAAAAGTTATAGCCCGCTGAAATTTTTGGGCAACTGGCAAAATTTGGAGTTTTGTGTAGGTTAGACGTGTGCACACTCGCCACGTGTTTCGATTATATTGCGACATGTGGAAGAATTGTGTGATGTACTAAAAAGTAGTTTTTGGGAACGCTGGTCTTGGACACTCATTCTTGGAAAAATGGACCCCGTTATTTACTGGCTGGGGGCCCTCAGCCAGGTTCGACACACTCGATTATGGAGGGGTGTCTTGGCCTGCTTCTCATTTAATCACTAACCAACTTGTGTATATAAACTCCTATAATTGCATTTTGCACTATGCATGTGGGACTATTAGACATGCCTTTTTAAACTATACAAATTTCCCATGCATTTTTACTAATTTCCATATTTCCACGCATTGCATATTAATCCATTAATACCATATCCCATGCATTGCATAGTAATCCTTTATTACCTGTCCACGCATTATCCTGGATTATTTAGCGCCTAAAAATATACAACCATGCACCATACCAAGAAATGTGCCCACTCCATAGCAACTACGGTGGCTCTTAAGCCAATACAAACAACCCTCCTTTGGCATTATTAAATGCCTACCTTTTTTTGCACGCACCCACAATGTGGGATAAACCACTACAAACCGCCTAAGGAGAAAGAGAGAGAGAAGTGGAAGGGATTGGAACAGCTAACCTCCCATGAAAAATTTTAGGTTCCTAACCATTGCGCCAGTTGTTTAGAAACAGTATAAAAGGAGTGATATTTTATTTGTATAGCATTGGGGGTCTGTGCTAAAATATTGTAATGCTCATAACTTGAGCTAGGAGTGGAATTTGGAGGAGATGTAAAAAGAAACCCCTGTTATTTTTTATAGAGGAAGACCATGAGAAGGTCATAATTTTTTAGAATTCTTTGTAAAGAATTGTTTTCAAGATTTTAATAGATCGGTCCCATTCAACGGACCCGGAGACGTAGGCCTCAAGCGCCCCCGAACTCCGTTATCAATTCTTGCGTCAAATTGCTAGTGAATTCTCTTCATTTCTTTCAATATTTGCACAATACTTGTAGTTTTTATTCTTTTATCAAAAATACAAAAGGATATAATGCTCTCAATTTTACATCGAAAATCAATACAAAGCACAAAAATGTGTGCACAATTGCTAGTTAAATTTGGTTTTCAATCATTGGTATCAGAGCTGGGTTTTGACTGATTTTTTGGTTCAGATTAATGTGTTTTTGGATTGCAAGTTGTGTGTTGTATGTTAACAAGGTCTCGATCTAAGAAGGGTGAAGGAGAGTTAGTTGAAGGAGATCCCAAAATTGGTACCAGACGATCTTGAAGTCCTACAATGGCGGATCGAGAGGAAGTGGAAGAAAACTTTCGTCAATCATTCCAACAGATGAAGGAAATGGTGGAAGAAATGTACCAAGATAGGCAAAGGGAAAAGGGAACTAAAGGAGGTAAGAAGAAGAAGAAATCTCTAGTTTTGATATTCCAAAAAGAGACTCTTTAAAATCTGATTTTCCTTCATTAAAGTTAGATATCAAGTTTGAATTGCCTATGTATACTGGAGAGCTAAATGCAGAGAAGTTGGATAACTGGGTCAAGCAGATAGAAGTATATTGTAGGGTTCAAAAAATTGTTGATGATGAAGCAAAGATTCATCTGGTAAACTCTTCGAATGGGTGGCACAACACTCATTTGGTGGGTGGGAGAGTAAGCTTCAGGAAGTGGAAGAAACCAAAGGTATAGAAATCACTTCTTGGTCTGAATTTGTTTCAAATCTTTGGCAACAATTTTATCCTCTTGGTTATAAGCAACAAGCTATGATGGATTGGAAAACATTAAGACAAACTAAGGGACAAAGTGTTCAAGAATACACACAAGAATTTAGGAAAAGGGCTCTAATTCTGGGAATTTCCCTAACACAGAAGAAACACTGCTCAAATATATTGGTGGATTGCATAGTTATCTAAGACATATGATACTTGTTTTAGGTCCTACTAATCTTGATGTAGTATGTGTTCAAGCAACCCATTTGGAAGCACGAGGGAAAATGACAAAGGAGTCCTCTTTCTCTTTTAATCAGAAGAACAAGCAATCTGAAAGGAAAAGGTTCGAAAGAACAGGAAAAGGAAAGGGTAAGCATAAAACAAACTCTACTATTGTTAAGAAGGAAGATGAAAAACCATTTTGTAATCATTGTAAAAATAACCATGATGAGTCTAAATGTTGGAAATTACATCCTGAAAAGAAGCCTAAATGGATGGTTAAGAAAGGAAAAGAAAAGAAAACAAACATTGTAGTGCATGATCTTGGTTCTGATTCAGGTGATGAAACCAAAATCACAGCTATGAGTTTTCAAGGTAAATCAACTTTTCAATTTCCAACAATAGCACTATAGATGTTGCATCTTCTTCTAGTAAAAAACTATACCTGATGATAAGAAAAGAAATGAGCTTTTCCACATTAGAGTAATTTCAAAGCATACGAAAATTGATACTCTTTTTGATAGTGGATCTCAAGCTAATCTAATTTCTGAGGAGGTTGTTAAGAAACTAGGACTCAAAACTAAACCACATCCTAAGCCTTATCCTTTGGGCTGGGTTTGTGATGATGCAAAATTACAGGTAACTAAAACTTGTACTTTCAGATTTGCCATTACAGACAAGTTTATTGATGAGGTTGAATTGGATGTAGTTCCTTTGGATATTTGTGGGGTGGTTTTTGGAAGTCCTTATTTGTATGATCGTAAAGCAATCTTCTATAGGGAAGAAAATAAATATATTTTCTTGTAAAGGATGGAATTGAGTTTATTATTAGAGCTCACCATGAAAAGAATAATCTATCCTTGGTAACTGCAGGTCAAATGAAAAGGCTTGTAAACTCAACCAAAAGTTTTTTGTGCTCATGGTGGTCAAAGCCAAGGAAAAAAAATGAGATGGCTTTTGAGACTTGTGATCTAAAACATAAGGATGAATTGGTAAAAAATTGTTTCTCATTTTGATGATGTTTTTCAGATCCACAGGGTCTACCTCCCAAAAGAGGGGTTCAACATGAGATATAGTTGCTTCAGGATGCACCTCTTCCCAATATTGGAATGTACAGATTGTTAGTAGTAGAGAACGAGGAAATCAAGAGACAGGTAATGGAACTTTTGGCTCAAGGTAATTCGTCCAAGTACATCCCCATGTGGTTCACCAATTATATTGGTTCCTAAGAAGGATGGCACTTGGCAAATGTGTGTTGATTTCCGTGCTTTAAACAAGATTACTATAAAGAATCGTTACCCCTCTTCCTAGAATAGATGATTTACTGGATCAATTAAAGAATGCAATTTATTTCACTAAGTTAGACTTAAGAAGTGGTTATAACCAAGTAAGAATTGTAGAAGGTGATGTTACAGTGGTAGATAAGCTGCGAAAGGCCAACGAAATCTCTGATAGATTTGTCTGCATATGTCAGGTGAATAGAGATCGGTCATGGTGCACTGTCTTGGTAACATTTATTGAAAAATGATCTAAGAAGGCTTGGGCTACCTAATTAAAAGAATAAATAGAAGTTGAGGTAGTCTGCTATACCAATCCAATGTTGGTTCTATCAAGGGACATCGGAAAAGTTGTAGGAGAAAAGCATCATCATAGGCGATTAGGTAGCACCCATGTTTGAATGACCGCAAGTGTTTCTCTGGATTTCTCTTATTATTGAAAGCGATTGGAATTTAGGCTTTCCCAGTGCACAGGTTAGGGTCGAATGGGAATAGATAGATGGATAGACTCGTTACAGATTTCATCATAAGTTAGGGAATTACGGGAGCTAGAACAGATGCTTTTTAAGCTTTGCATCGTTTCCATCATCATTTTTAATGAGGTTGGTAGTAGGTTGGGATGAATGGGGTGCCCCCTGCAAAAAAGGGGGTTAATGCTGAATGTATGAGGTGAGTGGTATGCCAGTGTATGGTGGCGTTGAGTGTGAAAATTGTGCAGGAGAAATAGATGTAGGTGACACATAGCCAACATAAGTGATAGATAAGGTCGGTGGTTATTGGTAATATGTGTAAGCGAGTGGGGTAGTTGTAACAACTCTAGTGGTGATTAGGGGTATGGACTGCGGGATAAAAAGAACGAGGTTTTGAAAGGGTGTGTAAGCTTCCGACACCGGGGATGGTTGCGATGTAATGGGTACATGTGAAAAGGTGGGTGCAGATGGGGTTATACTTAAAGCGGTTGTTGGAGGGACAATTGATGTAACGGGTGTGATAGATGACGTAGATGCTACAGTTATAGCGGTTGTGGGATCTAGTTGAGACACCACATGTGGTAAAGTGGATGACGGTAGCGCCGCGCTGGTGCTAGATGAAGTAGAAGTGGGAGCGAGAGTAGGAAGGATAGATACGGGCATGTTGTATATCAACTGTCATGAAGAATCCCGGGTGGAAGAATAAGCAAGGTAATATTGGAGGGCAGCAGGATTCTGGTCAAGGAGTCTCACGAACTCCTCGTTGCCAGTAGCGATGGGGATGAGTTGAGTCGGATCCATAGGTGACAAGATAGAAGGCAGTGATGGACTAGGTGGGAGTGGTTGACGGCTCGCATGAAATATGAGGGCGTTAGTTTGGCTGTGAGTCAACACCAAGTGAATCAACGTATATCATGGGAGTTGTACTCTATAAATGACATCGGGAACAACAAAGAGGGGGCAAAACAGATTATGAGAGGGAAAGTTGGTAAATGCTTTGAATAAAATCAAATTAGAGTGACCGACGCCGGTGGAACTAACCGATGACAGTTAAGGGATTACTGATGACGGTTACAAGAACTGATACCGATTACTGTGAGAAAATAACAGTTTCAGCAAATGAGGCAAAAATTGATGACTCTCAGAAAGGAAAGTTGTATTTGATGACTGTTACCAGAGTATAGAGAATACAATGATACATAGAAACTCTAACAGAAGAGAAGATGAGATAAGTGTTTTTTGGGTAAACTAATCAAAAGAACAAAGAACCGACACTAGTTAGGTAAACCGATGACGGTCAGATGTAAATCAACGGCAGTTGTTGGAATGATGCCAGTTACTGTGAAATCTGAAGAATGAAGAAAAATGTATTTTTGAGAATTTAGATTGGATGAATAATCAACCGAGAAGTTTGGGGATGATAAGATGAGGTTTTGACACACTCAGAGAAAGTCAGAATACTCCCAACTATGATGGCGGAGTGTGAAAGACAAAAAGAAAAATGAAGAGTCGTATCCTCACACCTCCAAACGCAAATCAAGCACAAAGCTAAGAAAAATACGCAATCCAAGAAGTGAATTTAGTGTGTTTAGCTTATGTTATTTAAAAGACTAACTCATGAATTTAGAGTAGAGTTTTTGGTTGGGAAGACTTCTTACGAAGAAGAAAATTCTAAAGGTGAGGTTTAGGTTATGTTATGGCGGGGGCGGGCCGTCTCTGATGGGGTACTGGACAGAGATAACCAGTTGGGTGTCCACTATCAATCCTCTGATCGTGTGATCGTTGACATCTTCTTCCGGGTGGGATGTTGTTTAAGAAGATGTGTAAATTTTAAATTTGTGTAGTTTGGGCAAAGAGAGAGAGAGAGAAGCAAGTGCTTTCTACAGTTCAATTGTGTCAACCATCAACTGGGCATGACTTCCAGCGTATAGGTTGCCCTCATTTTTAATGTGAGCTATAATGCAACAAATTAGGATGTTATGCAAGTGTTTTAAGCCCAAATCGAAGTGTGATATTTGATGTAGCAAATAATGAATAGGAAGAGTGACGCTCTTTCACTAATGCAATACAAATGAAAGAAAAGATGTTATTTTTTATAGCACCAAAAACACAATTGCTTTTAGACAATAGGAAGAGGGGAAGATTCTAGAGAAGAAAATTAATGTGGAAGATTTTCAGAAGGGAAACAAACACACAAGTTTCACCTAAGAATGAATAAAATGCAAGGAACCCCGGATGGGTCCCATAAGGCATGCCAAAATGTTTCAACATTTTCTTTAAGGATTTAAACGAAATAGATAAGGGGATGGGCCAAGGGGGAATACCTGTTGTGAAGGTCGGTGTAAAGGCCGTTGCGCGTGTTCTGACTTCTTGATCCAATGCTAACTATGAAATATTCCTTTTGGATAGGAGAAACTACCTGAAATACAAAACAAGACCACAAGAAAGAGTTAAACAATATATGTCAGTGCGCTGCCTAGCGTGTGCTAGATCCAGGAAGTGTGATACTTCTTTAATGACAGTCAACCCACTGTTTAATACAACTCAATGCAAGAGATGATATAAATGAACAACGTCCTACTGTAGTTGATATGATTTAGGTATCTCATTCAAATACAATAAACAAATATAACATAACATGTTAAGTTATGATCAGATCTGAAGTGGGATAGATGGTCAGGGTGATGGGACAGGTCAGGTTTAGGTTCTGGGTCACTTGGGTCACTAAGGTAAAGATTCTTAAGTTTTCTTATTAGTAGGATTTTCCAAATACAGAGACCGATGTCGGTTAGGTACGACCGATGACGATTTTCGAGGAAACTGACGACGGTTATGGGTGACAGGCGTCGGTATAGGCGGGCTGATAGAAACTAAATTAATCTTGGTTTTGAAAGTTTGTCGGCAGTTGAACAGAGATGGTAAAGGGAATGATTAAGTTTGTGGAGGTGTTGGGAATACTCATAAATATGCACGAGTCATGTATAGGTGATTTAATGGTTGTGGGTGGTGGAATGATTGGATTCACGGGAAGATAATGACGGTGGGATGAGAATAAGAATGGATGCTTAACAAATAGAGATGAAGAAACTTGTAATCTAAATGAATATGAAATAGTACAGATCATAAACACACTTACTTGTGCCTGCAGGTTTCATGATTGGATGGTGGTGATGGTTGATCTGTGAAATGGTGCTCAGTACCACGGCAGTGCTTCCCAGAATGCTACCGTGAATGCAAATACTTCCAAATCTGTCTTGGTGCTGGCTATGGCTGTATGGATGTACGAAAGAGCTTTGGTTCTTGTTTGCATGCATATTTCCTTTGCTCCAAAACTCGAGGATGTGGCCAACCTCTCAAACAAGGTTACCAAACTGGTTATATGGTAACCGACGATAGTTTAGGGTGACTGGCATCAGTTTTGGGTTGATTGACATCGGTTAAGGTGGGATATCCTAGGTTGCCTAAAATAACAGATCTTTGTTGTCTTTTTCCAGCTTTTGCTCGTTGGTGTCAGGTATAAGTGGAATGTTTTGCTTAGATAAGCAGAAATATGGTTAGTGGAAGAATAGACATGTGCTTTTAGGGTTATATTAAGTCTTAGCTTATTAAGGTAGGTAGGGCTAAGTCTTAGTTAGTTATGGAAACATGCTATAAATAGGTCTATGGTGAGGTGTCTGGGTGAGGTGTCTAAGTGAGGTGTGCATCCATTTAATTAAAGTAATTAAATTAATAAATGGGGTGAGGATGGGGATTAATTTAATTATAGATAATTAAATTAATATTAAGGTGGGATAAAAGGGGCCATGGTTAGGTGAATATATGTAAGTTAGTTATTCAAAAGGGGACCAAGGGGAGTGTGACCCAATTTTGGTGTCTACATTCGGATTTCCTTTGTTTGCATGCTAGTTTGAATCAATGTTGTTGATTCAAGGATCTGTAAATCATTTTGTAGAAAAAGGTAAATTTGGCATGTTTGATTTTTCTTCCCACTTAACATTAAGGGGGAGTGTTGGGGTGATAATGTTAAATGGGATCAGCGACTGTAGTACGCCCCAACATTAAATTTAAAGTTTGTCTAATCAAACTGTATTGTGAAGGTCTTTCACATTTAAGAGTGATCCCTCTCACATATTACTTTAAAGTATTGTGAAAGTTTTTCACCCACCCACATTTATTTGGGTGATCCCTCTCATGATTGGTTGTCTACAACGTATACATTTGTAGAGACTGACATAAAGACTGAGATCTTATTATAGAATATAGTCGATGATCATTGTATTAACTGACCAAGAAAATAGCTTAGTAGACATTGTGTATGACTGCGAACTGGAAGTGGAAGTGCTAGGTTAAGCTCGTGTAAATTCTTAATATAGACAATGTTTTACCAGTGGATTTTTTTCCTTCGGTTTTCTCCACTTAAATCTAGTGTTATGTGTCTCTTGTTTTTTCTTTGCATTTACTTTCAGCTCTTGCTTATTATGCTCTGTTATTCGCTATTTATTTTAAGCTAGATCTGTGTCTGATCGATTACATATCATAATCTATAATCTTCAGCTTTAACGGTGGATCTGTGATCTATAGATTACATTTCCCCTGCTAAATCTAATGTCTCACTGGGTGTATGACCCATGTGAGGTGATTAAAGCAAGGGTAGTGGCGAACAAGGACTCTGCCACTAAAATTCAACATGAAAGTAAACCCTTGCTATAAAAATTGAAAAACATGAACTTTTGGGATGAAGTAAAAATAACAATGGATGAAATTGTTGTTGAGAAAGGAATTAGTTTTCAAGAGTTATCAACACAAATTTTTGGATTGCCTCAGCCTCCACAAAAACAAGCAGAGGATTTTCAATTTGCCAAATTTTATGCAAAATCTGATAAAAAAATCCTCTAAAAGCATGCCAAATGAATTACAACATGAATTGCGAGAAAAAAATTAGACAAGGTCAAAAATTACTCTCTTTTGGTCTATGAGGCAAGACCTAGACCATCCAGAATCTGTTTCGAAGTATGATTCTATTCCAAAAGATGCAGCGTTCAGCAAATTGTGAAATGATGCGCATCCTGGAGAGGCAAGTAGTGATGATGACATCGACTCTGAGGAATTACAAACTCCCCCTGGAACATATAAACCAAGTCTCAATGAAGGCTTGAAACAAATATATTATACAAGAGTAGTTAGTATTGAAAAGATGGGTTTTAGTGGTGGTGGTTTGGGTTCAACAAGACAAAGGATTTGGCTTCCACCACAGGCATGTCATCACCAATCCGGCACTATGATAATTCTTCACCAGGAACTCCTCGTGCTATGATTATTTATTAATGCACAGACTTTAGTTTGGTGGATGTAATCTGGAAGCAAAACAACAACCGAACACAAGAATACCATTGACTATGATAAGACAGAATGACGACAAATCTGAAATATCAAAATAAATTATAATATTAACATGAAACTGTTACAATCTCACCCATGAGATACTTCAACAAGACTATGGGAGAAACTTTACAATTACACCTCTTGATGGCTTCTTCAACACACCTTTAACTGATGGCTTCCTTCGCACACTTCCTACAATATTTCTCACTACTTCTTTCTATGCTAAATGAGGGGGGTGGCCTCTCTATTTATAGAACTTCCAGGGTTATCCATCCTATCTCTAAGATAGGATAAGAAATCCACTCTGACGAATCATATTCCATACCTTAACTCTTATCTGTACATGTAAGTTTATCTGTTAAGATAAGATAAACCTTATCATTTTACATGGGTTCCACATTTTTAGACTTTTTACAAATAAAATACACAAAATATTTATGACCTCACTCCTTGTCCTTATTACCAATATAATATTTCTAATTCCTAATCATGTAGACCCTACTTCTCTAATTACCCAAACTTTGACATTTTAACATTATCGGACCACTTACGACAAATATTTACTTTTTACAACATTCCTATTGTACTTTGACTGTTACCGTACTCCACATTATTAGCAGCACCGTACTGACGGCGCCGTTATCTTCCATCAAACGCTACTACTAATTATACTTAACAACATCCTATTCCTAATACATACATTAATGAAATAGAAATTATGGAGGAAAATTTTAGTGTCGACAGGCACAACCTAGAAGAGTTTTTGATAGGTCAGGCCTTGGAACTTCGCCTTCACAGACAGGACCAATGCATACTAAAACATCTACAAGTGGTAATCCAATGCAATTTACTTTGGAGTCAAATCCTCAACAAACAGTTCAGCCACACGTTGAAAATCCGAGAGAAGAAGTTGGCCATGAATTTGTTAGTATTGCTAATATTGGCGGTTCTAGTGATGATGATAATAGTCAACATAATATTGTAAACTTAAAGAGGCCAATACAGACAATTGAAGTTCTTATGGCTATTATTCAGCAAGGATCCGAGAAGAGGCAAAAGACAAAGGCAAATACACGAACAATTACTCTTACCTCAAGGCAACTAATTACAAAAAGCAGTGCCAAAGATGGGCTATTGAGCAACTGCTTGAACATCCAATCTACACAATTAGGAGAGGGAAATAATTATTTTTAAGATTCAACCATGCGCAGAAGGATGTCTACCAAATCAACGCCAAAAATTCCTTTACTATAAAAACAACAGAAACAATTTATATCCCATTTGATGGACATGATCATTCTAATGGCCATCATGCATTGAGGCTATTTCTTAGCCGTGGATGTGTACCATTCATGGACAGGTCCACCTATATATGTTATGCCTTAGGCATAACAAGGAGCCTCTACATATCTAAAACATTGGATAGTAAGAATTCTAATGTAGTTAGAAATTTTTCTCTATATATACAACTTCAAAATCATGTAGTGGTATTCTTTCTTATGAGAAAGAGTGGCCCTTCACTCTGTACATTATAAAACGAGGCAATGATGGGCTAAGAGGAGAACAATATCAAGATAAGAGAAGAGATGGAACAAAGATTTCAACAGTGGCAAAAAGAAAGAAGGTACCCACAAGCAGCTAAGCAAATATATGCCCTACAAGTGTTGACGATTCTTCAATGTGGGTAGAGTTTGTTTGCTTGATCTTACTCATCTTGGTAATTCTCTTCATATTTGAAGTTGGGTTGTCCACTTCATATCTCAGTGAATTTCGAAGTATTTGGTACTCACAAACCATTAAGCATGGCAGAATGCCTTCGACAAGGGTCGAATCATCTTTTGCCATTTATAATATGTCATTGATGCATCATAATGGGATTCAACTACAGCTGGTTTGGGAAGGATATGGTACCGATGGTAGTGCAAGAGGTGTTACCTGTCATTCAACACTACATTTCATCACCAAGAAAATCAACAACTCTGCAAGCATATTGGTAGTTCTAAGAGAGCAACTCATGGATATCACTACTGCTCTATTAAAAAAATCTAGAGAATCTATCAGTGTTGAACAAACCTAAGAAAGTCATATGATTTTTCTTAGATGCAAAGCATAAAGTAACTTGAGTATCAATAGCAGATCAAACTTGAATGCAAAACTAAGTACAGATTCAAAGATAGTGTGATTCGACAATGCCAAATGTGCTGATATAGCTGAATCATATCTTTAGAGAAGTCAATTTCAACACAAACACTTATTTGCGGCCAGGCAATTATTTTTGTCTTGGTGCTAACCATAAAGCAATGGATTTGATAAAATGGTCGAGAAAAGCCCACAAGGGAATAAGGAGACCAATAAGTTCGACCCGAATTATAGCCTTTTTGAAAAGCATGATAAAAAATAACTTCACACTAACTAGGGTTTTCAAAAGAAAGCGGGAAAAAAGCCATTGGTCATATTATGCACACCGTCCCTCTTAGGTGCTATTCCTCCAAATTCAACTACGATAATAACAATGATGGACTGTAGTCTGTCCAATTTCTAAGGTCAACAATCTGCACAAAAAACAGTAGATCAATGCAAAATTCAAGTTTTGAAGACAACCATAAAATAAAGCAAGATGTTGTGCAGTTGCACACAAAAAATTTGGAATATGACATGCAAAGGCAATATTTCCTGTCCCAAAACCATAGAAGAGCCCTCTCCTATGGAACACATATTGTATATTGACTATACGAACTGTTGTTAGAACTAACATATCTAAACCTACACTTGGCATTAGAAAAATTCACACTTTCTCAGTTTTATTGACACGGTTCTCCATACATTGACGAAGGGTAACAAAATAATATAAATACATAACATCAATAAAATATAAGTGTACTTTTTTTGCTAGTTGTAGGCTGCTTTAAAATGCACTGCAGGTTGCCAACTTGGCCGGAGTGTGCTCAATTCAAGGTTTTAATGCTCCATCAATCCCTGATACATTGCAAATACTACTGTTTTTTTCTCATTTCAATTGCTAGTATATGGGGAAGAAGCAAACCTGCTTAAGACTCCTTAACTTCATTTACTAAAAATAAACTAAAATTTTGTTTGTCATTAACAAGAAAACAATTTGCAAGGGGCCAACTTCTATGATTTCTACTAATTTCCCTATACCAAATTGTGTTCTTGGTTATAAAAATCTGTCAATATAATTTATACTCCCAGAGTGTAGCCTTATGACACACCTCTTTGAAAGAAGGAATGACAAATCCAGGTGAAGAAGCAACTGAGCCTAAATGGACAAACTGCTTATTTACCATTCTTGTCTCCAACCAACTTCACCTTTAAAGTGAAGTCTTTGAATTGATTAGTAAACAAGAATTAAACAATAGAAGATTAATGGAGCAAAGACCAGATGAATGCTCATAATGAGTTTGTGATAGCAAAGAAAGATTCAAATTACTCTGATTAAATGCAGCATACAGGGACTCGTTGAGAATAGGCAGCAGCAAGCTCAAGAACAATTATTAATTTAAAAGAGAACTAGGATGGCAGGCCTGAAAGATAATGACGCTAGTAAATACCGAGCCTTCAAAAGATGACCCCCAATGACAAGGATTGCTGAAGCCTATTACAATTGTGATTTCCAAAGTCATTATTATGAAAAGTCATATCCCTCATACAAAGGGAAAAAGCTCTCCAAGCTGTATCCTCATAAAAAGAAAAAAGGTCTCCAAGCCTTTGGTTCCAAGAGACTTTCTAATCACAAGGGAACGAAATTGTGTAAAATATTGATTACTACATAATGATGGATAACAGCAATAAGTCACTCCCAAGCCCCCCCAAAAAGCGAAGGAGACCCATTTCTCTTTATTTGTACAGGAAACTAATACTAATCTTTTTCTAATTAGCAATCTATAACATGTTGTTACAATCAGGAAGGATGAATCACAAAAATTCTGAATCCTTTTCTTTGTATAGTTCAAATCACAGTCAAAATGTGTGAACAGCTTACATCATTCTCATGATTAAACAAAATCATTCGTGGAAATCCAAACAAAAGACACCGCTGAGGGCCAATTCAGGAAAATCAACATTACAAAAAGGTAGTATTTGATAACATCACTCAGCTCCAAGACCATTTGATTTGACATATAGAGATATTGATATACTACTATTTTCAACTTATATTTTATCTCAGACCGCTTGAAAAGAACCCCTCCATGATCTAAAGGCAACAGAAATATATAGCAATCTTGCTCATAAAAAGATCCTTCAATTAAACTTACAGCAGTGCTTTAATTTTGTTAAAATATCACAGTAAGAGAAGAAAATAAGGAAAGAAACATTTGAAATCTCATGATGCTAGCAGCTACTGCCTCTGTACAGATATTACAAATCTTGGCATGCTCTCAACATATGCACATTGGATCAGTTGCCAAGAAAAGATCCTATTTCTTGTACAAAGCTCTGAATACTTGGATTAGTTGCCAAGAAAAGACCCTATTTGTTGTACCAAGCTCCAAATACTTGCCCTGCATGTCACAATTCAATAAAAAAAATACCTTATGCTACCCCATTGACATGACCTTTGCACAAGTAAATAACTTGATAGCCCAAATTGCTGAACTATCTTCTCGCATCAGGATTTGCAAGAACTTCAGCTTCTGCCTTTGCCATTGGATCATTTTCATCTGGTTCTTCCACTTCTCCTTCACGTTCTTGGGTTAACTTTTTCCTCTCTTCTTCCTCAGCTTTACGGGAAATTGCCTGTTGTTCAGCCTGTAGCCGCTGCATTTCCTCTTCCTGCTGTTGTCTCTCAAACCAAGTGTCTGCATCAGCCCAAACTGCAAAACACAATTCAAACATAATAAGCTATAAGAGCCAAGTTGAAGACACTAAAACAAGATGTTTGAATTCTTTATCTTATACAGAAGTTGCAAATAACTATTATTAAAAACCACCTGGCTGAGTCCAAACATAAAAAAATGATTTAATGTTCAAGGTTCAGCCAGATGCAACGACTTTAACTTGGTTGCAGAATGCCAAAATTCAATGGCAAACAGACTGATATATATTCCCAAAATATGGGTTTCACAATTGGTTGGGCTGAGAGACCATGGAACTGGAAGGTCTAGAGCAGGCAAAACACCTAGATTTGAAGTCTGACATGAAACACAGGTGACAGAACAGAAATATCGGTTAGGAGTCAGGACCTATCTGGCTCTCTCGCAGCTATAAATGAGATCTACCAAAGTGGCACCTATAAATAGGAGGAGGTATGGTCAAATCCCCATTCTCCACTTTGAACAGCTGCTGCTTCAAGTCTTTAAGCAGTACAGACAAAGGTCGCCAAACTAGCTCCTATTTCTAATAGAATTCATTTTACAAAAGGGGAAGAACATTGATTAGATACTTTTAGCCTTCTTTTACAGAGCCAAATCCAGGTCACTGAAAATATGTGCATCGATCAAAAAATTATAAGCACCAACATACAGCAAAAATTGTGTTGCTAAACTTCCTACTTTTTCTTTGGGCTATGATCTACCGGTAAGCTAGAGCATTACTATGACAAAGACCAGGGTTCAAAACTGGCAGCAATGCTTACTGTGGTTATGAAAAGAGTAAAGTGTGAAATGAATTTCAAGTATCCTCTCAGGATTGAAAAAAGGAATTCACAATTAAACAAAATGTCAAAAGCGAAGAATGTAAACCTACTTGCAGATAAGGTTATGGCTATTGTTACAATGCCAATATGTAACTATAGCAGAAAATGTAATAATCTCAGTCAGAAAATAAACTAAGAATAATGGTAGATTGAGGCCAGGTGTTAATTGTTCATCTACTCTTACTTAATTGTTCATATGGCACAGTGTTTAAAGAGTTGTGGTGTAGCAAATATAGGGTACATTTGGGTATGACCAACCCTTTTCTATCCAATTATCCTTTTAAGATTTTTGGGTACTTAGATCAAATTATCAATATACATCCTCTTTCAGCATTCAACCTTAAGCATTACCTTCAAGCAATCCTACTTTTTCCATTCCCCCAAACGAAGATTCAATGGAACATAGACATGACCTAGGTTCAAAAATCTTTAAAATGTGCCCAAGCTCGCAGTTCAAACACAAGCCAGGTTTAATGTTAAATTCATGCTTGATCTAGGTTTTAGATTCTTAAGAATGTGTCCTGAACTTGTAGTTCAAACCTAAACCAAGTATAATTAAATGGCACAGATTTTAAACTCTTACAAGTGCAGGCCAAATTGTGGTTTGCCAAATATGGGTGTCCAAGGTTAGGCCCACAAAAATACTATTCAAGCTTTAAGGCAGCCCAATAAAATACCTTACCTAAGATTTACCAAGACTAAAACATATATATATTGAACTTAGGCAATAACAGCCGAATAAAACAGTCCAGTGGGGGTGTAATGATAGTGGGAGACAATAGGAAAGCGTCATCCAAGTTTAAATACTCCACTGCACCACAAGAGTCTATAACTCCAGTGGACATGTGGCAAGTTTGTGGTGTGCAAATCTTAAAATGTGGTCAAAGAATACCCCATCCCATCTCCACATTTAAAAATCTTAAGAATGTGGTCATAACCTCGCCCAGATTTAACCAAATTTGTATTAATAAAAACTAAACAAACTACCTGAGGGATGTGGCTCAGTGGTAGGCAAATGACTACAGTTGGGACACAGTTAGAACCACAAACTTAGCTCCCCAATAAATCTGGCACCCACAGGATGGTCGCAACCATACATTTACAGAAAGAAAAACAAAACAAACTCCATCCCAACACTAGAGGGGGATAAATATATTGGCTTAGAAATAACCCAACAAGGTTCGATTCCAGGAAGTACCAAGTATGGATATAAATGAATTTTGAGGAATGAATATACCCATCCGTCCATTAAGCCAAGGAGACCAGCCAATACTAACTTGTTACATGTTTTGCAATTACAAAATAAAACGAAAACCCCACAAAATTCCAAGGAAATCGAATGGAAGAAAGAAATTACTTGGTTGAGAAGCCCATCCTTGTTCGCCTCCCTTGATCCTAATGGGCTGAGCATAATTAACAGTCAAAACTCTGCCATAAAGCTCGGCATTGTTCATGTTATCCATGGCGGCAGCGGCGTCGTCCTTGTCAAGGAATGTGACGAAACCGAACGAGCGGTGCTTCTGAGTGGCCTGGTCCAGCGGAGTGGTCACATCCTTGATGTCCCCAAATGGTATAAAAGCCGCATGAAGAACGGCCTCGTTCACATTCTCGTCTAGCCCACCTGCCATTTTTATTATACAAGCACTTTTAGTCCCTGCAAAAAAACCCATAAAAACAAAACCCGCGATTTCGAAATAAGAAAATTTGGGGAAATGCTTACCGACATAGAGAGTGTTTTTCTGAGTCGGAGCGGCCATTACAAGTCTTCGAAAACAAAAAACTTTGGTCGTCCCTCGCAAGCACGTTACCGTTTCACAGTTCTTCAAGAGCAAACGCTGGACAATGTAAATCGCAAGAAACAAAGACACCGCATAATTTCCCCGGTATTTGTTCGGAATTAAAACTGTAGGCGAAACTACAATTAGCAATAGCACGTGAAATGTCAAAGTGGAACTAGTGAATACGTCAGAGTGGAGGGAGAGAAAGAAGGGTGAAGAGGGGTTTTATGATACAGAAGTGTTGAGTGCAGGGAAATTGGAATGGGGAAGCAATCCGAAATTCTATCTTAAAAGTGATATTTTTATTAATCGTGTGAAGAAGAAAAGGTGGGTTGTGGAACACATGGATGTAACTCTTTACATAGATATCTCAAAATGTAAGGAGTGGTCAACCAATATTGACAAAGTGAAATATTGTTTGCAATTTTAGCTCTTGCATTTATTGGGTAGTTACAAAACACATAAATTTAAGGGGAATTCGAATGCACGTTCCATGGGACAGAACATAGATAGAAAGATGTGGAGTGGACCTAGCATTGAAAGGTAGTGTTTGCATGCGAATTGTGGATTAGGGTTTCTCTCTAACTATTAGGACAACAAAATGTTTTTTCCTTAACAATAGTCGTGATGGTGTCGTCTATTAATAAACATTCCTGTCAATGATATAACTACAACGGAAACATTCCCGCAAATTTGAAACAACATACGTTGTTCCTTGTTTGCGACCAGGGAAGAAATGGCAGCCATCTCCTTTGCGAATGTTGAAAGGGAAGAGGTGGAGGAATGAAGCGTGGAGGAGAGAAGAAAAGTAAGCATGTGTTGTTGTGGAAACTCAACTAAGGTTTTCCTCATCAATCGTGATGGCATCATCATTCAATGATGACCAACCAAAAAATGGATGTGCTCGTTATGTGATATATATATATATATATATATATATATATATATATATATATATATATATAATATATATATAATATATATACATATACATCACATAACACACACACACACACACATTGGGTGTCGAGGATTTTGTTTAGACGATGGAAATTAACTACTTGTAAGCTCCACACCTATTCCACAACTCATTATTCCTCCCAAAAAATCTTTGGTATATGTGCTCTACTTTATAGTTGTGATATCACTCAGACTATTCACATGGACTCAAGGGGTCCAGTAAAAATATTGGGGAATTCCAATAGGTCTTAGGTTCAAAACCCAAATGCAATGTTTGCTTCTTGTAGAAATTTGTAGCCCCCCTTTTTAGTTGTTAATTTGATAGACAACATGAAAACATGAATGAAATGTTGGAAATCTAAATGTTTGAATTAAATACTTGCATGTCCCGCACATATTTTACAGATCAAATATTTCCTGCCCAAATTTAATATTTGTTATTCATGCTCCACTTAAGCATTTCAATGTCACAAAGAGGACAAAATAAAAAAATGGGGAAACTCGAAAAGGTTTAGGGTTCAAAACCCATCCAAAATGTTCATGTCTTGTAGCAATTTGTAGCCTTGCTTTTTCGTTGTAAGCTCAAGTAATTGTAGGAAAATAGGTGGTGTGCAAACAACCATCAATAATTGAGGCCGTCAAGCCATAGAGCATATCAATGAAAGGTAAATTCCATCTGTCAATCAAGCTTTCTATTTTTTTTAATTCATGGCACCAATGATTTTGATTGGATGATGATTAATTTGATAGGTAAGACATAAACATGAATGTAATGTTGGAAACTAAAGGGTGGGAATTAAATTGTTGGCTAGATTTTCTGCACAGCTGAAAACCTAGGCAGTCATGAGATAAATCTCCCTCATTTACCGGTGAGGCTCCCGTGTAAGATTTTGTCAATTATATTCTCTAATATTTATCTGTTGGTTTTACTTTAACCGCGTAGTTCATGCACCATAGCTAGGCAATTTTGCAGCAAGTAAGCAACTGTAAATAAATATGTGTGGAAGAGAGAAATAATTGAGTACGGGAAGAAATGAAAGAATATGTGCAATCTAACCAATAGTTCACAGAGTTGATCTCATGCACATAGATAAACAAATAGATTTTGAAATACAAAATTTAAAGAAAAGGAAAGTTTCAGATTCAGATCTGAGATAACACAAAGTTTATGCAAAGATCTAAAAAGAAAAATAGGAAACAAAATGCACCGTTGACGCAAAGTTCTCTGGAAATCTACCTCCTTTCAATTCCTTAGCTTTCAGAAATATATCAAAGGTTTTAGCTCGAAGTCTGGAACACAAGAATGATGATTACCAATTCTAATTTTTTAACCCGTAGGCTCTTCCTCTATTTATAGTGTATAGAGGGCAGTTACAAATAGGAAGCTTTTAGTGAATTGCCACATGTGGAGCTATGAAAAAGGGAAGCAGCTGGCAATCGTCCTCCTCGAATTCCTCTTTGCATGACATGCATGATTTATAATTGAAAATAGAACCTTCTATTTTGTATGTCTGCCACCTATTTCCAAGTAATTGACTTCTTCTAGTAACTTGAAGTAACTACTTTTAAACCAATTACTTAAGTTTTACAAGTTAATTGATTATTCAATTACTTTGTCAGAGAAAATAAGAGAAAGAAGAAGAAAGAGGAAAAGAAATTAGAAGGAAGCCGCAACACTCTCAGTCTCATTCTTTTTCCATATTATGCATGTGGTTGACTCGTTTGCCTTTGATTCTCACCAAACTGGATCTGGAAGCAGCTGACTGTGATTTTCCTGCAGGTGCTACCTCTGACCTGTTGAAGCTTTTGCAATTCTTTTCCAGTATATGCACCAGTGCAATGTTTGCTGTAAATAATTCAGACAAAACTCATCATCTTTTATTTTTAATTGCCTATGAGCAATCTTAAATTCTGGAAAGCACTCTGGGCAAAGGAAAACACAAGTAAATTTAATGAAGGCTTCAATTGGAAGATTGGGAGCTCATGCACTAACTCTTGAAAGGAATTTTCCATACAATGATTTCCACATGGGTTACATTAGAAACAATATGATGATTTTTTTCTGAAATCCTTTTCAATTATGAGATTTGGATATATTCTCCCTATGATTCTAAAGATATATTCAATGTATCAAATATTGACTTCTGCTTTCTTCACCAATATGGGCATCTGTGATGAATACCTGCAATTGATTCAGACAAATATGGAGTCCATGACATGAATACTCAATTTTCATCACCAAAATTTGCTTATAAACCCTGTTGCCCTCTATTTTTAGACTTTGTTTGCATGTCAAGCAAGATAAAAATAGCATTTTATTCATTTGTGCACTCACATCAACATGCAGTTGCTCTGAATAATAAAAAGAAAGCTTCTCCAACCCTAGGCACCAAAACTGGATGCTTCTCGACAACTAAAAAATTTAAATTTTAGACATTTAGCTATGCCAAAATGGGTCACACTTTTTGGCTAGAAGTCATGTTAAAAATAAGAAGTCAAAGCAATGGGAATTTTCACCCTGTAAGGCAGGAAAGAAATTCCCGTGTTCACTTAAGTGACTTTACTTTCATAATGGGAATTTTCACCTTGCTAGGCAGGTAAGAAATTCTCACCTGCCTGCCACCTCCAAAATTCCCATTGGAAGCTTAAGTGATTTGACTTGATGGAAAAAAATAACCTGCTAGGCAGGCAAGAAATTCCCGTCTACCTGCCACTCGCCAAGATTCCCATCGGCGGCTTAAATCCTTCCTTCCAAAATGTGCAACTTGCATTATGACTTTCACCTGTAAAATTGTGTGAAAATCCATCAGGCAGCCTTGAAAATTGCAACTGACATGAAGACAATATTTCTTTCCTTTTTTGGATTTTTGGTGAAGAAAATTTGCCACTTTTGGAAAGGGTCCGGGAAGATGTAGTAGCAAAAACTTGCATGTGCCATAACTTTCATTCCGTGGCTCCGTTTTAGGTGTAGTTTTCTCTAAAAGTGCATATTTTCTCGAGCTCTACGCGTTGATGGCACTATTTTTCTTATTTTCATAGAATCCATTTTTACACCCTTTTGGACCAAGCAACTTCTTGCAATCTTCTGAAAGAATCTTGAGCTCTAATCGCATGTAGACATATTAGTAATTAAAAAAACTGGTTAGTTTTTCAAAACCCTAGGCCTGGGGAAAGATCTAGCAAGAAAAATGAATAGGCTACGGGAATCATCGGAGAAAAGAAACCAAAACACAGACAAAAATAAATAAAACAAAACAAAAACAACTATGGGAAATTGCTTGAAAAAATTCTCCATTTAGCTAATCTGCAAAAATTATTCCCCCTAGGTGAATGTTTTGTGGTAATAATGATGAGGTGAAGTGCTTTATATGACCTAAATCCTCCAATTTTAGCTCAATCTATTTTTAAAAGAACTTTATTTATTTAATAAATAAATAAATAAAATTCTCTCAAACAAAACCTGGGGAAGGGATAAAGTGAATTTTAGCATGTGGGTATTTGGCGAATTTGGCTTTTACAATTCTCTGGGGTTACCTTAGAGCGATGCAAACAACTGCAGGCAAAACAAACACAAAATGACCTATTATGTTGAAAAGATTCGAAAATGTTTAAAAGGGGTAGTCCCAGATTTCAAGGTGAAATCTTGGGGACACCATAAATACTTGCATGTCCCACACCTATTCCACGAGGCAGATTGTTCCTACCCAAATAATATATGCTATCTATGCTCCACTTAATCATCTGAATCTTGTGTGCTACTAAGGATTTCGATTGGACATCAGTTAATTTGATAGGTAAGAGGTAAACATGAATGGAATGTTGGAAATTAAAAGGTGAGAATTACATACTAACATGTCTCACACTTATTCCACGAAGCAAATTGTTCATACCCAAATAATATATACTATTTGTGCTTCAATTAATCGTCTCAAACTCGTGTGCATTATTCACATGAGTGAAATGCAAACTTAAAGGGGAAAAATAAAAATTCGGTGATAATTCAATAACGGCTAAGTTTGAAACCCAACCACATTAGTTACTTCTTGTAGCACTTTCCAAACACACTTTTCAATTCCAAGCTCGAATAATTGCAAGAAAAATAGACGATGAAGGAACACTCATTGATAATTGAGCCCCTTTAGGGAATGGAAATATGGATGAAAGGAAGATATTATTTGTCGATTAAGATTTTTCATTTTGTTAATTTACTTTTATATGGCGTTAAGTTTTTTGAGTGCATGACATTTAATTTACTAAATAAGGCAAAGACATGAATAGAAATTCAGAAATACAAATGTGGGAATTAAAACCTTGCATGTCCCACACATATTCTACAACTCAAATTATTCCTACCTAAATAACATATGCTATATATGTTCCATTGTATCGTCTTGATCTTGCTTGCATTATCCACATGAGCGTAATTTATGCTTAAAGTGGCAAAAAATGGCAAAAATCCAATATGTTTGAGGAAAGTTAGATTTTATCCGTCAGTCAAAATTGTTATTTTTGTTATTTCATGGTACCAAGGATTTCAATTGGACGACTTCTAATTTGATAGGTAAGACGTAGATATGAATGGAATATTGGAAATTAAAGGGTGGGAATTAATTAATTACATGTCCCACACTTATTCCATGGAGCATATTGTTCATACCCAAATAATATATACCATCTGTGCTCCACTTAATTGTCTTAATATCATGTGCATTATTCACATGAGTGACATACAAACTTAAAGAGGCCAAAATTAAAATTTGGTGAGAATTCAACAGGGGCCAAGTTTGAAACCCAACCATATTGGTTGTTTTTTATAACACTTTACAAATGTGCTTTTTAGTTTCAAGCTCAAGTAATTATAGGAAAAGTATGTGATGTAGGGACACTCATTGATAATTGAGCCCCTCAAGGGAATGGACATATGAATGAAAGGAAGATTTTATCCGTCAATTGAGTTTTTCTATTTTGTTATTTAACTTTTTTATGTGTTACGTTATTTGAGTGCACAACATTTAATTTGCTAGATAAAGTGAAGACATGAACGGAAATTTAGAATTAAAAAGGGTAGGAATTAAAACCATGCATGTCCCACACCTATTCCATGGCTCAGATTGTTCTCACTCAAATAACATATGTTATATGTGCTCCATTGTATTGTCTCGATCTCGCTCACATTATCCACGTGAGTGTAATTTACACTTAAAGTGACCAAAATAAAAAGTGCCAACAATCTAATATGTTTGAGGGTTGAAACTTATACTTTTTTATATGGAATTTAATATACTAGATTTGATAGACCGATTTACTTTGATTAAATAAAAATTGAGAGGTGACAATTTTGGGAAGATATTTTGACATCTAGGTCTAGGGCTTATTAAAATATATTTTGAGGTGGATATGATTAAATAGGTATTGACTAGTTTAGGTGTCCACTAAATTTAAAAAATTGTTACAGGATGAATTATCTCAATCAACAACGAGAATGAAAGAATGTGTTACAGGGGAGTCAGGAAAGACAACAATAGGGACGTCATTCTAGAGGGACCATTCAGTCAAAGTGCAACGTCATTTTTGATGCTTTTGTGTTTTCTTCTGGCGGCTTCAATAAGGCTGACAACATGGCATCGTGTGAGGCGATTAGGGATTTAATTTCTCCATCAATTGAAAACGTGTATGTGCATAACAAAGATCACTTTAAGGTCATGGATACGGGCGAGGGTGTGGATGGATAGGATCAGTTAAGCCACTGACACAATGTTAGAATGTACTCCAGGTTTCTACCAGTGCAAACACCTTCGACATAAATATGTTTTTGAAGTTATTTGAGAAAAGAGAAATGGATGATGATAGACACATTGTTTATGGAATAAAAATTCTCTACATATGCACATTAGTGTGACATAATCTTTTCAAAAAATATGTATAAAAAGTATACATAGAAGAAATAAAAAGTTGTCAATCTATAGAGAAAAACATATTGTCTATCTCTGTATAATGAAAAATGTCTCGAAGTACACAATAATATGATGTGAATAATCAATTAGCAATCACACATGAAATGTACGATGGAAGCGCCGAACGGGATATTTTGAAGGTGTCAAATTGGAGGGAAAGAAACAATGGGAGAGGAAGAGGGGTGAAGAAGAAGGGTTTTGAGGGTGGAGAAGTGCAAGGGTGGGGAAAATGGAATGGGTAAATAATGTGAAACTCAACCCTCCAACAACCACATGATATTTATGTTTATTTTTTGAAGGAGAAAAGGGGTTTTGTGTAATCTATGATGTGGACATTATTTATAGTGATGTCAATGAATGAAAGGAGTGGCAGAAAAATATTGTTGAAGTGAAATTTTATTTGGATTTTCAAACCGTGCATTTATTGGGTGGTTAGAGAAAACATAAATGTAATGGTAATTCAAATGTATGTATCATGGGACACGTAAGAGACAAGAATATATGTGGATGTAACATCCCAAGGTAGCAATTTTATGCATAGTATCCCTCGTCAACAGTTGTGATGGCATTGTCATACAAGAATCAACAACAAAATAAAAGGATAGGTGTGGGTAATCGAGGATTTTGATTAGACAACAGAAATTAATCACCTACATGGCCCACACGTATTCCACGATTAGGATTATTCCTCCCCAAGAAATATTTGGTATATGTGCTCAACTTTATGGTTGCGATCTTGCTCAAACTATTCATATGAGCTTAAAGGGTCCAAAATAAAAAATGGGGGGATTCCAAAGTGCTTTAGGTTTAAAACACAACTACAATGCTTGCTTCTTGTAGCACTTTGTAGCCCCCCTTTGTAGTTGTGCACTCCAGTAAATGTGGGAAAGAATTGATGTACAAAAAACCATTAGTAATTGAGGTTGTATATTGACTGGCTATATGAGCGACAAGTAGAAAACATATGTCGATTGAGGTTGAAAATTCAAGGTTTTTAATTGGGAGATAATAATTTTTTTGTGATACTTGATGAGGACATGAATGGAAAGTTGGAAATGAACATGTGGGAAGTAAATAATTGTGGATTCAACATGATAAAAAAAAGAAACAACATAAAATAACTTTAAATGGAAACTTGAAACTCATATGTTCATTCCCAACATGCAATAAAGAGATGATGGTTAAGATTTGTAGATGATATGATGGTCAAGATTTATTAAAGAGTTGACAGCAAGTGCCAAGACGTGTCTAGTGGTAGTAACATTATGACCACCATAAAATTGGGGTCATTGTATTTTATTTTCAATGTCAAAGGTTTCAAGTGGGAAATGTTTAATTTGTTAGATAATAAAAAGATGCGACTTGAATTCCAAAAACAAAATGGTGGGAACTAAACACCTACATGTCCCACACTATGGATTAGAATGTTCCTACCCAAATATTAACTATTATTTGTGCTCCACTATATCATCTCAATCTCATTTATATTATTCACATGATAGCACCACCTACTTCTTGTAGAACTATGTAAGTCTCATTATAAGTTTTAAGCTCGAGTAATTACAGGAAGGAGTTATAAGAATGAGACGATAATTGAGCCTGCCCAACAGATGATTGTATGAAAAGTCAGATAAAATTTTGGGAATTAAAACCCTGCATGTCATGCACGACACAATCATTGATAATGGATACCTTTTGTGGACGTACGAACAAAAGGAAGATTTTTTTTTTGATTTGAGGTTTACTATTGTTTTATTTTACTTTTTTATGGTGTCATTTTTTTTGTTTCATCACAATTAATTTGCGAGACAAGGTGAAGACATTGACAGAAAGTCAAAAATAATTTATTTTTTTTGTTGGAGCTAATTATTTTTCCAAATGTTATAAATTAGAAAAAAACTAGTGGAAAACTATTTTTCATAAAATCAATAGGCTCAAAACATTGGTTGAGATTTTAGTGTATGAATATCCACATTGGTTTAAGGAATCATTATCTCCTCTTGATGAAGTGGCATTGACAGCTACACTTCCAGTCCCTCCTTTTGATGAAGATGATGGCTACATTGATGCAAAAATGAAATGGTTCCATGGTGAATGTGTGTGTGTGTTAGTCTTGAAAGAGTGAAAAATAGTATGATGAGATTTTAAAAGGAACGATAACCAGATCATGCCAAGCCAAGAACACAGATGCTAATCAAACAACATGATTAATAAGATGAAAGTAATTCATTAGAATAAATTTACATAAAACTTCGCAAACAAATGAGCAGCAATATCATATATTGTTATGGAACTCAATGAAATACAATGAGAATGGGCCTTGCTTATATAGGCAAGGAATAACAATCTAAGAACCAGTCAAGGTCGTAGATCAAGCCATAAATCATGGAAAGAACTAGTCATCAAAGAACTAGTCAAGTCCATAGATTTATGAGAGAACTAGACATCAAGGATCTAGTCAATACCATAGATCAAGGAAAGAACTATACCTAACTACTAGATAATATCTCCTAATATCTAAATAAATAAAAAGAAATATCCACACACATAAGTGGGTGAGGATAAATACAATAATGTACCTAGGTGAACATGAGCTAAGGTAAATATCTACTCTAACAAATTTTTGTTGCAAACGGTGTATTTCAACATTTAAAGATCTCAAGCAACTATCAAATGAAGGAGAGAGTCAAGACCTTCTTCGTCTCTCGCACAAATTGCAACATAAATGTCCCTGACATCGACATGGAAAATGATCTACTCAAGGTAAATTATAATGATAGAATAACAATTTTTTTTTTGTAAATATGGTAATATTGGTGGCATGAGTTCCAAACATTTAACCATCTTTCTAGGTATAAGAATTCAAAATAATAAAGAGGTTTTTGACTTAGAATTTCATATGATTTTTCTTGCATGGTTGAAGGCCTTCCAAAAAAATTGTCTTCACCAAACTTTCAACTATTTATTTAGGGATATTCTAGACCATTTCCCACCAAATATCACCCTTAAACACGGATCCTAACTCAAGTTATTCATGACAATCTACAAGTGGTCAAAACAAGACAATTTGACTGAGTTTTTAGGTTTTGTGCCCCTTAAACACCTCATATGTTTTTCACAAACTTCTATTTTACCCCTCTTAAGATGCTCCTAAAATTTCATTAAGTTTTAACTATTAAAATTCAAGCTATATACTTGTTATGTTACCAAAACCCTAACCTAGGGTTCAACAAACAACAAGCTTCATAACTGCTTTTTTTTTGTTTTCTTGGTTTTAGAACCTAAAAATAAACCTCCAGCATATTCTTTTAAGCCTACATAATATCCTCAAATCACTCTCTTGATTCATTCTTTCTCTTTTTCTCTTTTGAAGGGTGTTTTCACACCTTTGCAAACTTTATATGACTGGTAAAATAAGACAAAATTGAAGTGATTAACTAAAATAGAAATATTCTAGTGTAATCTAATGTTATAGAAGCAGTAAAATAACTAAGTAAATGAAGTAATAAAATATTAAAACAATACCTAATCAATCTAAGCAATCAAATACAAAACCCTAATGTGTAAATGGGGTTAAGAAGGCCTTAGCTGATTCGATGATGTCGCGGGACTATGTCGCATTGAAGACCCGATGAACAGGAGGAGTGATTAACTAAAATTGGCTAAAGTAAGTAGTATATAAATAGTTAATCTAAGCTATGAACAACTGTACTAAAGCAAATAAATGTAGTGAAGGAATATTTTAATGATCTAAGTAAATATGTAAAATGAAATACTAAAACCCTAAGGTGCAAGAGAGAAGAGGAAAGAACTCAACTGATAACAAATGCTTGTTGGATAGTGTCGCAGTGATGAACAAAAAATCAGAAAGTAGGAGCGACTGTGGCAGGGTCTCAAATATAATAGATATAGATGATGTGGTTATACTAGAGCACCTAGGAGAGGACTCGAGCGCCCATGGGCGCTCTAGTAAGAAAAGCGGGCGCCCTGGTCTGGGAAAAAGATCTGGACTTGGTCTTCACAAGTCCCAAAGATGACTATTATCCTTCATTGATTATCGTATTAATTCTCCTATACTACCCTGAATGCTAAAAATATTCCAATAGGAAGAAATAACCTGCAAAAGATCAAAAGGAAGTATCAAAACCCTAAAAAAAAGAAAGATGCAAATGAATAGGTTGGACTAACCTCAGCTACCACAATAGCGGGCTTACTAACTAAGCATTGCACTACATTTCAGACTCGGATGTAGTTCTGGTATGTGTGTGCATGTTGTTCCTTAGGTGCTCTTGTGTTAGTCACACTTTATGAAGTAGTGAGCAATAACTAAATGTAGAAAATGTAATAGAATGTGTGCATGGAATATAATATGATCCCTCCCCTTATGAAGTGTGCTGAAAATATCCTAGCTTGTGCCTTGATGATGGAGCTATGTGGACGCCAATGCAATAGATGGATGCAACTCTAGATGAGCGGTAGTAGTAGATGATGTTAGGTTCCTCATTATGGTCTCATAACTTTATATTTATAGGGTTCTCTTTCTCTAATTTTGTAATTAACCCCAAAAAGGTAGACCACAAGAAAGATATAGATGAAAAATGGCTAGAAGAGGCCCAAAAAGTGGCGGGAAAGTGCTAGAAGGATTGGGGCACCCCTAGGTGGGATCAAGGCGCCCATGGGCACCCCAACCAAGGCTAAAATAATGTGGAATATCAGAAAATTTTTTGGCATATAGGTGCAATAGATCCCAAATTATGAAATAAAATAAACAAGGTGGCCTAAGGACGAGGGTCAATTAATACTTTATTTACTCAAGAACCTTATAAATAGTAGTATGAGAACAGGATAAATAAATGTCTAAAGTGCATGATTTTGTGACTACAAGAGTAAAATGTCACACAGGAGCCCAAGAAGTTGCAGATTTGAGCTTTCTAACTAGATTGGGGCGTCTGGAGAGGGATAGGGGCGCCTAAGATGCCCTAGCTTGAGATTTAGGCGCCCTGGTCTACAGTTTTGACCAGGGAACCTCCTCTGGAGTGTCGCTAGATGTTCTCATGTGTTATCTTCCTATCACATGAATTTCATTGAATTGTGTCAAATGTATTTGTAAACAAGATATAGAAGAATCACTCGCAAAACCCCAGACAAAGCATCAAATCCTGAAAAAAGAAAGATTCATATTGATCCAGACGTCAATACAGAGGATATAAGTTCCCTAAGCTTCATGGTATCAATATAGTATGGAAGAGGACTCTGAGAGCTTTCCGTTGACTATTTGAACGTCAAAAACAGAGTCTGTATGCACATTTGGTGGCTGGTCAAAGTTCGGTTAACCGAAAAGTCAATGTGGGTCAACATTCCAATCCGGACGTGACACGTGGTAACATTGACGACAAGGAAAATTCGTTTGGTTTGCGACCTCCGTTCTTCATTAGGCGTAAAAAAGTTGGTTTTGGCAGCAAGAGGCTCAACTTTTTAACGAAGGGGAGCCCAACTGTGATGAGAGCTATATTTGCGTTTCCGACGTGGTGGGCTCTCAAACCACCACGTGGATGTCAATTTTGCATTCGAAGCTCAATTTTTCATTTTGAGTTCGATTTTGCATTGCATGTTGATAACTATCTCTGTCGAGCTATTTCTATTTTGATGGGGTGATCAACTCCCCACTGAGTTGATCACATTATATTATGGATCAAGTTATTTCCACATTGACCAAATGGATTACTTTCCACATGGTTAACTATCCATATATTTTGGGATTTACATTATTCGCAACTACTTGGGCAACCAAATTGGTCAAATTGATTATCCTATACCAGCTCGACATCATATTAAAGCAACGAAGGAGTTCATATAGCTTGGCACAACGACCACATAACTTGGCCCATGTGGGTGGTCTAACCAATGGCTCAACAAACAACATCCCACACGACTCAACAACAAACCAAACACACATCTAGCCTAATGGGAAAATGACCATCTAGCTTAGCAAAGGGAGTTACATGGCCCAACAAAAGACGGATAGGTGTGGCCACAACCATGAAAAAGGAGGGGGGGCCTTACCCCATTTAAACCTCCAACCATGACTACCTCCGCTCATGTGGGATATCCCACCCACATGCAAATCCGATCCCGTTAAAAACTATGCTGCTAAGTCTCGAACTAGCGACCTCTCCTCTATAAACCTCATCAGCCAACCAACTCTCTAGGTGGCTCGATGGAGGTAACAAGGAGCTCTTGGGTATGTAAAGAGCTCTAAGCTCTGTGTTGAATAAGGAGGGTCAAGACCCAATAGGGCAGCAGGCCTTCATCAAGCATTTTGAGGGTCTTAATGGCTGAATTTATGAATGAAGTAAAAAGAAAAGTTTCTCAAAATTTCGAGACGAAGATGATGGTGGTCTTCTTGTCTCATGAAGTGCTATATGTATATTCCATTGTAGACTTTTTTCAGATGTAATTGCATAGAATGAGCACTAAGAGCTGACAAATATCTGCATTTTCCAACCACTTCGGGTCTGAATCAAGCCATGGAGTAAAAAGGGAAGTTTTTAAAAATTTCCTCTAGTTTCCAGAAATGTAAACCTCTTTTATGTAGGTGTTGTAAATTTAAATTTGTAGACTTTTTTTAACTTAATTATAGAGGAAACCAACAGAAGAAACATTGTAGGAGCCACAAATCGTTCTTGGGACAAAATATGATTTTGTGTAGAGTTCCATGGGACAGATATCAGCTCAATTACAGGTATAAAGGTATGTTAAGTCAATAGTGAAGGGATATTATACTTCATTGGGCAATAATAGATCGATTCTCATTACGAGAATCCATAGACGTAGCCTTTGGGTGAACTCCGTTATCAAATTCTTGTGTTGTGGATTTGATTTCAGTTTCTTTAGAAGATTTTGATTAGATAAAAACATTCAAGTTAGTTTAAGTGATTAATTATTTAAGCAAGCATAAAATTGGATTATTTGGATTTAAGTCACAATTTCAATCTCCATAACCCACAACAGAAAGGGAATTTCACATTTCAGACTTGGAATCAAGAATTCAATTTGAGTGCATTCTAAAATCAGATGTGAATTTTTAAATGGACTTGTAATAGATTCAGTATATTCACTTAAGTTGAAAATTAATGATAATTGAATTATTTGGAAGATTTCAAGGATTTGGGTTTCAAGAATTCCCAAAATTGTTAATACTCTTAGTCAGTTATCAAGTTTTTAAATTTGAGAATTTTCTAAGTACTACTTCAAAAAAAATTAGTACCATTTTCAGATCACATATGAAGGGGTCAGATTGTCCTCAGTTGCCACAATGGTAGACTTACTAACTGAGCGTTACACTACATCTCAGACCCCATGTAGTTATAGGTGTGTGTGTGTGTGTGTGTGTGTGTGTGTGTGTGTGTGTGTGTGTGTGTGTGTGTGTGTGCAATTGTGCCCTAAGTGATCTTGTGTTATTCACACTTTGTGAAGTAGTGAGTAAATAACGAGATGTAGAATGTAATAAATGTGTGCATTGATATAATAGACTCCCCTCCTATGAAGTGTGATGTATATGAAACATCCTTGTGTGCTTTGTGATGGAGCTAGATGGATGTAAATGTAGCCATAGATGTCTTTGATGGATGCAACCTTAGGTGGTGATAGCAAGTGCTCAGTGTTTGGTCCCTCATTATGGTCACATAACTTTATATTTATATGGTTCTCTTGTTTTAATTTTGTAATTAACCCTGAAAAGGATGACCACAAAAATATGACAAGTTCAAATGGTTAGAAAGTGCTCAAAATGTGAGATGAAAGTACAAAGAGGATCAGGGTGCCCAGAGGGGACCAGGGTGCCTAGGGCGCCCTAGTCCTGGTTGGGCGCCCCGGTTAGGAATAGGATAAACACAGTATGACAGTACAAATTGGGCAAGTGCAAATGTAATATCAAAAATGACGACAGAAAGAAATGAAAAATGGCCAAAGGCATGGGTTAATTATTAATCTTTCCACTTGAGAACCATATGAATAGTAGTATGAGACTGAGACTAAATAATGACTCAAAGTGCGTGATTTAGTCTCTATATCAAGTATGTCAAGTTTTTAAGTCATCAATTTAATTTTCTTATCCCAAGAGCATTTCTACCATTATACATGATCCTTGAATTATGTGAAATTAACCTTTCATGAAATAAAACAACCTTTCATTCAAGAAACAACGAAATTCTTCAAAGAGTATATAAAATATCAGAAAATTCTTCTTTATTCATCAATGCAGGACTTATGAAGCTTGTTTATACACACATTTTTCATATTCATGATATTATCCTGAGAAACTATAGAATACCATGCCTTCTTGGTCTTACTTCTATTTACCCACTCTCTCTCTACTTCCTTCTAACTCATTCTTCTCTCATTCATTCAAATAACTCCATTTCTTCTTTTTTTTGTAGTTATAGCTGATTTTTTATACCCTAACTAGGGTGACAAGTCACTTGAACATGTGGGGACATCTTGGAAGGTTTATTTTCTCCACATTAGACCTTTGTGAACCCATTTGAAAATTTTCATGACCTTTTCCTAGAGTTTAGACACCTGAACCATCTCAAGACATTCAAAATTTCAAATTTGGCTTTTTGGAGGGAAAATCCAATTTAAGAGATTTATGCATAATAGAAATAAAACATGGGTTGGAACCCATTCTAGAAGACCTCAAATGACCTCTAAAACTAACTCAAGTGAAAATTGTTAAGGAAAATAAAAAATTTGCTTCCTAATCTGGCTGCTCCTACATCACCTTCTACACCAATTTTTTTTCCTTCGACAAGGGCTATGTTGGCTGAGAAACTATGACCTAGTTTTGAGCGTTTGAGAAAAAATAAACTAATTATGGGGTGTGAACAAGAGGAAATGCCCCATGTTTGGTAGCGGGAATTAGTATTTTACCACACTCTAAGACTATTTGTGGGTTTATAGATAAGGGTCAAGGGATTTCCCATCGAGTGAAATTGTTGGGCATGTTGTTTGTTGGTCATAATTGTCCATCCATAAAAGGATGTTTGAGAAGTTTAATTCACCTCGGGGGAGGTTTTGGGTGGTGGATGATGGGTCGTATTACTAGTCATTTAACCAACTCATAAATAAGTTGGTGTCATTATAACCAAGGCAGTGTCTAAAGTTGTATGAAAAAGGAAAAATAAATCTTGTTCAACAACACTTCTTCCTAAGAAAACAAACTGAAATTAAACATGCATAAAAAAGAAACACACAACAAATAAATTACTAAAATAAATTAACGAAAATAAATCTGCAATAAATAAACTATGCTAAGAAATAACAAAAAAATCCTCCTCCTTGGGGAGGAGTGGCTTTTGGCCATTCTCTTCCCTTCGGATTTGGAGCAACTACAAGGAACTTTTTAGAACTGCAGTTGTATTGATTCAAAACTGATATCAAATATATGCCCCCATTTTCCAAGTATAAGGAAGAGGTATTTATAGGCATCTCTCCTAGTTTACTTAGTCCACACACCAAGAACTAACTGCCTATTCTTGGGTGGATTTATTTAAAGCAAGAAATCCTAAACAAACTTGACTACAACAGTCCACTTATTGTGGAGAATATTTCTACAACTCATCCCTTTAATCTAGGAACACAAAGTGGGAGAGTACTTATTCAACATTCCTAATACTATTCCACTATTTTCTCGTCCTTGAAACATGGAGAGAAAATAGAGGAGTGTTAAGTCCATGACTTTGAATTCTTCTTGGAACGCCACATGCATGCATGAATTTGGGTTGCCACATGTTTGGATTTGTATTTTTGGTTGATGACGTGGAAGCAAAGAGTGGGCTGAATAGTTCGGTGCTCCTTTACATTACTTTGGAACAAACCAAAAGACTTTTGATAGCTGCATGTAAGTTTTCAGTGGCAACAATCTATGAACTTGGAGTAGAGTTGCTTATGACCTATTTTCTACACAATATTGCATTCCAACTTAGAAGAAATATAAGGAAATAACAACAATTAGATTGCAAATAGATTTCTAAAGAGATGATAAGATAAATCATATATTCTACCTTAAATATGTTATCCGTTATTAAAACTATATCTAAATTCACTTGAAAGATTGATTTTAAGAGAGAGAATAAGAGTACTATTTGGTGATATAATGAGACATATTTTGGTCTCATCAGTGGGACGAGCCACACATTGTTCATTAGAGGGCACTCTTAGATTTTATGATTTGTGGCTTAGCAATAGAAGCAAGTATTTGGTAAGTTGATGTATAACACATGTTGTGTGATCCTTTTGTCACCAATTTTCATATCAATGGTCTCGTTGAGGTCTTTGTAAACGCTGACTTCTACATAGACTCACTTTTTGTGGTCTGGTTGCATAGAATTTGGGTTGCTTAAACCCTATAAAATGACTTAGCAACTTGATTAGTTGGCCCAAAAAGTTCTAAAGAGGCAAGAGAAGGCTAAAAAACTCATCTAAACATGGATTTTAAGTTTATCTTGCTCAGTAACCAATTTTTTTTGCATCTAGTGCAAAAACGCCTCAATTGTATTATAGATAAACCAAAGAGCCATTCACTATAATGGCTCTATAGTGGCTAATATTGTTAAACTTGAACATGAAGAAACCCTAGGTCTAGTTTTGCACACTCTCTAGCTTGACACCATGGGGGATAGTCCATGTATTATAAACCCATGATCTCAAAGATATTTTTGCGAGGACTTGCCAAACAAAATATGTAACTAATGTAAATTGTTCAAAAATAACTACATGCCTTATTGAAGTTAGGGAAATCTAAAACAATATTAGGCATATTATCAAGGGTAGTTCATTACCTCAAGTGAAAAACTTTTGGGAAAAACTTCCATGATCGCTTTAATAACATTAAATTCTACTATTGTGTCAGTTTCTCCCATAGAAACAATTGTATGAGCCAAGAATGGGGGTAATATAAACATAAATTTTACTCCCAAAAGGAATTGCGTAAATATAGATTGATAAATGAGTAGGTCTAGCAAAAATCTATTCCTACCACATAAATTTTGATTAAAAAGCACCCTTTTATTAATATAGAAGATATTTTACATCGTTAATCTTACAAGAAAATTGGGTGGACGATGTCACACCCCAGAATGCAAGTCAAATAGAGCCAAAAAGGCCTTGAGAAAGGCATTCTCATCTCACAAGGGTATTAAAATACAATAATATTTATTAAAACATGATTTTAACCAAAAAAGGACCAGGAAACAAGAAGGCTCCAAAAATGTAGAGGCCCACAAAACATTAAGCTACAACAACAAACATGGAGGTCAGAGGTGGAGACGACATACTATCTAGCTTGTCCCCCCAACCAGAGGTGGTCAAGGGGTGGGCCATGTCAGGGATGAAATCCCAGCCAACATGTTATTATTGTTGCTCTTCTTATTCCTTAGATTGGTGGCAAAGATAGATAACAAATGTTAATTGTGGGAATATCTTCTAAGAAGGGGATCCCCACCCACTACCACTGTTGCCACCACTGCCAACAAACTGGTTAAAAACACCTCTGTTATAGGTGGGTGGAGGGTGTTGGGATCTGGGAGGGGAGCAATGACATCGGGGAGAGGGGCTCCACATACTTCTGGAGCAACACTTAGGAAAACCTCGGCCACGACTCCACAAGGAAGAGTGGTGGTGTAGGGAGTCTAGGGGAACCCGACTGGTGGCATACAAGTCATTACCCTAATGTGCAAGTAGGGATTGCAAATGCTCCACCTCTAGGTGAAATTTCTCCACATGCACTTGAATTTAAAGCATCAAATTAGAGATCATACTAACTTTATTAATCATAGGGAAGTCTCTATCCATAATAATATTGTTAAAACAAACAAAAATTTTATCTTTCCATATATGAAAAAGAATATCAACTCTAAAAATTGCCAAAAAAATATTGAATTATATAGGAAACATGGCCAAAACCCAATAAAACTATTTTCAAGGTGAAGAAATCAAGGATGAAGGGCCCTACCACAAAATTTAAATGATGGTATGACATAAACCCAAGAAGAGCACCCATATGTACATTTTAGATCTTACCACTACCTAGGTTAAAGATTTGATTTGTATTATTTTACATTTTTTGTTAGGAAATTAGTGTATAACAAAAAAATATGGTATATAACTTAGAGAAGGTTAAAAAGAGGTGTACATCGTGATAACATTATGTAATCGACTTTGGATGTCATTTGCCATGGTGGTCCAAATCAGGTCCTCAGTCTACCGACATCAAATCTACTCTCGGTTGGTCTCCATTCTCATGCGACTTAGAAGCCTTCTTGACATTTGCATGTGCAAATTGTGTCATGTCATGTTGGGATCTCCAGTCCAGTGCCATTTATTTATATTCTATTATCATTTGAGATGATTTTTATTAATATCGTGGGTCTAGTTTAAATCAATAATATAGTGTCTCAATAAATTGTCACTTATAATGTGCATGTAGAATTGTTCGAGTCTAGCGTGAATTGATTTGCGCGAGTAATATCCACTTGTTTTTGTCTTTCTTACTCTAATTTAGAACTTTAGTTTTTTAAGAAAAGTGACTTTATAGGATTTACTTTAGTGATAAGTTAATGTGTATTGTTTTTAATAGTCTTAGGTGATTTTGGATGTTTTGTAGTGATTTCTTTATCATCAAAGTTTTGTAATTATGTCATCAATTTAAATAGTTCATGTCGTTACAAGTTTTAAAGTGAATTGAGTCATTGTCTATATGTTGTCAAAATCTTATAATAGTGTCACCAAAAGTTGAAAAATAAGTTTTCTAGAGTCAAAGTTGTAAAAAATTTAAAAATTACTTTACGAATGCATTTTTGGTGTTACTCAATGAGGGGCACTGCTCCTTGACACTGTTAGGGGCTTCTGCCCCCAAACTCTTGCTTTGGAATTTCAAAGCCAAAGGAAAATTTGGCGAGGAGTTGCGTTGACAAAAGATAATGCAATTTTGAGCTTCAAATTTCATCTTGCTCAGTAATTCTATACAGGAGGAAGGAGGTGGCAAGATGTTGGAGGTCAATCAACGACCTCTCGTCAGTCACCACGATGGGGTCACATAACAACTGTGGTGGCAATTTTTGTGTGGTGCAAGTATTTGATTTTGAGTTGTGCTTCATTTTAGTTTTTCATCTTTCTGGTGTGTATTGTGGATACTAGAAAAATAATTGTATTGGAGAGCAGATGACTGTAGAGATCCTCTGATTTCCATGTACTTCGTTGATTGATGGTCAACTAGTGAATACGTTTACTAGCAATGGTGATCATGTGTAGCAAGGTCCAAACAACAAGATCCTAACGGTAGTGTGTAATACGATACAATTTTATTTTCAGTGTTCCTGGTTATGTGAATAAATGGAAATTTCATATTGTGTGGGGGGGACATGATGTCAATGTTCCATTTCCATTTTGTGCCAAATCGGCTAAAGTCAAGGGCATCTTCTAGTGGTAGTGGTAGTTGTTTATGTTGTTCAAGATCGAGTGGCAACGATTGACAACAATGGCTACAATTAAGAACATTGCGGTTCTTATAGGATGTTATGTGAAATCTATTTCCAGCATGTGTTCTATTGTTCATTTTTGTAATAAGCGAGCTGTGATTCCTATATACTTCTATGATGTACAAGCATAATGGCAAAAAAAAGCACCATAGTAAGTCAGTTCATAGATCTTAAAAAGGTTTGTAGGAGATCCAAAAAACCACATGAGGTGGACAGTTGATGGGGTTCCTGTTACGTCAAGGTTTGTGGTAAACTTGTTTAAAAACCATGGAAAGAGAGAGTCTTTCTTTGTATCAAGGTCATGAGTCACATAGTAAGACATGCCATGGGATGAGCATACTCCATATGAGTGTGTAATGTTTTTCTACCATATTACACTAAGGGAAGAACGTTAGAAAATTAGTGCTCACATTTGGATTAAAGGGTGAAAATTATTATGTGTGAAATAATATTACTAGAGAATAAATACTAGCATACCTATCTTAAAAAGTCTATGTAAAATATGCCAAGAGGTAGCATTCTTGATGCGCCTATATTAAATTTAGGACTAGGTGGAATAGGTGCCTCGAGAATGATACCCTCTCGACATATTTTAATTGATTTTAAAGATAGTTATGCTAGTTATACTTAAGATATTATTTCACTATAGGTTTTATAGACATATATAATTTATTTAAATATAGAAAAAATAAAAAGCCATCAAATTACCGCACTTAATTACAAAATGAATATATACCAATACAATTAAAGTATTTTTGAAAATGCAATATTCATATCAGTTATACATTAATAGTAAAATCATTCAAATATGAAAAAACTAAAATATTAATTAATTAATATATCATCTATATATTAATATTCAAAAAATGTGTTCATACAACTACTAAGATCACTTGCAATTTTGTTAAAAAAAATTATTAAAAAGTTAATAATCATAAATTACATCAAATAATTAATTAAAATTATAAAATATAAAAAATATTTATATAAATAATTCATTTACAAAATATTCAATTATTGGAAACATATTATAGAAAACATTTACTTAATTTGAAGATGAAAAAAATTACTGACCAAAATTCTAACAATATCAATCTATTTATCATAATGACATGGAAACACACACACACAAAATTCATTTTACATAACATTAAAAAAAATTACAACATTAATTTCTAAAATAAAAACATTTTCACTTGACACATAATATATCACCAGTTATTATAATAAATGTAAAAAAGTTTACCCTATAATATATAAAACATTAAAGAAAATTGGTGCATTTAATTTTGAAAATAATATTTACAACATAATTTAATTTCAAAAAATAATATTTACAACATAATTTAATGTCATCAAAAATAAAAACCTTTTCATTGACACATAATATAAAAAATATTCATGTAATAAAGTAATAATAATTTTTTTAGCCACATTTAATTTCAAAAATAAAAAAAACATATACAAATATCAACATGTATTTATGATGAATGACACTTAATTTTGAAAATGAAAAAACGTTATGGTAACCTAATTTTGAAACCACACTTAATTTTGAAAATAATATTTACAACACTTAATTTCGATTTATGATGAAATGATTAGGTAACCCTAAATGTCGGAAACCTTAAATATATATAAAAAAATAAGAGTAAATAATTAAACTCCCTAACAAATATTCTTGAAATGACTTGAAAACCTAAAAACTTTCACTACTTTCTACTCGTCACTAATATTTTATTTAGTCCCTTCCATAAGGTTGGGTAACTATATGAATGATATTACTTATTGTTGTTGTCAACTAATCACAATAACTATTTTCCTGCCATAGGGTTTTTTACAATAGTTTTAAAACACTAGCAATCACATTGTTCATGAGATGTGAACGCCGAACGGTATATGTTATTTGATTTAGAGGTACAGTTAGTATTGATCCACTTAATTTGAAGGTTGTTTGGCTACTTTCAAACTTGTTATAAATCCGTACATGATTACTTGTGATAATCGTTTTCGATAGTTAATCAATTTTATAGTTGATGTTGTTAGTCGTACATTGGTTGTTCAGTTGGTGTTTTGTTTGGAGAAACATTTATTATACATTGATAATGTGTGTGATTGATAGTTGTAGTGTAGGAATTTAGTTGAAACATTACATTGTAATGTTATATGTGTACATTTAATTATGTTATAGGTTTGTACTTTATACCATATTTCCCAACATAAAATAAATGTAGTATAACGTACACCATAATGAGACATGTAGACGTTTGCAGTATTTATATCATGAGTGGTAGCCTTAGTGGGCATTTTAGTTTCAATCACTTGATTACATTGATATCCCTTAACGACCTTGCCGCTTTCGATAGAAGAAATGTTGAGTATAGTAGTATTGAGGTGCTATGAAAGCAGAAGCTAGTATTTACGATGGGTTGAGTGATAGTAGTCTTGGCTTCCGCCTTTCTTCTTGCTTCGAGTGCTGGTACGTGCAACCATATTTGAGTATCTCTCGAATGAAAAAGCGGGTGGAAATGCGCAGATTTGCAAGCGAGGGTACTCTGGAGAAAGCTGTGAATGTCAGAAACCCTGCCTTTCAGTGGTTCCAATGTCGACGGTTGCTCTGTGCAAAGTAAGTCCCTGCGACTTGTGGATAGTTAATCCACCAGGCCATTTTAAATCGGCAACTGTCTTCGATTCCCTCTGGAAATAGGGGGTATGGGAATATGTAAGGGGTTGGAGGGATCCCAACATGGGCCGTTTATCTATCAAATTTTACAACAACAAATAAAGGTAATGCTGGTGGTTGCATTGATGCTTCGTAGACAATGTCTGTGATTGTTCCTGTGGCACCATTCACGAGGCCTGCATCAACCCATAGATTTGTAATAAGCATGATTTTTTGTTGTTTGCATAACAGAACGTTGTGTTGGCAACTGATCATCATCAGGATTTCCTGGTCCAGTCTGCCTGTTACTTTCAGCAATGGATTGGGCGATCGGAATGTTCAATGCCTTCAACATCTGTAGGTTGTGGCATGCCACCTGATCATTTTTTGCAAACAAATGTGGTGCATCCTTAAAAATGTTGAGCTCATGTTGAGTTAGGTGTGTGTCCTGTGCGAGACATCAAGAGTTTCCAATCCTCAATTAGAGGGGTTGAATCTCGCATGTGGAGCAGTAAATTCGGAATGAAACCTGTGCATTGGTTGTTCCTGTTGCCGAAATATTGTTCGCAATGTAATGGAAGATTGAAATCCCTTCCAAAGGGTTGCTCCGTAGGAATTACTTGCGTAAAGAGGACTGTCCAAAACTGGTGGTAATTGCTTGAGGTCACCAAGGAGGAATGACTAATCTGTTCCGAAATTCAGATGTTCTTGAGTGTGGGAAAGCTTTGCGGAGCCTACTGTCAATTTTGCTTAGCAACTTTGGCCGATGAAACTCATTTCATCAATAAGAACATATTCTATATGTTCATTTCAGCGATTCCTTGAAAAGACGATAATGCACTACCTTCAGGGGTTTTAGTTCTTTGATTGGAATACGCATGGTTGCGTGGATTGTGGATGCAGAGATGTTGAATGCTGAAACACTGGTAGGGGCGAGCACAAGTAAGGAGAGGGAGATATGGTTGATGCTGTGAATGAATTCCATATTTTATTTATCAGAAATGATTTTCCTGTGCCAGTCGTTCCTTGAATTAATCAATCTTAGTGGAGGTAGAAGGGATTTGTTTGCTGAATGGTGTAGTATGGTATCAAGAGCTATTTGTTGTTCTAGAGACAAAGGAAGTGTGGAAGATGGTGGTGTGGCATGTATGTTTGTTGTTACTTGTGGTTTGCCTGTCTCTCTCGCGATGAATGTGACCAGTTACTACAAATCATGGGAACGTCATGTATGGTCCACTTAATTGTGTATGTCAAAATCCTCGTTTCCTAACAGTTTCAAGACTGTCTAGCCCCGTGTTGTTTCCGGGGCGAATTTTTTGGGGGTTGCAATACCTGCCATTCTTGTAATGGTTTTCTTTGTTGAATACTGGCATTCGGGCTCTGAGTCAAACTAACATCTGTTGTAAGTCCCTATGTCGTCGTAGTGCGTATAACTGCCACAGTTGTAGTTTTGCTGTACATGTTCCCAAGTGAACATTGCTGTCATGTGGGGTGAGCCAAATTCAAATCGCGCTATTTCTGAAAGGCTTGTTATAATAGTAGTTCTTTATGAACCACAGAAAAGGTCATATGACGTTGATTCTTGAGCAAAACATCCCATCTCCGGGTGGACCCGTACAATTTGCGTGTATCTGTCCGTTTTTTTGTCCATTTATCACCTTTACGAATGCTTGTTTCGCTCCAATCTTGAGCAACTTGAATAAGTGTGGTTTCCATGGTTGTTGGATGAATTTTATATGCATCCAAGAAAGCGGTGTTGTTGTGGCATTCGGCGTCATTTTTCAACGCACGTTCAGAATATTTTTTTCCACTTTATGATCGAATGGACGGCTGCACATAACAATGGCAGTTTTTTGTCACATGTGGCATTTTTCTTGTGCGCTTATGTCAATGTTCAAACACGCTTCTCTGTGAGCATTTTAAACATTATAACGGATCACTATATGTGCTGGAGAATCTGCGTCTACATCTCTGAAACTCTGGATAGCATTTGGTGATATGCTTCTGAACGTGCTCGGCTTTTGAACATATTTTGGCAATATACTAAGAATCCATGGCGGGAAAGTACCAGTTGTCATCGACATTTGGCTCTCCATGGTATATCATTGTTCGATTGTGGAGGTCAATCTATCATCATTTCTGGAAGGGAGGTCTTATTTCCGTCACCATTCAATGTGTCAAGGAAGAAGTTAGGTTGCATGTCCCAAGGAGCGTTGTACCTACACTGCAGCTGTGATTCTTTCTACGCAGGCATGTCGGCTCTGAACATTTAGTGTGGCGCTGACTCGAGTAGTAGTTCTTCACGGTCCGCATGCTGGGAGGTGGATAGAATTGTGTTGTATCTATCAAGCAAGGGGTCATCTAGGATGAGTGACCCTGTAACGAAATCCAAGCGTTGCAAGTCCGGCGGGGGTTTCCAGGAAGACAATGAACTTATCAAAGTATTGTGTTGTTGCCTCAATAACTGTTTGTGTCCTCCCGTCGTGTTCGTCTACCTTTGGTGCATTCTCTCTAGCTACAATAACCATGACCAGTGCATAGCTCTTATGTTGCCATTCTTACCTGCGGACAAGGGAACATAAAATATTAATATGTAGTTTGGAAAAACTTTAAAATAAGTATATTTATTAACCTTTACCAAAAGTCTACTACTACTACTCCAGTTCCGTCTTGTAATATTCTTCTGAAATCTTGTTGACTCTTGGTGCAGGTAATGCCCTTACTCGATGAGGGTTAGAGACAATGTTAAGTGTTCTCCAACGTTGGCGGCTCGAGATCTGTTGGGCAATTCACCGCCATAATATTGTGGAGATTTGGCCATTTAGTGTCTGCACGCACTTAGAGTGAAGAATAAGGTTGTGTCCCTAATTGTTCTCCACCAGATCCTGAAAGCTTCGCTTCTACTTTTGCCCCAATGAACGTGTCCCCTCGACGGCTATCCAAAGCGCATTAAGCTACTGGGAGGTTGTCTTTTGGGGCATTCCAGTAGTTTCTTCGTAGCTTCGCTAATTGTTGGAGGGATTCCAGTTCCGTGTTCTGTTTCATCAAACTGCTGCCGTGATTGCTTCTGTGTCGCATTTGAGGTTTAGAAGGCAGTAACTAAACTATGGTGGGAACCAAACGCCCATAATGGTAACGCATCAAATGAAGCTTGTGTATTCATGATTTGGACTTCTTTATGGGGGGTTGTTGCCACATTGCCTTTTCCTGTCGGAAATAAGTTGGGAAAAGCCTTGAGAATAGGCCTTCCGTATTATATTCATTTATTGGCGAAAGCCCAACCTGGCCATGGCATGGTAACTGGAGTGTTACCATCTTGTTGAGCAACTAATTGTTCGATTTCCTCTTCTTTTCTTCTGTTCCTGTATTGTAGGTGTTGGCACGAAAGACGATGAGTGTTTTCATATGTTTCATCAAAATGGTTGGAACACACTACCATGAGTTGTAGAGAAATTTTGTCTTTGGGGAAGTTTCCATTGTGGCTGGGTGTTGAGAAGGAGGAAACATTTACGATTCAGATGGTAGTGATGAAAGGGCGTCATCGTCGATTAAGACATCGTTGTAATAGGTTCTTGTTGGTTTCTAATTGCAAGCTGCACAAACACGATATCTACTGACATAGAATCATAATTTGTTAAATTAGATCCTCCCTTTCCTTTGTATGAGAACTTGTCCAAATCTCCAATTGCGGGGTAGGGTCTTTGCTATTAAGTAATGTTTTGCGTTAACGCTTATGGTGTGTCCTGAGTATTTAATGGCCACCGCGTACTTGGGCGACTTGCATAAATGGATTAACTCGTGTCGATAAGCCTCTCCTCAATTCGGGTTAAAGACGCCAGAATGAATAAGGTTGTTTTTCAGGGTCCATGTTTTTCCATGAAGAGAAAGCGGTGGCCTTGTTTGTTCACTGTTTGCATCTGTTACACGAGGAAAGCCTTCAGAAAAAAATCTGTTTTTATTCCAGGGTAATTTTCCAATAGTTTGAGCAAGTTTTGTATGTTCGCCAACAAATCTATTCTTTTGGAACTACGGACGTTTGGGCTTTTCTAAATTCCGTGAAGAGAGAGGGAGATGGGAAATCTCTGTGTAATAGAAGGGGTGGGGGGGTGTTCTGTTTCAGTCATTTGTGGATGCAAGGTGGAAAACAGTCTGAAGGAGAGAGGAGAAACGGTTGTATATGTCGGATAACTGAAGAGATGGTCAGTACTTTGAGACAGTTTTCATTGGCATCCCAGACATTTGGGGCAAAGTGAACATTGGCTAGCAAGATGGGTTCGTACGAAAGGAGTGGCATGCTCTTGAAGGTTTTTTCCATGGAAAGTTTCATGCGGAATGTTGGTTGGCAATTCTTCAGTAGTTTATTTGATGGCAAGATTGGAATGTTTTGGGATCGTAGGTTGTTGGCCGTTTTAAATTGAAAGATTTTGAGAGATTTTCGTTGTTCTAATGCGCTAATTTACGATGCCGTTGCTCAAATAGTTATTGTACTTTATTTTTTGTGAATATATATAATAAAAATTTAATAATTGCTCTTCGTTGGGCTCCGTTGTGTAGATCGCCATATTGCGAATTCCCATGATTATGGAGTAACCATCCCCCTATTGGATAAAATCATTTGTGGGTTAGCAAGGAACGATACATAGTTTGATCACAAACAAATGCCTAAATAAGTGCGATGTAAACTAATTCAATGTAATGCATGTGATTACCAATGGGAACTATGCATAAGAGGTAACAATTTGAGTTTTGAGAAACTACTTTTTTATGAGAAACGAGGTATTAGATATTAGAAACATACAATGTGTTCCCATACTACAGAGGATGTAACTCGTACTAACAAAATTTGAATATTTTGTGCATATTATTTTCTTTAAAAGTACTAACAATCCGCATAATAGAAGGATACAATAGTATATCAGTGTATAAGGTAATCAACAATTTTCTGTAAGCAGGGAAAAAAAGTGAAACATAGATATGAAATAAGAAACCTACAGTCATAGTGCAAGTATGAATGGGATGAGTGAGGGTGTAATGTTTGAAGACAGTGGTGGAAATCCTTACCCCCCCCCCCCCCCCCCCCCCCCCCCCAGCGTAAAGGTTTGGGCAGTTGCAACTATTTTCTACTTTCTTTGAACTGCGGGATGACACATTTTCAATCTGTGTTTCCTTTCCGCATATGGTTCCCTCTTTTTCAGGAATTGTTTTCGTTTCGATACATTACTTATAAGTCACTCATTCGCTTCTTTCGTCTATAGTCAATATATGGAGTTCGCTAGCTGGCAACACCCATGATTACCTCATCTATCGCATCAAAAGCGGTAACTGATTGAAGTTCTCCTAGTTGGGTTTCCTTAGATCGAATCCTGAGTGCATATCTATAATCATAGTTTTGCACTTGTCTATTGCAACTTGCTACCATGACCATTACCATTCTGTTTCAATTCACATCAACCTTTTTCCTGCATTGTTGGTCACGTTTTGAAGAAGACATGCCTTGTAAAAAGTTGTCCTGCTATATTCGTGATTCTGGCAGTACCCATGGCCCATTCATTTCTCTCAAGTGTTTCCCCATATTTATTACCTCCGCAATCATCGTTACAACAAGAGGTCATGCTTTTTGGAGGGCCTAGAAATTGGTTGTGATAGATGGTTCCGAAAGGAAGTAGTCTCGGAATCAAACCCAAGACCATGAATTTTATTTGTTTCTGAAATTGTAGGGTTGACGTAACATTTGGTTTTCTCTGAAGCAGTGTCCCTGAGCTTCCATTGAAACTGGAGACGGCGGGCAAGACTTTCAAGGCGAGGATCGAAGAGGCGGTAGAAAGCATGTCTTTAATTAGTTCATTGGCTTATACATCTAGTGATGTCCCCACAATGTGACCTTACACTGAATTTTTTTTTTTCATTGACGTGGAAGCAAGATGTGGGGCTGAATAGTTCGGTTCGGCTGCGGGGTTCGGACGGATGCTTCCTTTACATTACTTTTGGAACAAACCAAAAAGACTTTTGCAATAGAAAGCTCCTGCATGTAATTTTTCCAGGTCACCCAATCTATTAACTTGGAGTAGAGTTGCTTATATTTTGACCTATTTTTCTCTTCTTCTCCTCCTACCCCATGCGTTGCCAATTTATTTCAATATTAGTTCATTTCCAGGCTTCCAACGGATCAATGACCCTAGCAGGCACTCAACCACCACCATATAATATTTCCCCTATACTTTCTCCCGCGTGCTCCGCTCCCCTTCCCTCTCTTCTCCCCCCTCTTCTCTTCTACCTCTTCTCCTTCTGCTCCTCTCCCCCTTCCCTCTGTTCTACCGTTATTCCCCTCTCTCTCTCCCTTCCAACTTTCCCCGGCTTTTCATTCTTCCCGCCGCGCGCCTCCTCGTCCTCTTTTTGGATCTCTCTCCTTCTCCCCTCTTTTGTTTCTCAGTGGCCCTCGCCCCCCTTTTTGTTCCTTCTCTAGCCCCCTTCGCTTTCTCTTCTCTTTTTTTACTTCGCCCTCGCCGCACTTCTTTGGTCCGTTGATGTTCCCCCCCTGTTGTGTGCTCCTTTTTCGCACCCTTATGTCCTCCCCTGGGTCTCTATTCGTTCTTTTTCCCCGCATGGCCTTCTCCCTCGCCATTACCCTTTTTTTTTTATCTTGTTTCGCTCTCCTTTTTTATTGCTTAAAAAACCCTATAACATGACTAGCAACTGAATTAGTTGCCCAAAGTTCTAAAGACAAGGAAGGCTAAAAACTCATCTAAACATGGTTTTAAGTTTATCCTTGGACTCAGATACCAATTTTTTTTTTTTTTTTTTGGCTCTAGTGCCAAAACCGCCCTCAATTGGATTATAGAAGATAAAAAAACCAAAGAGCCATTCACTATAATGGCTCTGATAGTGGCTATATTGTTAACACCTTGAACATGAATAAAGCCTAGGCTAAGGTCTAGTTTTTGGCAACCCTCTTCTGCTTATCCTTGACATACCACTGGGGGATATCCCATGTATTATAAACCCATGATCATCAAAATCTTTTTTTTTGGCGAGGACTTGGCCAAACAAAATGAACTAATGTATTGTTCAAAAAATAACTACTGCCTTTTGAAGTTAGGGAAATCTAAAACAATATGAGGGCCTATTATCAATGGTAGTTCATTACCTCAAGTGAAAAACTTTTGGGAAAACTTCCAATGAATCGCTTTAATAATTAAATAAATTCTACGATTGTGTCAGTTTCTTTCTCACCATAGAAACAATTGTAATATCCAAGAAGGGGGTAAATAAACATAAATTTTACTCCCAAAAGGAATTGCGTAAATATGATTTGATAATGAGTAGGTCTCTAAAATATATAATAAATAGCACCAATCTATTCCTACCTTCCCATCCCTTTTGTTAAAAGCACCCTTTTATTAATATAGAGATATTTTTATTAACACTAAACAAATAAAATTTAATACTAACATCGTAATCTAATCTGTACAGAAATTGGGTGGACGATGTCCAAACCCCAGAATGCAAGTCAAATAGAGCCAAAACGGCCTTGATAAAAGGCATTCTCATCTCACCAATGGTATAAAATACAATAATATTTATTAAACATGATTTTAAACTCAAAACAGGACCAGGCAGAAACAAGAAGGCTCCAAAAATGTAAGGCCCCAAAACATTAAGCTCCAACACAAACATGGAGGTCGAGGTGGAGACGACATACTATCTAAGTTGTCCCCCCAACAGAGGTGTCAAGGGGGGGCCATGTCAGGGATAAATCCCATCCAACATGTTTTATTGTTTCTCTTCTTATTCCCCTTAGCTTGGTGGCAAAGATAGATAACATGTTCATTTGTGGGAATATCTTCTAAAAGGGGATCCCCACCCATACCACTGTGCCACCACGCCAACAAACTGGTTAAAACACCTCTGTTATAGGTGGTTGGAGGGTGTTGGGATCTGGAGGGGAGCAATTACACTCGGGGAGAGGGGCTCCACATACTTTCTGTAGCAACACTTAGGAAACCTCGGGCCACGACTCCACAAGGAAGAGTGGTGGTGTAGGGAGGTTAGGGGTACACCACTGGTGGCATAAACAATTCATTACCCCTAATGTGCAAGTAGGGATTGCAAGATGCTGCTCTTCCACCTCATGTGAATTTCTCTTCTCTATTTCCTCGCCATGCACTTGAATTTAAAAACAGCTCAAATTAAATCATACTAACTTTATAATCTAGGGAGTCTCTATCCATAATAATACTAGTGTTAAACAAACAAAAATTTGTTATCTTTCCATGATGAAAAAGATATCAACCTCTAAAAAAATTGCCAAAAAAATATTGAAATTTATATAGGAAACATGGCCAAACCCCAATAACTATTTTCCAGTGAAGAAATCAAGGATGACGGGCCCCTACCACAAAATTTAATGATGGTATGACATAACCCAAGAAGAGCAACCCATATGTACCTTTTCGATCTTACCACACCTAGTTAAAGATTTTGAGTTGTATTATTTTCATTTTTGTAGGAAATTAGTGTATAACAAACAAATCTGGTATATAACTTGAGAAGGTTAACAAGAGTGTACAATCCGTGATAACATTATGTAATCGATTTTGTATGTCATTTGCCATGGTGGTCCAAATCAGGTCCTCATTCTACCGACAATCAAAATCTACGCTCGGTTGGATCTCCATTCTCACTCATGCGACTTTAAGCCTTCTTGACATTTGCATGTGCAAATTGTGTCATGTCATGTTGGGATCACTCAGTCCAGTGCCATTTATTTATATTCTATTATCATTTGAGATGATTTTATTAATATCGTGGGTCTAGAGTTTAAATCAATAATATAGTGTCTCAATAAATTGTCACTTATAATGTGCATGTAGAATTGTTCGAGTCTAGCGTGAATTGATTGCGCGAGTAATATCCACTTGTTTTTGTCTTTCTTACTCTAATTTAGAACTTTAGTTTTTAAGAAAAGTGACTGTATAGGATTTACTTTAGTGATAAGTTAATGTGTATTGTTTTAATAGTCTTAGGTGATTTTGGATGTTTTGTAGTGATTTCTTTATCATCAAAGTTTTGTAATTATGTCATCAATTTAAATAGTTCATGTCGTTACAAGTTTTAAAGTGAATTGAGTCATTGTCTATATGTTGTCAAAATCTTTATAATAGTGTCACCAAAAGTTGAAAAATAAGTTTTCTAGAGTCAAAAGTTGTAAAAAATTTAAAAATTACTTTACGAATGCATTTTTGGTGTTACTCAATGAGGGGCACTTGCTCCTTGACACTGTTAGGGGCTTCTGCCCCCAAACTCTTGCTTTGGAATTTCAAAGCCAAAGGAAAATTTGGCGAGGAGTTGCGTTGACAAAAGATAATGCAATTTTGAGCTTCAAATTTCATCTTGCTCAGTAATTCTATACAGGAGGAAGGAGGTGCAAGATGTTGGAGGTCAATCAACGACCTCTCGTCAGTCACCAACGATGGGGTCACATAACAACTGTGGTGGCATTTTTGTGTGGTGCAAGTATTTGATTTTGAGTTGTGCTTCATTTTAGTTTTTCATCTTTCTGGTGTGTATTGTGGATACTAGAAAAATAATTGTATTGGAGAGCAGATGACTGTAGAGATCCTCTGATTTCCATGTACTTCGTTGATTGATGGTCAACTAGTGAATACGTTACTAGCAATGGTGATCATGTGTAGCAAGGTCCAAACAACAAGATCCTAACGGTAGTGTGTAATACGATACAATTTTATTTTCAGTGTTCCTGGTTATGTGAATAAATGGAAATTTCATATTGTGTGGGGGGACATGATGTCAATGTTCCATTCCATTTTGTGCCAAATCGGCTAAAGTCAAGGGCATCTTCTAGTGGTAGTGGTAGTTGTTTATGTTGTTCAAGATCGAGTGGCAACGATTGACAACAATGGCTACAATTAAGAACATTGCGGTTCTTATAGGATGTTATGTGAAATCTATTTCCAGCATGTGTTCTATTGTTCATTTTTGTAATAAGCGAGCTGTGATTCCTATATACTTCTATGATGTACAAGCATAATGGCAAAAAAAAGCACCATAGTAAGTCAGTTCATAGATCTTAAAAAGGTTTGTAGGAGATCCAAAAAACCACATGAGGTGGACAGTTGATGGGTTCCTGTTACGTCAAGGTTTGTGGTAAACTTGTTTAAAACCATGGAAAGAGAGAGTCTTTCTTTTGTATCAAGGTCATGAGTCACATAGTAAGACATGCCATGGGATGAGCATACTCCATATGAGTGTGTAAATGTTTTTCTACCATATTCACACTAAGGGAAGAACGTTAGAAAATTAGTGCTCACATTTGATTAAAGGGTGAAAATTATTGCTTTAGAAAATAGATATGCAAAACAACTCACACTATTTCACCAAATATATTAATTGTGAATACTGTTGCAACTATAAATATCCAAAATCCGACAAACAACAAATATCTAAAATCCGGCAACATGTAAACTTTGGATGCCACCGAGAATGATACCTCTCGGCACTATTCCAGCAGGAGCATTTCTTCAAAGGAGAATGCCTACCGGCAAAATAATACAACATATGATATACTCAATTTAAGACAATAGTGTGCTTCTGGGAGCTTTGCAGATAATTATAACATAGCATGGCGATAGGGCATGCTGCTATAATTAAAATCATCTGCCACAATTAATTTTATTCTAGAACTACGAAGTATAGAGGAGATGGTAAGAAAAGCTACAATTGTTAACTTTTGCCTAAAATGACTAACTCATGAATTGATACACCTCCTTTTTCATCAGGACTAGTACAATCTAATATTTAAATACAGGGGCTTTGTCATATGCCTTTTTCGCATCCTATCAATATACACCAAGAGTTCTCAAAGAACGTTGAAGAGTGCTATCTACATAAGAATGTCACATGTGACTATTAGCTACATTAAGGGGATAGCTAAAAAAAAAATTCCTACTCTGTGGTGACAAATGACACTCAAAGTAGCTTAGAGAGCCTTGTGTTGAGTACTCTCTCGAAACAAAATGTTCATCCGTGCAGGCTAGGTACCATCCCAAACTTTGGTACCACCTGGCTTAGATATTATTATTATTATTTTGCAAGGTTTCCTTGTTCCCAAACAAAGAGCTAAAAAACTTGTAAGTTACCGGTGCAAATGTCTGTCAACTTTAAAGTCTACCATCATATGAAGTGAACAAGGGTTCACTCTATGTACACTCCACCTAGATGTCAGTCATAGAAACATTTGTTGACATGATATTCTTTCTGAAAACCACAAAATGGGCATTAAACATGTACAATTATCTTCGAAGAGTTGTGGTCCAACAATACATAGGAGGAACCAAACTTGTCTACCTATCCACAAGAATTGTGCCTTAGTACAAAGGAGATACCAATCTTCCTAAGGAATGAGGTTGATGCCTTAGCCCAATATAAATTTAACGGCATTTTAGAGGACCCCTTAATGAACGATAGCCAAGGCTGCAAAATGTAGAGCAGTTACTACAGACAATGCTTCAAATTGCAATAAAATAAAAATAATACCCATAGCGATGTTAGCTTCTTAATAAAATGCCCCCCAGGATCCTTAACCTTAGCTTTGAGCTTCTGCAACTCTTACTAATTGCGAAATTTGCATTTATGCATCCTAGATAGAGATATTGGCAAGACTTCCATGAATTCAAATCATTCTTTATATGGAAGATTAGAAATATTTGACATATATATATATCCATATATATATATATATATATCCAATTTCATATATATATAGTTGCGGTAGAATATCTCAATATGATAAGGCCTTATTTAAAGGGATAATGAGCTGGTTCCCCCAGTAGAATGACCAGATTATATCTACTCATTAATCTTGCCTTGTATAAAATTTGCTCTACAAATTAATGATATCCTCAAAAGAGTGTTCATTGCTGAGTGGAGAGCATTCCATGTTTAGCCACTCACTTGGATGAATAGTTAAAAGTCTCTAGCAATCACATGTGTTTCATGAGATGTGAATGCCGAACGGTATATGTTATTTGATTTAGAGTATCGTTATTACTTTTGTAGTTATTGATTGATTGATGTTGACAAGGGGTTTTGAATTTTCGTAAGTGTAGAAATATAGATGGGCCACGAAATTTTAAGGTTGTTTATACATTTCAAACTTGTTATAAATTCGTACATGAATACATTTGATACATGCGTTTTCAATAGTTAATTAATTTTATAGTTGATGTTGTATGTGTTTAATTCAGGCTTTATTGTGTTAGTTGTGCATCGGTTGTTCGAGTTGGTGTTTTGTTGGAAAAACATTTATTGTACAGTTGATAATGTGTGTGATTGAAAGTTGTAGTGTAGGAATTTAGTTGAAACATTACATTGAAATCTTGTATGTGTACATTTAATTATGTTACAGATTCGTACATTTAAAGTTGCTTTTCATATTTGAAAACATCAAATAAATGTAGATATACGTACACATAATGAGACATGTATACATTTGTAGTATTTCAAAATATCATGAGTGGTAGCCTTTAGTGGGCAATTTTAATTTCAATAAACTTGATTACATTTGATACCCCTTGAACGACCTAATGTCCGTTTTGGATAGAAGAAGTGTTGAGTATAGTAGTATTGGAGGTGCTATGAAAGCAGAGGCTCTAGTATTTACGATGGGTTGAGTGATAGTAGTCTTGCTTCCTCCTTTCTTCTTGCTCCGAGTGCTGGTACGTGCACCATATTTGAGTATCTCTCGAATGAAAAAGCAGGTGAAATGCGCAGATTTGCAAGCGAGGGAACTCTAGAGAAAGCTGTGAATGTCAGACCCTGCCTTTCAGTGGTTCCAATGTCGATGGTTGCTTTGTGCAAAGTAAGTCCCTGCGACTTGTGGATAGTTAATCCCCAGTACCATTTTAATCAGCAACTGTCTTCGATTCCCTCTAGAAATAGGGGGTATGGGAATATGTAACGGGTTGGAGGGATCTCAACATGGGCCGTTGTATCTATCAAATTTTACAACAACAAATAAAGGTAATGCTGGTGGTTGCATTGATGCGTCGTAGACAATGTCTGTGATTGTTCCTGTGGCACCATTCACGAGGCCTGCTGTCAACCCATAGATTTGCAATAAGCATGATTTTTTGTTGTTTGCATAGCAGAACTTTGTGTTCCAACTGATCATCATCAGGATTTCCTGGTCCAGTCTGCCTGTTACTTTCAACAATGGATTGGGTGATCGGAACGTTCAATGCCTTCAACATCTGTAGGTTGTGGCATGCCACTTGATCATTTTTTGCAAACAAATGTGGTGCATCCTTTAAAATGTTGAGCTCCTGCTGAGTTAGGTGTGTGTCTTGTGAGACATTAAGAGTTCCCAATCCTCAATTAGAGGGGTTGAATCTCGCATGTGGAGCAGTAAATTCCGGAATGAAACCTTTGCATTGGTTGTTCCTTGTTGCCAAAATATTGTTCGTAATGTAATGGAAGATTGCTTGAAATCCCTTCCAAAGGGTTGCTCTGTAGGAATTACTTGCATAAAGAGGACTGTCCAAAACCGGCGGTAATTTCCCGAGGTCACCGAGGAGGATGACTGATATGTTCCCAAATTCAGATGTTCTTGAGTGTGGGAAAGCTTCGCGGAGCCTACTGTCAATTTTGCTTAGCAACTTTGGCCCGATGAAACTCATTTCATCAATAAGAACATATTCTATATGTTTCAGTGACTCTTGAAAAGACGATAATGCACTACCTTCAAGGGGTTTCAGTTCTTTGATTGGAATACACATGGACTGTGTAGATTGTGGATGCAGAGATGTTGAATGCTGAAACACCGGTAGGGGCGAGCACAAGTAGAGGTGAGGGAGATATGGTTGATGTTGTGAATGAATTCCAAATTTTATTTATCAGAAATGATTTTCTTGTGCCATCCAGTTCCTTGAATTATCAATCTTAGTGGAGGTAGAAGGGAACTTTGTTTGTTGAATGGTGTAGTATGGTATCAAGAGCTATTCAATAAGTTGTTCTGAGACAAAGGAAGTGTAAACGGAAGATGGTGGTGTAGCATGTATGTTGTTGTTAATTGTGTCTTCCTTCTCTCTCTCGATGAATGATGAACCAGTTATCTGTAAATCATGGGGAACGTCGTGTATGGTCCAATTATTGTGTATGTCAAAATCTCGTTTCCCCAACATTTCAAGACTATCTAGACCCGTGTTGTTTCCGGGGCTGAAGTTGTGTGAAGACCTGCCATTCTTGCAATGGTTCTTGTTGAATACTGCATTCAGGCTCAGAGTCATGAACTAACATCTGTAGCAAGTCCTGTGTCTGTGGTAGTGCGTAGAACATGCCACGGTCTGTAGTTGTGCTTGTACATGTCCCAAGTGATCATTGATGTCATGTGGGGTTGAGCCAAATTCAGACGCTGGATATTTCTGAAAGGCTTGTATAATAGGAGTTCTGACCAACAGAAAAGGTCATATGACATTGATTCTTGAGCAGGGACATCCACAAATCTTGGGTGGACCCGAACAATTACTTGTGTTGGTCGACTTTTTCCATTTATCACCTTTACTATTCTTGTTGTAGCTCCAATCTCAAGCAACTTGAATAAGTGGTAGGTGTTCCATGGTTGTTGGATGAAATTTATATGCATCCAAGAAAGCGGTTGTTTGTTGTGCATCGACGTCACTTTCAACGACACATCTCAGAATCTTTTTTCCAACATTTAATGATACAAATGGACGGCTGCACATAACAAGTGGCATTTGTTGCAGCATGTGGCATGTTTCTTGTGTCCTTATGTCATGTTCAACAATGCTTTCTGTGAGCATTTTACAGATCGCGATATGTGCTGGAGAATCTGCGTCTGCATCTCTTGAAAATCTGGATAGCATTTGGTGATATGTTTCTGAATATTGCTCAGATTTCGAAGCATATTTTGCAATATACTTAAGAACGACATGGCAGGAAAGTACCGGTTGGCAATCGACATTTGCTTTCCATATGTATATCATTGTTGATTGTGGATGTTCAATCTGTCATCGTTTCTGGAAGGGAGGTACTTTATTTTCCCTATCACTTTCAATGTGTAAGGAAGAAGTAGGTTGCATGGCCCAAGGGGCGTTGTACCTGCACTGCAGCTGTGATTGCTTTCTACGCAGGCATGTCTGCTTTGAACATTTAGTGTGGCGTTGAACTCGATTAAGTAGTTCTTCAAGGTCTGCATGCAAAGGGAGGTGGATAGAATTTGTGTTGTATCTAGCAAGCAAGGGTCATCTAGGAGTGACCTGCGAACAAAATCCAAGCGGTTGCAAGCCGAGCGCATATGGGGGTTCCAAGCAGACACGAACTTATCAAAGTATTTTTTTGTTGCCTCAATAACTGTTGTAATCCTCCCAGTCCAGTTTGTCTACCTTTGGTGTATTCTCGAGCCACAATAAACCGTGGACATGTGCAGAGCCTCTATGTTGCCATTCATACCTACGAGACGAGGGAACATGTAAATATTAGATATGTAGTTTGGGAAAAACTTTAAAATAAGTAGATTTGATTACCATGTACCATAAGTCTACTACTCCAAGTTCCTTCTACAATATTTCTTCCCGAAATATTGTGAATCTGTGGTGTAGGTATGCTGATACTCGATGAGGGTTAGAGACAATGTTAAGTGTTCTCCAACGTTGGGCAGCTCGAGGATCTGTTGGGCATTCACCAGACATAATATTGTGGAGATCTGGCCATTTAGTGTCTGCAGCACTTAGAGTGAAGAATAAGGTCGGTGTCCCTAATTGTTCCACCATATCTAAAAGCTCGCTTCTAATTTTTACCCAGAATGAACGTGTCCCTCAAAAGGCTCGATCCAAAGCGCATCAAGCTATCTGGGAGGTTGTCTTTGGGGCATTCCAGTAGTTGTCTTCGTAGCTCTCTAATTGTTGGAGGGATTCCAGATTCGGTGTTCTGTTTCATAAAAACTGCTGCCGTGGACTGGCTTCTGTGTCGCATTATGAGGTTTAGAAGGAAGTATTGAAATCTTGGGTGGGAACCGAAACGCCCATCATGGTAACGCATCAAATGAAGTGCGTATTCATGCATTGGAACTTCTTTAATGTGGGGTTGTTGCCACATTGCTTTTCCTGTCAGAAATAAAGTTGGGAAAGCCATTGAGAATAGGCCTTCTGTATTATATTCATTTATTAGCGAAAGCCCAAGCTCTAGCCATGGCATGGTAAATGGAGTGTTACCATCGTGGTTGAGCAAGAACTGTTCGATTTCCTCTTCTTTTGTTCCTGTATTGTGAGGTGTTGGCATGAAAGATGATGAGTGTTCATATGTTTCATCAAAGTGGGTGGGAACACCACTACCATGAGTTGTAGAGCAAGTTTGCATTTGGGGAAGTTCCATTGTGGCTATGTTGAGAGAGGAGGAAACATTTGACGATTCAGATGGTAGTGAGGAAAGGGTGTCATCGTCGATTAAGACATCTTTGTAATAGGGGTCGTGTTGGATTTTATATTGCAAGGTTGCACAAACACGAGATCTACTGACGTAGAAATCATAATTTTTTAAATTAGATCCTTCCCTTTGTATGAGAACTATGTCCAAATCTCCAAGGCGGCGGGGTAGGGTCTTTGCTATTGAAGTAATGTTTTGCAGGAAGCTTATGGTGTGTCCTGAGTATTTGTATTACCCGCCACGTACTTGGGCGGACTTGCATGAATGGATTAACTCATGTGATAAGCATCTCCTCGATTTGGGTTAAAGACGCAAGAACGATAGGTTGTTTTTCAGGGTCCATGTTGTTCCATGAAGAGAAGCGGTGGCCTTGTTTTTTCACTTTTGCATCTGTTACACGAGGGAAAGCCTTCGGAAAAAATTGTTTTAATTCCAGGGTAATTTTCCAAACAGATTGAGCAAGTTTGGATGTTCACCAACAAATCTATTCTTTTGCGAAACCTACGTTGGGCTTTTAAATTCAGTGAAGAGAGCAGGGATATGGGAAATCTCTGTGTATTAGAAGGGGTGGGTGTTCTGTTTCAGTCGTTTGTGGATTGCAAGGTGGAAAGCATGTCTGAAGGAGAGGAGAAACCGGTTTGTATATGTGGGATGAACTGAAGAGAGGTCAGTACTTGAGATAGTTTCAAGTGGCATCCCAGACATTTGGGGCAAATTGACAGTTGCTAGCAAAGATGGGTTCATACGGAAGGAAGTGGCATGCTCTTGAAAGATTTTTTCCATGGAAGTTACATGCAGAATGTTGGTTGGCAATTCTTTAGTAGTTGTATTTGATGGCAAGATTGGAATGTTGGGGGATCGTAGGTTGTTGGTCGTTTGTAAGTTGAAAGATGTTAGAGATTTTCGTTGTTTTATGCTCTAATTTACGATGCCGTTGCTCAGCAGTTATGTGTACTTTATTTTTTGAGTAGTTTTCTCTTCGTTGGGCTCATTTTGCAGGAGTCAACATGATTGTGAAGTCACAGGATTATGGAGTACCACCTGTTGGATAAAGATCATTTTGGGTTAGCAAGGAACGATACATAGTTTGATGACAAACAAATGCAAAAATAAGTGAAAATGTAAAACTAAATTCAATTGTAATGCATGTGGAGTACCAATGGGAAATACGCATAAGAGGTAACAATTTGAGTTTTGAGAAACTACTTTTTTATTAAGGAAAAGAGTATTAGATATATAGAAACATACAATGTGTTCACATACTACAGAAGGATGTAAATACGTACATAACAAAATTGACATATTTTTTATATTTATTTTCTTAAAAGTACTAACAATTCGCATAATAGAAGGAGACAATAGTATATCAGTGTATAAGGGAATTCAACAGTTTTCTTTTGAAGCAGGGAAAAAAGTGAAACATAGATATGAAATAAGAAACATAACAGTCATAGTGCAAAGTATAGAATGGGATGAGTGAGGGTGTAATGTTTGAAGGGACGGGTGGGTTGGAAATCCTTGCGTAAAAGCTTATGGAGAAGTTGCACTATTTTCTGCTTTCTTTGAACTGAGGATGACACATTTCAATCTGTTGTTTCTGCAATATGTCTCTTTTTTTCAGTGAAAGTGTGAAGCAGTGTTCATTTCCGATGACATTACTTATAATTTCACTAGTCGCATCTTTGTCTATAGTCAATATATGGAGGTCGCTAGCTGCAACACCCATGATTAACTCAGCTATCTCATCAAAAAGCGGTAACTAATTGAAGTTCTCCTCATGTAGATCGATCCTGAGTGCATATCTATAATCATAGTTTTTGCACTTGGCTGTTGCAACTTGAACATAACCATGAACCATTACCATCCTCTTTCACCTTTTTCCTGCATTTTTTTGTCACCTTTTTGAGGAGGACATGCCTTGTAAAAAAAGTTGTCCATGCTAATATTCGTGATTTCTGCAGTAACCATGGCCCATTCATTTCTCTCAGTGTTCCCCATATTTAGTACCTCCGAAATCGTCGTTACAGAGGTCATGCTTTTTGGAGGGCCTAGAAATTGGGTTGTGATAGAGGGCGCCGGAAGGAAGTAGTCATCGGAATCAACCCAGCCATGAAGTGTATTTGTTTCTGAAAATTTTAGGGTTGACGTAACATTTGGTTCTTGAAACAGTGTCCACTAAGCTTCCATTGAAAACTGGGAGACGCAGGGCAAGCTTTCAAGGCGAGGTCCAGAAGAGGCGGGGTATAGAAAGCATGTCTTCAAGTTCACTGCTTATATCATCTAAGTGATGTCCCCACAATGTGACACTTACACTGAAACCCGACATGTCCTTTAACTGCAGTGTTCTTCTCTTTGTTTCAGACTTGTCATACCGACGAATTGTTGAGCATGGTGACATCGTAACAACAATTTCCAATCAAATCAACTGTAGAACCTTCAGCGCTTGTAGGTAATTCCTTGATTTTGGTGAAGTGAAAGTTATGGGAAGGTATTTGTATATTCATTTTCTATGAGTGGAGATATGGTTGAGGAAGGTTGCAAGAAAATCTCCAAAGCATTGTTCAAATGGTTATAACATAAACTTTGCATCAGTAATCCTCGTAATCCTCCCATTGGAAATTGTATATAGCTTCCCATTCTCAATCTGCTCATAGAATGCTTCCGCGGCCTCGTTGAAACAAGTGATGTGGATTTCTCCTCCTTCCCTGATCAACAAAATCAAACCCAAACACGGATCCTTTTCCCCTTGCATTGTGATATTGGCGAAGGGTGTGTTTTTGCTAGGGCACGGCCCTCTACGGACCACATGTGCATAGATGTATTCAAAGCACTTATTTTAGTTGGTGTTCTCGTAAAATATTTGTTAACCCGATTTGCACTTGCATCTGTTTGTGGCAACTGATTGTGTTTGAGAGCATTTGTTGGTAGTTGGATTGGAGCACCGATTACCAAATGTGTTTCAACAACAACATCCATTTCAATGATTAAGAACGGTGCTGCAATGGAAAAGAAAAACATGATATAATTAGAACTGACCAACGGATGGAAAAAATAAATAGAATTAAATTTTAATTGATATAGTGAGTTTATGTACATTGGTAATTGAGCAAGAGATGAAGCTTACAGTTCACTTTTGATCATTCTAACGAGAGGGATTTTTGTAAGCACACGATGGAGCCTTCTTGTATTGAATTGTCGGTTACACGACTTGCAAATTTGGAGGGTAGAAGTGTTTGTCTGAAAATGTATCCCATCTAGAAAGGTCAACACGATGTTGGGCTCCCGTGTTGAGAATGGACCTTAGAGAGGTCAAGTGCGGTATCTGAAATGTGGGGTCAACATTGGAACCACCCTCAATCAATTGAGAAATGCCTTCATGTGTCAAAGTTATTTCCTTGGCAACTAAAAGATGCTCGAGATTGTGAGAATTCTGCAAATATATGGTGGAAAATGTAAACTTGTAGGGGCAAGTCAATCATGAAATGAAGGATTTGTTCAGGAAATCATGCATTTGTAAAGAATGAGAATCTTTAAAGTTGACTTCCTTATTATTTCATATTTTCTAAAAAGTGCAAACATGAAGTCTAACCCTTTAACAATTCAATATACAAAAAAGCGATATAATGTACAAAGCTTTGGTTGAAAAACAACTAAAATTTGTATGGTTGTTTGTCGGCATTTTAAAAATATATGTATTTGTGTGCAAATATTATGAAGTACACATTAAAAATGCGTCATTGGTTTACATAAAGAAGCGAGCAAATGTATAAAGGAAAGATATAATGAATAACTCATTAAAAATGTGTTGTTGTTGTTTGTTGAAAAGTTAGATTCTGTGCCCCATATGTTCCGCCGCAATATATACATGCATTTATTTGAAATGAATTACATATTATTATGTTAAGCAAACATAATGGAATACAATAAGAACAATATGTACACTTGAAGTGAGAAGACTATAGGGTATTTGTATGGAAACACAAAGATAAAGAAATTAGGAAAGCATAGTTGTTGGATAACAAAAAACTGAACATGTGTTTGATAAGTTTGATTCTCCGTCGGATATATACTGCGACAATACATACATGGAATATTTGGAACGAGTTACAGTTTATTTCAAAAATACTTATAAACAAACACTTATAAACTAACCACTACAAGCTATTTTTTAAAATCAAATTTCTTGCTTTTTGCTTGTGCAATTTTCTTTGCACGTTTCTTGTAGTTTTGTCCAGTTGCAGATGCCTCGATTGGAATTCCCATTCTCCTCAATTTGTGTGGTGGTTCATATTTCAGTGCATCTTTGTTCGAATCATAAATCAAGCAAAAGCCTCGTGAATGATCTGCAATCGTTCGGATTTTTGGAGAGAAAAATTGGGGGATGTTGGCATCAGGTGGAGGCGATCTCTGATCATTTTCAGCTATCACTGTTTTAGGGTTGGTTTCGGTTGCCTACAATGCAAAACATTAACAACACATTGAATACGCTTAAAATTTTCCTCCCTCTGCAAGTGAGGCGTAGTTAATGTCAATCCCGTTGTAGGGAGGGGAATTGTGTTTCTAGTCTGCATCATATTAAACTGGAGAGGGAAAATAAGTATGTTAGTCCACCAAGATTTTCTTAGGTATGACGAGCAACTTTAAAAGCCTTGTCGCTGATCAGTCTAACGTCCAACTTGGGATGCTTCGAAATGGCCTCATTGGGGAACGAACCCCTCAGCACATAACGAATCCTGTCATTGACGAAGGCACGTGCCCCCACATGTCACTTCGGAAAAAGGATTGGAGTCTAAATATAAATGTAACAATCAAAAGAATATAACATGAAAGCTCTCTACAATAATTTTTTAAACCATAGCATGCAATAAATGAAACAAATGAATAAGCACTTGAATCAATATTAAAACCCACCTCAAGTTTGTTTACAGACGACGCTCTTCTTTACCGCAGGAGAATGAGAATCACAAATAACCTACAAAAAAGTGAAAAATAAGCTAATAAAACTAAATATATCTACACTACCAATGTCATATTCACTACATAACGCTACCACTCATGATATAAAATTGGTAAATGTATATGCATGAATTTGTAACAAGTTAGAAATGTAGAGATAGAACATTTAAAACATCCCAATATGTATATTCATTATCACGATATGATAGTGGATCGTTTTCTCCTCCCAATATGTGTTTAGGATTTTAATTGTATAGTTCTTTAAAATCTTTTGATCTGTAAATCTCCATTTCTACTGTTTGACTATTCGCACATGTATTGCCGGGGCATTAGCAATTAAGGATTCTGGCAGTGGGTAGACAATCAGCCAAGATGTTTCAATTCTATTCTCTTTACTACAGTATTTCATCCAACGTAACAGAGAAACACTGCGAATTCTGGGAAGCAGTCTACAAATCCTACGAAAAATCCATGGAAAAAATTCCATATAACCGGCCCTTTCCGGAATGGGTAAAGGCCAGAAAATTTTCTAACATAAAATGGGTGGGCAGACATGGCCTACTATTCCAAAAACAGCAGAGATAATCCCATCTATACAACCATGCATGATATAATTTTATGATGAGCTTGAGAAATGCCAAAGCGATGGAGGACTCACAATTTTCAACAAACAATAGAAAAAAAAAGAAGCAAAGAACGAAACTCAAAGTAAGATGCAACCAATATAATAGTAAAGATTGTAGCAAAACAAACATATTGAAAATGAGGACAAAATATATGTTCCCAATTATTTAAAATCTGAGTTCTCTGGGTTCACTTCTCAAGAATTAGCAGTGGCGACCGATTTCAAATGGAGTTGAAATCGAAATTGAGAACCAATTATTAGATTAGTTCTCTTGATTCCATTTATTAATTGGTTTTGAAACCAAAATTCAAAAGGGGGTTATGGCGTGTCACAAAGCTGTTACAGCAAGGGAAGCAGCCATTCGGAAAACCAAACAAGTTATATCTTCCACCAGGGATCATCAAACCAAGCATTCAAGGGCTTGATGGGGAAGTGTTTGAATAGAGTTTTCATCTGACTATTCGAATCTGCGAAATTTGGTTGCTTCTGCTACAGCAAAGAAAAAACATATACACTGTATATCCTTCCACCCGGTTGCCTCTGCGGTTTCAAGTGCCCATTGTTGGGCTTGTTTCTTGTTAATCACTTGTTTTTCATAGTACACTGTGTAATACAGACTGCGTATTGTTTTTCCTGCAGCCACGCCAGCAGTCCGTCAGCACATTAAAATACCGCTTAAAAAGTGCCCATGACTTGCAAATAATTACCCCTTAATCGACTTGATTTTCTTCAACTAATTACCACGCTTTCGACGTGAAACAGCTTCTGGTGTAATTAAATAAATAAACCTAATTGATAGAAAAGCCCATATGTTTGATAAAAGTGTAACAGGGGGTTGAGAGAGTCGAACATACGACCTCTCCCTCTTGAGTACTTGTTAGCTATTCGGCCAAACCCTAACCTTTCAATAATCATTGATTAATTATGTTTTCCTGACCAGTTTTCAACTATAGACCAAATTTAAAATTATAACAAAAGAATAAGGCCAAGGGTCAAACTCGATACCTCTCGAACAAATTCCTATGGATCTAACCAATATGACATCGCCTCATATTTATATACAAAATAAAGGTATTTTATTGTTAAGCAGGATTGGGGAAAACTTGGGTATTAGTGGCTTTGGAATTTTCACACCAAACAGTTATATCTTCCACCAGGGATCATCAAACCAAGCATTCAAGGGCTTGATGGGAAGTGTTTGAATAGAGTTTTCATCTGACTATTTGAATCTGTGAATTTGGTTGCGTCTAAAGGAAGGAATCATCAATTAAATCTCCAGGGAGTCGTATCAACACCCAGGAAAAACTCAGACTTAAATCTATTATTTGAGTAAATCCAAAACAAAAAATTTCTAACATCTGCGGAACAGAAACGGCGAGTAAAATAAAAGACGAGCGTTCCTTCCACTGCGGAACAGAAACAGCGATCGTTCTTCCAATAAAAGACGGGCGTTCTTCCACTGCGGAACAGAAACGGAAATCGTTCTTGCAATAAAATAAAAGATATCGGATCCCTCTTTCACGAAAACGAACTGATTATTTGATGAGATAACCAATACCAAACTCCTTATTTATAAAACAGAGCGGAATCTAAAAAACAGGAGTTAAAAATAGGATTTTAAAAAATAGAAACTCAAAAATTACATGCAAAGTAAAAACGACATGCAAACAGCTGTCAAATTTAATCTCGTTTGAAAAACGTCTAAAAGGCTTGTCAAATTTAGGACAGTCGTAGAAACGTCCGGAGGTCCTCTACCATAGGGGGAACGCCTTCGGCGTAAATATCTAATTTTTTGAATGGTTAATATATTTTTCTCCTTATTCTTGAACAAAAAAATAATATCATAATTCTTTCTATTTTCATGAAACACTTCCCTATTTTAGTGGACCACTCTCCTATTTTCATGCAACACAATTTTTTTTTTTTAAATTGAACTATAAAAATATCTGCTAAAGCCATGTAGGCCTGCAGGTTTTCCAACCGCTCCCCCACCGCGTGGAACTCGAAGGACAGGTGTAAGATTAAAGATTACGAGGGGAACAACTTGCAAATGCACCGGACCCTGAATCTCAATGGAAATTGTTCCCGCGAGATTCAAACCCGTCACCTTTTCCGACTTGGGATCACACGAGACCCCGGACCAGGAAGACGAAGAAGTATTATTATTATCCTTCTCTGTCCTCTCATTCAATACAGCTAAACTATCGACAATGCTAGACTTTAGAGCCACGACGACTCGAACCTTTGACGTATCACTCGACAGAGCGACAAGTTTTCCATAGCAGCAACAGTGACAAAGCAGGAGACTGCAGAGCAAAATGCACAGCTCGTTCTTCATTCTCATATTTTAACCCCTTTGTTGGATGCTCTGTTGTTGATCGAATTGGGAGTGGGAGTGCATGCCTTTTAATCCACGAATGGCCTCACCATTGTCATTAACGCTAGCCCCTCCTGCTGTGTGCATGGCCCTTCCCAGGTCCCACTCACCGTACAACACACTTCCACCCAAAAGTTCCTGTAATAAACCCAAGTTTCATGAAAATAAATACTAAATCAAATTATAGGCATAATATTGTCAAACATGGGTGAGGTAGCTTTTTTATTTACAACTGCTGCATTAGGCGTGCCCGATAGCTTGATATCGGTGCAGCTTCTCTGGGTAAGTTTGGTCACAGATGGTCCTCCTGCAACATCTCTTGGTTTTCATCCTCAATGCATTCAGTTTTCTAATGTTGTACTGTTGATTTGTAGATACGTTTCGGGCTAATTTGAATTTAAACTTTAGTTGTAAAGTAATCTGTAATCTTTTTTTATCTCTTTGCTGAATGCAGGTCATTGGCTTATATGTGGGGCTTCCAACGATTGGCATATTTGCTTTGTGGTTCACACACGATTCGTTTATAAGGATTGAATTCTCTGCATATGGTCACACATTGGTAACCTTTTCACAACTCACCTTGTAATGCCTCGTTCGGCGTTTACCCTAGTTCTTGTCGCAATGACCCTCTTGTGGAGCGTCGAACGGCTGTGTGTAATTTTGATGTCTTGGTCCCATGGTCGGTCTTTGCTTCGTGTTCGCCTTTGAACGTTAACATCTAGTTTATCCCCTTGGTTGCTTAGGCCTGTTCACATGTTGTTTTAATCATTGTGAGTAATGGGCAATTCGATTCTTACTTCCTCTAGCTTGCTCCTCTGGTTGCGATTTAATCTTCTCGGGTTGAATAGTAATCATACAAAAATTCGTATACCTTTTTAGCTTATGGGAATTATTCAGGTAATCTTGTAACTCCTTTTGCATTTGTATTAATATATCTTCTTTCGTATGCTTTGTGAGCTTACCTCAGTTAGTAGAGATTTTTGTTATCCCGTATCTTTGCTGAAGGAGGGGCTCATGGGGGCACCTGGCGATGGGGAGGAAGTGTGATTTCAAATATATTTAAAGAATCTCATTAAAAATCTAGATTATCATAAATATGGAATTTTTTTCAATATCTATTTTGCAAGACACTTAGTCAGTTCCCATCATTTATAAATTTATTTGAAATCATTATGCTTCTACCTTGCGTGAGGGAGATGGGAGTCGGTGGAGGCCTGTTTTTTCTTCACCTGGATCTCTTTTTTATTCTTTTGTTGAATGCGTATGGGCGCAGTAATGGTTTGACATGATGCCTAGACGGAGCTTCAAGCTAGTGAAGCAGGCGTGTTACCTCCACTTTCATTGAGTGTTGCGAGGTGTGTTCTTGTTAGGGATCCATAGCAGCGGCCCGCAACAACAATTAACTAGGCAGCAGGAAATATAGCAGAACATTGTGGGTTTCAGCTTACAGTCTATTCTATTTTGTGGGTTTATTGGGTTAAAGAGAGGATTCGACCATGTATAACTCTCCCTTCAAGAGCGCGTGGGATCGAAATGCAGGAAGGACGTTCACTATTCCAGTCGTAGGCTCTTCTTCTCCCTATGTCGCTTCGTATTCCCCGCACTTTGTGAATATAGACACCCCAGGCATGTTGCAGTATAGTAGAAGCCTTTTCTGAGCGCTTCCAACAAGCAGGTTGTCCAAGTATGTTGTTATCTATTCAGTATCGAATGCATCCTCAAATTCGGGATTCTCCTTCAAGACATTTTTTATCAAAATCGACTATGTGACAGTGAGAGTGTTACCAGGAGACCTGATGAAGTTTATTGCAAAGATTCTCTATTGAGACCTTACTTGTTTTACGATGTAACTCATGGAAGAGAATCTCATAGGCATGGATTTGTTTCATATCAGAATATTCATGAAACACATTTTGCTTTACATTTATGTACTTGTTGGAAAATGTGGCAAACTGTTTTGCTTCGGCTCTTGTGGTTTTTTTTGTTGGAAATCCTCCTCTTCTTACCTTGCGCGCGTGGATGGATGCCCGCACCTGTTCCAGTCTGTCATTTTGACCTGGTTGCATGGGCAGAGAGGCCATAGAAATCCTTTCTGTCAAGGCATTTTTCTTGCACTGCTGGCCCTTGGAAGGAGGGAAGTATGTTTGGGTGTTGTTCTATTTCCCTCTACTCAGTTTTGTTCCTGTTTCCTGCAACAAACCCTCTTCCTTTCATTATCTTCTCCTCTGTGACTTGGGCGATGGATGCCTCTTCTCCTCCCACGTTTTCAGCTTCCACTGGCTTCCTCTACAGTCTGGCATGTTTTGTTGGGTGTGGGATTTCGGGAGGGCGTCCAAAGCAATGGAAGAGGCAGGAGGGCGATGTTGAATCTGGAGAAAAAGGCAAGATATTTCTACACTTTTCTACTGTTACTATATTTAAAATTATTGTGAAATCGAACCACCTTTTCCTTGCATTGATTTGTCTGTTGGATGTCATGATGGGAGATCTCCCCTTTCTGCTTGTTTTCTTCTTGTTTTAGCTTTTATCGTTGTCAGTATGTTGGTCGAAAGGATGCGTGTGCCCTCTCCTCTAGGTGTTATGTTTCTCTTGCTCGAGTGATAGACCTTCGTCTGTTTGTTTCTGTATTTATTCTTCTCTGCGATTGAGTTGCAAGTTATTATGTTGATCAAACTAGTATTTTCGATATCATGGAAGTAAGTTTACAATAACTATGAAGCCCCTCCCTAGCACCCAGGTTTGTCTTTTGACGTTTTTTGTTAGCTCCTTCTCAAGTCCCTTTGATAACCTTTTGGCATCGAGAAAGAAAGGTTGTGGGATTAGTGTGATCAATGCTTGGGCTAGCCAGCTTAGAGTTTTGGTATTAAAACTTTTAGAATGAAAAGGTTTGTGTGCAATGTGTTTTCCGTCTCGCATGTTTAGACTCTTATATTATCTTTCATCTTTTTTATAGGCTTTTAAGGCCATCCTCAAGAAGTACCTTGACCATCCCTATCAACTTGAACCATAACTAGCTTTTCGGATCAACTAAGCTCGAGGTTTCATTGTGCGAATCCAGTACCTCGTTGACACTAGAATAGTTTTGGTCTAATCCCCCTCTCAGAATTATTGTTGATGACGCTCTTAACGCTAACTTGCATTATTTCTCCTTTGTAATGTTAACGCTATTAATTAATATTGGTCGGTTTTTATGCACGTAATTACCTTAATATTTTGTGATGGAAATTTCCTTAAATGTGATTAATCTTCGGGAAAAACTCATCTTTCATTTGATAGTCTTGTGGATTCATAGCGGAAGGTTTTGTTTTGATAATGTCACTTAGAAATTATGTTTGTATCTATGTGTGACGGTTGACTGTGTTACCAAGGGTTGCCTTAAAATATTGTTGTTTTGGGAAATAGGTAATTTATTTTAAATTAACCAAACATTAGAATTGTTGTGGAGGTTTGTAAATCTTTAGTGTTATAAAATTTGTTGATGACATTATTGTATACTCTTGTTTGACGGAACTCCCTTCTTCTCTCGCGTGTTTGCTACTAGCCTGTAAGACATTGGCCCTTCTTGAATGATTGGAAAATCTCTTGGAGTTAATGGTCAAAACTAGTATACTTTGCCTTCGCTTCGAAACTTATGTTGTGTGTATACCCTATTTGATTTCCGGTTTGAAACTCAATTATACATGGCTTTTTGTGTTAATTTTCAAAACCCGTGGTTCCCCTTTCTTGGGCCAATCAACTCTTGTTCTTTTAGAAATATATTATTTTAGCTTATACGTTTGGTACCTTGATAAATTTCTAGATGGTTGGTCTATATATCAAATCTCAATCTTGTAATTATTATTTAATTACTTACTTGATGGGAATTCTATTTTTTGCTAGATTGTTTATTTCTCCTTATAGGGCCAAGGGCCATTCTCATACGATTGCTATACTTTCGTTGCTTTTACTCCTAACTGAAGTACAAGGTCTTCTCCTTCTTTGATTGGAATGATGGAGACTTTATTATAACTTGATGTGTTGATAGTGTTTAGAGGTTTGACCCAATTCTTATAATAAAGTGCTTCCTTTTTGTGGTATTGGTAGATAATAGTTATGGTGGTTTTGTGTAGCCTTATCTTGCTCAGTTCTCGCGAACTGACTCTTGTGAAAAATTTGTTGTAGATGGATTTTTGCTAGTAGATGAGGGATAGAATTGTACATTTTTACATCAACCTCAGTTGAGAAGTTCTTTTGCATGAATCCTTTTTATATTGTTCAACTATTGATAACATCTAGTGGAAAATTTAGAAGAGGATCAATGTTTAGTATATTGTATCATGGATTATGTCGTCTTAACTTTGGAACCTTGAATTGTCTATCTTGGAAAATATAAGAAATTTTTTTTACCGCTTATTGAGTGACCTTAAGGAATTATTGGTATTCTAAGAGTTGATGTAACCTTATTTCGTTTTCGTAAATGAATAATGTTAAACTTTACCCCTACGATTAAATGTTGAGTTAAATCTTTCTAAGACTTAGTAATAGTGTGTTATAAGTAAAATAAAATGGGTTGTTTAATACTTATAGAAGTTAAACTAAAATTTATATTGCAAATAAATTAGTGTAGAGGTGACCAACTTGAGAGCATGTAATTCCATAAGTGATCTAAGATGAAACTATCCTTCGTTAAGTAACATTATATAACTTGATATCCCTAGCTACACTAATGAACACTATCCCTTTCATGGTGAAATTCTTAAACGAACTTAAGGGAAATCTATGGTTAGTTTTGGAAGATAATAAGATTTAATAAGCAGGAGATAACATTTTAGAAACCACGCAATCTATCTCTTAGCCATTGGATAGTAAATTGTTTTATTTTTATAAAACTCATTTAGTAAAGCCTAAGTAAAATCTTTAATAATTCTGGTTAAGTTCTCAAGTTTCAATTAAATCTTGGTAATAACAAATGAGGTCTTAAAGATGATTTCAACTCAACCTTCTCCCTCTAACCTTTTTCCAAGGTGCTTGGTAATTTTTCTCTTAAGTATGTTGAAAGCGAACCCATGTTGTCATATGGGCATGAACAAATTCTAGTAGCGTAAGTGTAAATAGATGGCCTTGTAGAACTAAATTACCCCTTTCTCTAAATAAACGAATTAAGCAAATAAATGTCATAATAGAGAAGTTTTAAAGATGATTACTCAGTGTAAAAAGAATAAACTTAGTTTGGTAAGATGAATTGTATGAATCATATCTTGAGCCTCCTTGAAAATGTAAGCTAAGAATTACAAGATGCCTTTTTAAAATTAATAACCCTCAAGAATATCTCATTGTGGTTGGCCCTAACTGTAAGTGTGTTCTGTGGTTGGACTTCTATGTTGTCATGTCAAAAAGAAAAAGTGTATTATCCTTTTGGGTGTGAATATTTCCGTGCTGACCTTATGGTCATCCCCGTAACAAGTGGTTCCCAGAGTTGGTTGTAACTTTGTGACGACATGTTGTGTCGTGTTATGAGTGGAAGCAAGTTAAAAAAAAATTATCCTGTCTTTTACTGTGTTGTCCGTGTGTGAATTTATGGGTTGTTACACTTGGTATCAGAGCATAGGTTCATGCTCTCGAACCTCTGGGCCAACTTGGAGTGGTGGTGGTGTTACATGATGATACTGCATGATGATGATGATGTTGCATGATGGTGGTAGATATTGGAAGAGTAATGTGCTTTAAGCGTGATGTGATCCATGTCGTAATTTTGATATTGTGAACGCATATGATGTGTATGTCACCTTGTGCATGTTTGTGATCATGTTGATATGTTGGGGATGGGAGTATTCTCTCTCCTTCTTGTGGATTCTATGAAGAGTTCACGTGTGAATTACTGTTTGTGATGTGTGAAAAGAATTATAATGTGGATGATGTAGTGTTGGAGCATTGTGGCATATTGTGGTATGTAGGTGTATCAATGTGTTGTATGACTAGATTGATGTTAAAAGAAATAAGTTTGTTGGTCTGAAAATCTGTTGCGTGGACAGATCTATGGACAGACGAGCCAACAGTGTGCAGGGCTTAGCCCCTCTTTGAGACAGCAAAGCGAAACTGGTTTATTGTTATTTCTACTTAGCAGGAACCTATGCAAGTCTCACAGATTCTGCCTTCGGGGGTTGGGATCTCATCCCAGTAGAGTGTTCCAGGCTGCGAAAAGAAAGGAATGAAAGAGGGAGAAGAGAAAGAACAGATCCAAAGGGAGAAAAGAAATGAATTCCAAAGCAGAAAGGTCAGAAGATTTATGTTTTTAGTTTGGTAGTAAACAGAGCCAAACCTACTTGCATAAATAAACAAAGCAATACTGATAAACAAATGACGGAAAAGTAGATATGAATCCAACAGATTAAACACATACAGATCTAACGTAAGAAAGATCTAATGTATAACATAGCTATTGAGCACAAAGTCTGAATAATTGTATTACTGTTCTTTTCTGTTACAAGAAAGCTCAAAGTCTTTCTCTCCTCACTTCTATTTCTATCTAAAAAATGTTCACCACTGAATACAACAAGTATTCCCATATTTATAGAAGATGAGGGAGAGAGAAGGCAAAATGGAGCCAACCACTTATTTACAAAGATATTTACAAAATATCTAAAAGTCATGTTGACTTTGACAACTTTGATGGATGACATCATCACATGATGCAACATGGATGATGTCATCATTTGTGCCAATGCATTTTAGACATTTCGAAAAGAAAGTCGGAGAATAGAGAGAAGAAGAAGAAGAAGAAGAAGAAGAAGAAGCTACTCATCATCATCATCATCCTGCGGCCGAAAAGGGGTTGCCTGTTTCTGATGCTGCTCAGGTGATGATATGTGGAACTGAGCGCGGCACTCCAAAAACTTGCTAATCATCGGCCCAAATTGATCCTGTGACGGATCCTTGTGCCGTTCACTGATTGCTTTGCAAGTCTCCCGCTCGTCTATGAGCTTTTCCGGGAGTTTGGAATAATCTTTCCCCGCCTCGATAAGGAACCCGATGAAGTCCCTACAGGCCAGTAGGTTGTTGATAGATTCAGTGTCGAATGTGACCTCTGGCCCTGTCCCTTGAGAAGCTATCTCCTTGAAAATCCGGATAGTGTCATCAGCTGATCTCAAGGTAAGGGAAGGAGTGAGCAACCCTGGAGTCATGACGAGAACAACTTTCTCCATTTGATGCATTACATCCAGGGCCTCTTCCTTTACCTTGTCTATCTTTTCCAGAACGAATTCTAGCTGATCTATCCGATAGTCCAGAGTGGACATAGTTTTGTTGAGGGCCCTTGGATGGCCGAATACTCCGAACTTGACCAGATCTTCGACTGAACAGTCGAACATTTGCTAGAAGGTCTCGTGCTGGAGTCTAGCATGCTCTAACTCTTCTGATATCGGATCCGCTAATGCTTGGAGTTCCTTATTCGCCTTTCCGATGTTTAGGTATAAACTGGTATACTCGGCGATTACTCTTTCACTATCCTTGAGGATTTGGCTCCTCCAAGCAGAAACGGCCATACCTTGCTCGCCGATCTTTGAATACTCATTAATCTTCTCCTGACTGAGTAGCTCAGGAGTCTCGGCGGCAGTTGTGGGAGGTGCACTTCCCATCTTCTGTAAGGCTTGAAGCAGGTATTTGTTCTACTCCTTCAGTAGCCTTTTCTCCTCTTTCGTTTCCTGAAGCTTTTTGCAGAGTGCATCAACTGCGGAAAGAGCTTCCCCCTGGAGACTTTCAGAGGATGTCCCCATTGTGACTTGGGTCACGGTGAAATCTGTCGGAGACAGATCTTCTTTCTCTTTGAGGGGGTTGGGGTACGCTATTTCCATGACTCTCTCACCTGCAGCGCTCTTTGAGAAGCGTGTAACCGGCTTCTGTTTCTTTGCTCCTTTAGCTGGAATGACCGAAAAGTCCATCGGAGTGATGGGGACTTTCCTCTTTTGTTGGCTCAGCTGCTGAGAGGTCCAAGCTGGTCCTATAGAAGAAGGACCAGAGACAGAGGGAGAGGTAGCAATGGTAGAAGAGGGGAAAAACGTGGAGACACGCGGCGGTGGCATTGAAAGAATAGCCGAAGAAATGTCCACGGGAGGAAGGGAAACCGCAACTGCAGAAGACATAGGAAGGGAAGGGAGCTCGGAGATGAGGGAAGAAATAGAGGAAGACAAATCAGCGAGGGAGGAGAAGATAGATGAAGAAGCAGGGGAAAGGGTAGAAGAAGGGGCAGAGGACACGACCAAAGGGGTGGTCGTTTGAGTCACTCGAGGAGGGGAAGGAAGAGAAGAAGAAGGGATAGAAGGGACCTCTGAAGTTGTAGCGACGCTGACATCCTGGGTGGATGGGCGTATAGGACTATCCTCTGTTAATTCTTCATCAAGAGTTATAACCTGTTCTGGCTCTGAGGGAAGAGGACTTTCAGGGGCTTCCTCCTGAATGGTGCTAGGTTCACCTTCTACACCTTTGCCTTTCAGCTGCTTCTTTGACCTTAGAGGTGCGTTGCCCAAAGGGGAAGTTGTGAAATCTACCCCGAGGTAGATTAGTCCGTTCATGCGGCACCAATGCTCTGTTCTCCGCATAGTCTCTTTGACCCTCTCCTCAATTGTTTGAGGAGCCTTGTTCCTGTCAATGGCCGGGAAGGGCCAATTGTCCCCATCTGTGTCATTATACACCTTATCTACTTCATCTTCCGTAGTCTGGAAGCCTTCGGGGACAATGGCCACTCCGTATTGGATGATTTCCGCCAATGCTAAGCGAGAGTGATCCTTTCTTCTGAGTTCTGCCTCATGGAGAATGTCAATGTAAATATCCTCAATTTGAGGGACATGGATCGGATCGAGCTTCGCTTTTGGCAGGCAGCTTCTTGGGTCGAAGGTAGGCCTGGCTGGGAAGTCATGCTTCAAATTGAGTAGCTCCAGCTCTGTGAACATTTCCTTCGCCTTATGGTGGGTGGAGCATGTGTATCGGCCCACTTTGAGGGGGAAAGGAGTTCCACCCTTCTTTCTTTTGAGGCACTTCTCATGGTATGTGACCAGCGGCCTTGACAGTTCTAGTAGAATCAGCTTAGGCCCAGCATACCTTGGTAGCCTGGTTGGCTCTCCCAAAAAGTTGGTAGCCCTCAGATAGGTGAAGGTGGGAAATTGGGTGAACAGGGCCCCCCATTTCTCTGTGACTGCCACTATGTTTTTGGTCGTCTGGCTATGAGTCATGTTTGGCCTCAGTAGGCAGATGACATGATAGAAGAATGCATCGTTAACTTTTGCGAAATGTTGGATGCTATTCTCCAGCCTCAGCTCTGGGTAGTAATCAAATATCTTGGCCTGAGGCCATACTCCACTTCGGTTCAGCCCCGGATAATCCCTTGCCGACGCTGCAGCATAGACTACATAGGAGTTCATATGGAACACTCCTGTTGTGGCGAACTGTTGTAGCTGCTCAGAGATGGTGCTGCTTATTATTTCACCCCAGCAAAAGCGTTGATCGGGTAAATTTTTATTCATTGTCTCCAAGTACTGCAGCATCCACTTATGGAAATAGTGGGCATCTGAAAGTCCGAAGACTCTGCTCAGGAAGGTGATAGTATCACTGAGCTCCTCTGAGAAATCACTTCGGTGGATAGTCTGTGGCCACCGGGTCACCGCCTTCTTGTTTTTTAGGTAGACCTCATTCATCAATTGCATGCATTGGTCTTCGTTGTCTTCCCATGCCTTGATGCATTCTCGTTGGCTAACGGCCACAAAGTTCCGGTGATGAGGGATGCCAAGTATCAACTCAAAATGACGGGCAGTGAGGTTTATGACTGCCTCGCCTTTACTATTTTCGACACATCTTGTGTCTTTGTTGTAACATTGCACAATCACCATCATGAATTCGTTGTTGACAGCGCTGATGGGGATTCCTCCGGCGAAGTGCAGGGCACTGCCTATTAACTTGTCCATCCATGGACTTCTTGTAACTTTCTGAGTCCTAACCCAAAATTCCTCCATGTCAATGTGACCCAATTCTGAGTCTCTGACATCCATACTGCACTCAGCCTGTGATTCGGGCATCCTGACCCTCTGATATTTGTATTTCATCTCTTCTTCTGTCAGCTTAGCCTTTCCTCTTGGTTTGGTGGGCTTCTTGCTTGACGTAGACATGTGTTCTTTCGAACTCAGTTGCTGATCTGCATGAAGAAGAAGTGAGACCCAATCCAAAAAGGTTGAATTAGTCATTTGATCTTCCATTGGAATGCTAGCAGAAGAAAGAGTTAGAGATTTTAAGGCTCAGGGCGCAGGGCGCATGAAAAATGCAACTGGCAGGCCAAATAGATAAGGCGCACAGAAAAGGAATGTTGCAGAGGTTAAACCGGTGCCAAAGGCGCATGGCGCATGGATGAAGCAAGTTGCATTTTATAGCAGGGCGCATGGAAAGAGTATGTTACATGAAGGTTCGATGCGCCCTTTGGCGCATGGATGGATTATGTAACATTAACAAATGGTGCGCCAAAGGCTTTGGCGCGGCGCATGAAGGGTTTACACAACATCATGTTACTGGTGATCGGGGGTGCGCCCGCGCCTTTATAACTTTATACTTGCGCGTAGAAGGCTTGTGTTGCATGGAAGCTAGGTGCACCCTTTGGCGCATGGAATCAGGATGTAACAAGGATAAATGGTGCGCCAAAGGATTTTAAGGAGGCGCGGGATTCATACTTGTAGCATGCGAAAAAGGTGCGCTTTGAGGGCGCATGAATTCTAGATGTAGCAGGACAAAAGGCTGCGCCATAGGCGCGGGTTTTAATCATGTAACATGGCGGGTAGATGCGCCAAAGGGGCGCAACTGTTTTAAGTGTGACAAGACGCGCCAGTGCACCATAGAACTAAACTCATTGCTCAATCATTTTCATTCTTTCTTCCATTTCAAAGATAGCATGGACATATAAGGTTTCATATATAAAAAATTTGGTAGACTGAGTCCTTTCAAAACAGCTCCCTTCCAGTAGATCCGGAAAGAGGGAGGGAAAGGAGGAGGAAAAGAAGAAAGGAAGACAGGACAGCACGAGGGAAACTAGCTCAAACCAATCTTATTTTAACACCGGCTAGCAAACCACAACGCAGACCAAGAACCCAGACCAAGAACACGCAAAGAACCGAAAGCACGAAAATGGAGAAGAGGAAGAACCTCTTACCTTAGCTATATAGCAAAATTGAGAGCGGGTCCACAGGGCGACGAAAACGACGAAGCAGAGGCTGACAAGTCCAGAGTGATCACGTGCTCGACAAAAAGAATGAAAATGACATTGGGTGCGCACTGATATATATAGAAAAACTTGTCATCAATGCGCCAACCACTTTTGAAATGGCGCATGAAAGTTGCTGTCGACAGGAGAAAGTGTGCGCCCTTTGGCGCATCAAAACTTTGTGTTGCAGCGAGATTATGTGCGCCCTTTGGTGCACCGAAAAGTGGAGCAACAAAAGCAATGTCAATAATAAGGCGCATGCGCCTTGGCGCACGCAAAACAGACTCAACATCCTTTGGTGCACCGAAAGATGTGTTAACATGGAAAACCATGCGCCAAAGGCTTTTAAGGGGGCGCATCAAAAGCTAGTGTTACAAGGAAAATCCATGCGCCCAGCCAAAAAAGGCTCAAAAAGACTAAGTTCGAAAACTAGATTTCCCGGGAAGGGATTTTACAACGTTTCAAACACGAAGGATCCCTAACGAGGGATCGAAACAAAATTTTCAGTATGGTTATCGGTAAAATTGCCCTTGTCAATTTTACGGGATAACAAAGTTATATCATGATGTTTTATCATGTTTTGATGAGATGTGTGTATCACCTTGCTATGTAGCAATGGATGTTATGTTGTGGTGTTACTATGTTCATCATAAGTATGATGTGTGTAATATGTAATGCTTCATGTTGTGATTTAGGGTCATACGGTGAGTGTATGAACCCTATCGTATGGTGATTACACTTTGGGTGCAGAATGTGGTAAAGTGGTGTGTTACACCCGGTGAATGTATGATTGTGATCTACCTTGTATATGTACCACCATTGTGTTAGTGATGTAGTTACATGTTATGTTGTGAACCTTACGCTAACCGACCCTGAGGGAAATCGTTAGAAGTGTATGTTGAGAGTGAGGAATGGTGTACCATGGGTCAATAACTCGAGCCAAAATTCAGTTTAGTAGATAACAACCTGTGATTATTTCCTCTCTCCCTATGTGGTTGTATGTATGCAACCTAAGTGCAACTATGACTATGTTTAGCCTTGTCGAAGTGGTGGCGGGATGATTCAGATAGAGGTGATGATAGTTGTATTATTGATATGTATTTTACGAGCTGAGGCTCGATGTTCCGAGTGCTAGCAACTCGCTGAGTACCCCTTTGGTGGCTAGATAAGGCCACACAGTTATCGTAATGTGACATTATTATAAGTTGATTTTATTCGTAAATTGAGCTTTTTACTTTATTTTGTAAGGACCAGCAGCTTTTCTTGATTGCCATGCTTTTCAATTTTTGGCATTTCCTTGGTTTTGGCACTAACATGTGGATTTTGACACTAACAATGGCTATTTGGCCATTTATTTTGCCCCCTTTTACAAAGAGCCCAACACTCCAATTTATAGAAAAAATGAGAAGGAGAAGAGAAGGGAAAGTGGAAATCCCGAAATCTGTCCTTCAACCACCTGTAAGAGGCATTAAATTGAGTGGAATGGTTGTCCATTACTTTCAAAATGCTCCCCATACTGTCCCATGTGCTGCAACAGAGAAATAATGATGACCATGCCTCTTAAATGCACTCCCAGCTACCAAATAAAACACTGTTCTGAACCCGGCCACGTTTTCTTTAAAATATCAATAAATTTTCTGATCAAATCTGTAATTTCTTGATTGCTATGCATCGGGCTCAGAAAGACGATTCCAACGGTACTAATTTTGTGCGATTTCGTTGAGAAATGCAAAAGTTATGGCCTTCTGAGTGCAGGCATATGCTATTTTGGACTTGGCATGATTGATGTTTCGGTCATATCACGTTGAAAGAGCATTGTGACTGTTTCTGGTAGTGGTCTTATTACAAAGTCTGTGTTGCTCAATGTCAAATGGAAATAATACAATAATGTAAGCAAAAGGAAATGGCATTAATTCAAGTTCCCCACACTAAGTGGGGATACCTGTAGCATTCTGTATCAAAGGAAAGGTTCACAAGTGTCTCCAACATTTTTCCAAGTCATTCCCAACTGCACCAAGATATCTGGTGGATTCTAAGTATTTTTTTGATTCACAAAAAAAAAAGGGGGAGTCATAGCAACGCTCTCCACCCAGCCAAGATATCCAATGTTAAGAGGAGAAACCATGCCTATTCCATTAGCCCCCATATTTGACCCAACCACATTACAATGTGGAGATAATTCCAACACATGAAGCAATATACTTGTGTGCTTGTGACAACTGTAGAAACAAATATTTGAACCTGATAGGGTCATGTGTCAACCAGTTCATGTTGAATCAACAACAACATAGGAAAGAAGAACTGCAAAACTCAACAATGATGACAAGGCTTAAAATGAAATTGAAACTAAGAAATAATGCTAATGGGGAGGGCACTTAAGAAATAATCCCAATAAGAGGAATGAGTACCCACCTTCACAGCCTCCTATGCATAGTCACAAATTTCTAACTACATACTCTTATGCCTACCTTGAAGTACCGTGCCTTATATCCTCTCAGATACTCTTATGCCATCAGGGTGTACTTATGCCTCCCCATAAAATGTTCTTGGTTGCGAACCATTGCTTATTTCCATCCCTCTGTACAAGGTATGACACCCAGGACCCAAACTTCCATCCAAACAAAAAGGTAGAACTCTTATGCCTCCCTACATGAAATTTCCCCATGGTCTCCTTCTACTCCAATGACCCTCTAGTGCAGTGTCTACCCACACCCAACAAGTCTGATGTCCAAAGAAAAAAATACTCAACGTCTTTGCTTCGTAAACGCAAAAAAAGGCATTAACATAAGCAAGGTAAAGCTCCTACCTTGGTTCCATAGTAGAGCTTTTTCTACATATTGTAATCTCCAAGTTCCTAAAAACCAATGCAAGCATCCATACAAGATTCCAACAATTCACTAGCACTGCCCATCTGTTTGTGATCTAATCTTCTCAAAAAATGCATAGTAATCACACAAATAATGAAGTATACCCCCAAACAAGCAAAATGGGAACTGTTCAGGTAAATAGAAAAAAATGTAATTACTTAAAAGAAAGTGGAATAATAAATCTTCACCTTTCGTATGCTTCCCAAAACTTACCTTAGTTAGTAGAGGTCTAATTGTTACCCCCAACCCATAGGTGACCGAGGGGCTCATGGGGGCAATTTAAGATGGTGTGAGGACAATGTGATTTCAACTATGTCTTAAAGAAGCTCATTCAAAATCTGGCCCTTAAGGCATAAATATCGAATTTTTTCCCATGATAGGGTAGAGTGTACAGACACTCAGTCAGATCCCATCATTTAGTAAATTCATTTGACACATCAACACAAAATCTTGATTATTAGCAAATCAAGTCTAGTAAATTGAAATGCTATTCTGTTGGTCTCATATTTAGCTTAGTTTAGAATACATTCTTTGATTAACTTCTAATATGATTCTTCTTAGACCCACTAAGATAAAGGGGAAGTAACATACATCATTACAATTTTATAGAATTAATTACAACATCGAACTTCTTTAAATTTAATCACTCCAAAGGATTTTCAAGTCCTATCATACTAATGGCATTGAAATCACAAACTTTAGGGAAACTAATTTACAAAAGACTAACACATGACCCCTTCGTCACAATATTCCAGCTAACCAAATAATTCTAACCACTACCATTGAATTACATGTAGGCCATGGTGAGGACTGCGCAGTTGAATTAAATCTCGAATTCCAATGTGGTTGGTCTGCACCTACCCTCCACTGTTACCTTTGCCGACTAGGTATATATCACATGTCTTCCTGTAAGTGGAACACAAAATAGTCTCCTTTGGCCTCAACCAGTCGTACCCAAAAAATCCAAAATAATTAGGAAATTTAAATGCTACAATCATGCGTGAGGGATATGCAAAAAATCGGTGGAGGCCTGAAATTCCTCACATTCATCTCTATTCTACATTCTTATCCATGTTCAATGCGTATCACAACATTATGGGTTTAACGTGATAGCTAGATGAAGCTACACAGCTAGTGGCAAAGCATATCGCATGTCAAAAATATACTTTCATATAACCATGCAGCCAGGTGTAATGCCTGTCCATTGTGCTCCACAGTAGGCGACCTGTCCCCAGGTCAGTGCGGGGTTCCTACAGTTGAATAGACTTCAATTTGTATTTTCAAACTTGTTTTCTTCCTGCCAAAAATAGCTATGGTCAGACAGAGGCAGATGGTTGAAGCACTAGTTCCTCCTGGAAAAACATGGCTCTTCACAAAAATTTCTACTTTAATATTTAGAATATAGCAAAGAACAGAGAATTGTAGCTTACCATCTCTTCTGTAGACGTGGTGCTACTTTCCTTACGAAGTAAAAAAATGATGATTAGCATAGATAACTTCTCAGTATGATAGCAGTATTCACTAGCCAGGCGACATGCAAATGCTGAAATATAATAGAATTGCCTTTCAGCGTGCTTCTAGACAAGCAGGATTCGTCCAACTGATGGTGAAATGAAGGTCTGTTTAGCCCTCAAATGCATGCGTGAGATTCGGGTTTGGATCCTTCAAGATTTGGTGCGGTATCAAAATCAACTATGTGACAGTGAGAGTCGTTACCAGAAGACCTTTATGAAGCTCTTCCTTACAAAGTTTCTCTCCTTGCCATGACCTGCGCAGGCTGATTTGTGGCATGATTTGTCCTGCTGTTCTGGTTGCACGCTGACCACAGTCGTGATTCTCTCTCTCCTTGCAAACATCTTGCAATTGTAGGCAGAAGCCTTCTTTGAGTGCTTCCAATGAATCCAGGTTGTCACCATTGTGACTCCCTCGATGGCTCTTCTTTATATGGCACTGGAGAAGGTAGATCTTTAACTCAGAGCGAACAAGTAAGTGTAGTCTTTAGGGTTGTGAACAGTCTGATGCTTGTCCCCTTCTGGTGAGTATGTGCTGGACATCTCTATATCAGCCCCACCCATATTGTGTTGGCCGTTTTTTTTCCAACAGCACCTGAAGCTTATGGGATTCTAGTTCTGACCGTACGAGGCAGTGTGAGGTGGATTTGCGAAAGGACTCAGCTGTTACATTTTTTGCCACATCAGTCTAAGCAGTTATCGAGAATTTGGAGCATTGACATTGCCAACAGCCTAGTAACTCAGGGGAGATGTCGACATGAGGATTGTGTTGTATGCTGGTCCGGGCATGTGTCTATTTGTATGACCTGTTGAAGTCTGGAGAAAAAGGCAAGATATTTCTACACTTTTCTACTGTTATTTTATTTAAAATTATTGTGAAATCGAACCACTTTTCCTTGCATTGATTTGTCAGTTGGATGTCATGATGGGAGATTTCCCCTTTCTGCTTGTTTCTCCTTGTTTTAGCTTTTATCGTTGTCAGTATGTTGGTCGAAAGGATGCGTGTGCCCTCTCCTCTGGGTGTTATGTTTCTCTTGCTCGAGTGATAGAACTTCGTCTGTTTGTTTATGTATTAATTCTTCTCTGCGATTGAGTTGCAAGTTATTATGTTGATCAAACTAGTATTTTCGATATCATGGAAGTAAGTTTACGATAACTATGAAGCTCCTCCCCTAGCACACAAGTTTGTCTTTTGACGTTTTTTGTTAGCTCCTTCACAAGTCCCTTTGATAACCTTTTGGCATCGAGAAAGAAAGGTTGTAGGATTAGTGTGATCAATGCTTGGGCTAGCCAGCTTAGAGTTTCGGTATTAAAACTTTTAGAATGAAAAGGTTTGTGTGTAATGTGTTTTCCGTCTCGCGTGTTTAGACTCTTATTTTATCTTTCATCTTGTTTCTAGGATTTTAAGGCCATCCTCAAGAAGTACCTTGACCATCCCTATCAACTTGAACCATAACTAGCTTTTCGGATCAACTAAGCTCGAGGTTTCATTGTGCGAATCCAGTACCTCGTTGACACTAGAATAGTTTTGGTCTAATCCCCCTCTGTGAATTATTGTTGATGGCGCTCTTCTATTTTTCCTAACTTGCATTATTTTTCTCCTTTGTAGTGTTAACGCTATTAATTAATATTGGTCAATTTTTATGCACGTAATTACATTAATATTTTGTGATGGAAATTTCCTTAAATGTGATTAATCTTCGGGAAAAACTCATATTTCATTTGATAGTCTTATGGATTCATAGAGGAAGGTTTTGTTTTGATAATGTCACTTAGAAATTATGTTTGTATCTATTTGTGTGATGGTTGACTGTGTTACCAAGGGTTGCCTTAAAATATTGGTTGTTTTGGGAAATGGGTAATTTATTTTAAATTAACCAAACATTAGTATTGTTGTGGAGGTTTGCAAATCTTTAGTGTTATAAAATTTGTTGATGACATTATTGTATACTCTTGTGTGACGGAACTCCCTTCTTCTCTCGCGTGTTTGCTACTAGCCTGTAAGACTTTGACCCTTCTTGGATGATTGGAAAATCTGCTTGTAGTTAATGGTCAAAACTAGTATACCTTGCCTTCGCTTCGAAACTTATGTTGTGTGTATACTCTATTTGATTTCCGGTTTGAAACTCAATTATACATGGCCTTTTTGTGTTAATTTTTGAAACCCGTGGTTCCCCTTTCTTGGGCCGATCAACTCTTGTTTTTTTAGAAATATATTATTTTAGCCTATGCATTTGGTACCTTTGATAAATTTCTAGATGGTTGTGTATATATATCAAATCTCAATCTTGTAATTATTGTTTAATTACTTACTTGATGGGAATTCTGTTTTTGCTAGATTGTTTATTTCTCCTTATAGGGCCAAGGGCCATTCTCATACGATTGCTATACTTTCGTTGCTTTTACTCCTGACTGAAGTACAAGGTCTTCTCCTTCTTTGATTGGCATGATGGAGACTTTATTATAACTTGATGTGTTGATAGTGTTTAGAGGTTTGACCCAATTCTTGTAATAAAGTGCTTCCTTTTTGTGGTATTGTTAGATAATAGTTATGGTGGTTTTGTGTAGCCTTATCTTGCTCAGTTCTCGCGAACTGACTCTTGTGGAAAATTTGTTGCAGATGAATTTTTGCGAGTAGATGAGGGATATACTTGTAGATTTTTACATCAACCTCAGTTGAGAAGTAATTTTGCATGAATCCTTTTTATATTGTTCAACTATTGATAACATCTAGTGAAAAATTTAGAAAAGGATCAATGTCTTAGTGTATTGTATCGTGGATTATGTCGTCTTGACTTTGGAACCTTGAATTGTCTGTCTATCTTTGAAAATAAAATAAAGTTGGATTACCACTTGTTGAGTGACCTTAATGGATTATCGGTATTCTAAGAGTTGATGTAACCTTATTTCGTTCTTCAGTAAATGAATATTGCTAAAGGTTTATCGCTGCAATTAAATGTTGAGTTAAATCTTGCTAAGAATTAGTAATTGTGAGTTATAAGTAAAATAAAATGGGTTTTTTAATACTTATAGAAGTTAAACTAAAATTCTATATTGTAAATAGATTAGTGTAGAGGTGACCCACTTGAGAGCAGGCAATTCCATAAGTGATCAAAGATGAAATTATCCTTTATCAAGTAACATTATATAACTTGATATCCCTAGCTACACTAATGAACACCATCCCTTTCATGGTGAAATTCCTAAATGAACGCAAGGGAAATCTATGGTTTGATCTGGAAGACAATAAGATTTAATAAACAAGAGAAAATAATTTAAAAACCACGCAATCTATCTCTCAGCCATTAGAAGGAAAATTGTTTTATTTTTATAAAACTCATTTAGTAAACCCTAAGTAAAGTCTTTAATAATTCTGGTTAAGTTCTCAAGTTTCAATTATATCTTGGTAATAGCTAATGAGGCCTTGAAGATGATTTCAATTCGACCTTCTCCCTCTAACCTTTTTCCAAGGTGCCTTGTCTTTTTCTCTTAAGTTTGTTGATACGCAAACCCATGTTGTCATATGGGCATGAACAAGCTCTAGTAGCGTAAGTGTTAATAGATGGCCTGGTGGGATTAAATTACCCCCTTTCTCTAAGTAAATGAATTAAGCAAATGAATGTCATAATAGAGAAGATTTAAAGATGATTACTCAGTGTAAAAAGAATAAACTTAGCTTGGTAAGATGAATTGTATGAATCATATCTTGAGCCTCCTTGAAAACATAAGCTAAGAATTGCAAGATGTCTTTTTAAAATAAATAACCCTCAAGAATATCTCATTGTGGATGGCCCTAATTGTAAGTGTGTTATATGGTTGGACTTCTATGTTGTCTTGTCCAAAAGAAAACGTGTATTATCCTTTTGGGGTGTGAACGTTCCTATGTTGACCTTGTGGTCATCCTCGTAGCAAGTGGTTCCCAGAGTTGGTTGTAACTTTGTGATGACATGTTGTGTCGTGTTATGTGTGGAAGCAGGTAAAAAAAAAAATTATCCTGTCTTTTACTGTGTTGCTCGTGTGTGTGATTTTTGGGTCGTTACACACCTCATGGGGTGAATGCGCATCTTGGGAAGGCTTTAAAGTTTCATTGTTTCAGCTGGTGGGAGAATTCTTTCATTTCATTCTAATCCTTGTGATTATTTTTCAACTTGAAAAGTAAAAGCAACAACTTTGTCTCTCTCTTCTAGTGGCCATTGAGATGTTCAACTCCCTCAATGCTTTGTGTGAGGATAATAGTCTTCTTACCATGCCACCGTGGATAAATTTCCTTGGTTAATGTTGGCAATGTCTACTTCTTTTGGGCTCCACGCTTTGATCCTTTTATGTCCCATTTCTTGCTAATATCTTTGGCATTGTACCCTTGAGTTTTAATGAGTGGTGTTTAGTTATACCAGTTTCATTTCCAGTGATATTGATAGATGAAGTTATGAAATTAATTGGCAGGACATATGTCAAGAGGACATGGGAAGTATAAAAATGTTTAATAAACTAATCCATACTCATGCAATTGTTATGCCTTGCAATTCCTCTTTTGTTTTTTCTCGACTTTGATCCAAGCAGTATTGAAGAAGCCTCTTTCTTGACTTTTCAGGTAAAAACCACACATCCGAAGCTAAAATTTCATTCAAGGAGACGTTCTCCATTCCAATGCAAAAAATATAACCCCATCATATATTGAAATCCCTAAAGATGAGCAAAACCTTTTCAATTGTGATCTTGTCAAAACTTTAAACAATGTTTTGCATATTACTAACCGAATAATAAGAAGTGTACCAATTGTGATTTTGTCAAAACTTTAAACAATGTTTTGCGTACTACTAGAATAATAAATATTCCACATAAGATTTAATTTTCAGGGTTGTTTGCTTGGACTTATATGAAAGATTACAAGTAGAGTTGAAGTTAGAACCGCAACTCTTTTTAATGCTGTCAACATTACTTATGAACAGTTAAATACTACTGAGTGTACCAATGCAAACTTTTAACATAAATGTTAAATTATGAATTTTGATCATCATGCAATTGTTGTAGTATTGAGAATATTTATCTACTATTAAATTTGTTCTATGATTATGATTATGAGGAGTTGGTACTCCCAACTGACAAGCATTGGCCATTTTTTCTACGATTTCTAGTATCATTGTTTTGTCTATATTGGAGAGGAAAGCCAAGCCATGCTTTGGAAAACAATATCTGCAAACCATCCATGCAATTTTTGCATGTTTTGTGAAATTGTTAATTTGGTATTGAGGAGTGTGTCACTTTCGACATTTATCATAATTTCGACAGTATATGCATCCATTTATCATACTTTTGATAGTACAGGGAAAGGGAAATTCATCTAAATAGGCATGACCTCCTCAACAATAACGTGCACATTATAGTTTTCATCTACAGTGGAACGATCACCATCATCACTAGATTCCGCAGGCTCATTGGTCTGGTTTAAAAGTGAAAATAATCTATTACATGTTGCTAGACACGATTGCTAGTTCCCCAACCTTTTGCTTCCCTTTATTTTTGTCTATGTCCTTTGCTCAACTACTTGTTCTGCAATTAATTCTAGCCACATTTCTTCTAATTTCTAAGATATTTCATGGTATGGATAGAGAAACAATTTACATTGCTCTAAAGACATTTCTTGCTCCATTCTCTTAGATACATGCTGTTGGCTCATAAGGATCAAAGAGTGATTAATCCACTGCTCCAAATTGGTTACTTTAAATCAATTTAATATCATTTACTTTAAAACAATAAACAATTTAGAATTCACCATAAAGACACCAGGACTAATCGCATTGTCGACTCTTGTTTATATATACATATATTATTATTGAATCTTTAATTTTTTTAAGTTGACAATTGTAATGTTTTAATTATTTTTTAATGTTTTAATTTTTTATAATCATAAAAATGAACAAGTCATGTCATTACACACCCTGCCACGAACATAATTAATTACATATAATAAATAATTGCAGTTGTTAATTACGTTAGGAAGAGCTCGCTAAATAGTTTGAGTTGTTATTAGTTTCCTTTAAAAAAAATCAGGAGAATACTTTTCCTATAAAATTGTATGAGCCCCATGGAAATTATTAACAAGAAATAACAAAGTTTAATGTGTTGTCTCCGCCACTCTGTCCAAATGATTTAATTTTTAAATTATACTATAAAACAATTTAAACTATTAAAAAAATGTTGACCTAGAAAACTGGTGCTTTAACCGCGTTTCCCACTTCACCACGGCGTGCCGCGATCTATACGTTAGTTTGAAATCCGTCTTCTTAAACCCTTCGCTATCTTAAATTCTTACAGAAAAAACATTCGCAAAGGATTTTCCGGTGAAGCTTGTGAAGGTAATTTGACATCTGCTTCTTTTTCTTTCTTTTCCTTGTTCATTTTTTTTCGATAACTGGTGTGAAAATTTTCCGCATTGCACTTGACAAATGTTGTATGCCTGTAAATTTAGTAATACGGCCTTCTAGCTTCTCCTTTACCAGCTCTGGAAATGCGTTCATATTGTTTTCTTGCGTGTGCTTTTCTTTTATTTCAAGCCGTTAATTCAGGCATTATAAATTCTCTTTCAAGAGCTGGAAATTTATTGATTATAGTGCAGACTTTTAAACCGTCACCTTCTTTACATGTCGCATTTTTATTCTTGTCCGTTTCCAATGTTACCTTTGTTGTCGCGATTTATAATCTTATTTTTGTATTCATCGCTGAAAAAACTTCCGCGTGTTTTCTTCCCCGCGGGATAACTTTTGCAACCTATAATAATGGAAATACAGTCAGTATGTATTGTCCCCAATGCCGAAAAAGCTGCCCTCTTTCCATAGACTGAAATTCGGGTATACATAAGAATCAAAATTTAACCCATCTGTAGCACCGATGCCCTTATTCTGTGTGGAAAGTAGAAAATGTACCAGGCCCCTTCTAAAAAATATCCAATCATGCATGCGCATCATAGGAATGAGCTGAGATGGTAGGCGGATTCCCTGTAGTCCTGAAGAAATGTTTAATCAAGTATAACAGCACCGAAATTTTGTGCGGCAACAATGATGTAAGATCCTTTTCAGGGATTTGACCCTTCACCAAATTATTAGAGAAACTCAACCGAACCCTGTTTAAACTGATAATCATGCAAACCATTAAAGCAAACGAGTTTCAAAATGGAGGCCATAATTCTCTGTCTGCAAGTACAAACCCTTACACTTCCTTGGATTGCTGAAAGTTAGGCAGCTGGTCCCATGTGGGGGGCAAACACAATGTAAAATCTGCAGTCAGGCGGTCCCATGCACATTTATTGTTACAGCCACAGAATAAAAGAGAATCTCGCCCTTGAAATGTGGGGCAGCAGCTGCAGAAAAGCGACTGTTTCATCAATGGAAATTGGTGGGGGGCTGAAAATTTTCACACCTGCATTCCACTTTTTTGACGGCCAACTGTCAACAAAGTATTGCTGTGAGTATCCAAATTTCCCTCCAAATCTGCTTCCCTCCAGAAAACTGTTTCAGCGTATCACAGGTTTTATAATATATTTGCAGAAATAATTGAAGTTCCATGGAACCCAAGTGCTGCTAATTTCTCCTATAAATTCTCTGCAGCACTTACTAAAAACTTATGCATTACCCCTTACATAGGATTGCTACCTCGACTATGGTGGAATAGAACTACTAAGCTGATGTAATTATGACGTGTAATATAATGCATATCTGAAAGAGCATCAATGTTTCTGAATGCACTACAATTTTACCAAATGGAAGAAAAGACCATGGTTTAAGCATCTTTATGTAATTGACCCTTAAATGCTTTATAACTTCCACTTCGCAATCAGTTTTAGTAGTTTACATGTGTTAAGAGTGTATTTACTAATAATAGCAGTTTTCACTAACTGCTCTGTGATTTTGTGGAGTTATGGGAACAGTTGTATTTTATTATCTATATTCAGAATTGGAAAGTCAAAATAGAAGTCTTTTTTGTTGATGTCTTTTAGATGGTTAGTATAAACGCATGTTTGTTTAGTTTTATAGGGAGAGAAGGAGCCTCTTTAAGAAATGAGTTTTTCAATAAAATAAAGACGAGCTTGTTGGCCGGTAATTAGCGGCATATTCGTGGTCTTTTTTTCCTCTAAATCCTAACTTTGTATTTGTCAAAGTTTGATGATCTCTCCATGATAGCATTCCTGCTGACATCAATTTAACTGTCACTTAAATGTTTTTTTCAACTTTGAGAAGTCAATGAAAAAAATAGTAATATCGTGACCATATGATAGGGTTTGGAGTCCTTTTTTTGGAAAGATTTTTTCATTCACCCACACATGGGAAATATTAAGAGAATGTAATAAAATTATTAATCAATCTAATATCTGTAAAATCCAAAATAAGATCCTTGAGATTGATATCTATAGGCATTTTTCAAGTAGGTTTATTTAAGATATTTGCACTACTCTGCATCATTTTGGTATCAGAGCAACAAAAGATGTTGGGAAGAGTAGATAGAAGCTGTGGAAAGCATATGGATATAGGGTTTTAAGAGCTTGTGAAAAATAAAATCTGCCCATGAATAGTAGAGTGATTTTTAAATCTGAAGAAGGATCTGGCTGCAACTTGCAACCATAAGAAATCTGCAAAAGATAGTCATTTATTGCAAAAGATTGTCCTGGCTGAGTTGAGATAGTTTAGTCAGAGGGGAACCATTTGTAAGCCAAATACAGCTTTTGTGTGCACAAGAAGTGCATGATAGTGTAGTGAGAAAGCATAGAAAGAAGGATTTTTGCAGACTGGTTGTGCAGGTATACAACAAGATGTCTTCAAATGGAAAAGGATGGGCAGTAGTAGAGAAAGAGGTAGAGATGATTGAGAATATTGAAAAAAGGTAATCAAGTAACTTCAAGGAAAGAAAGTATCAGCAGTGAAGTTTATGTACATGGAAAGGGAAGAAAAAGAGAGAGAGCAGCAGAGAATGAAGAAGCAGAAGAAAAAAATTATAGAGGCCATCAAAAGACTTGAAGAAGATAGTTGTGAGATCAGAGTTTTCTCAATATCATAGAGAAGAGAAAATGGAGAAATATGGCATGGATTACACCGTGCGTTGTTGGAATGAAGAGGAAAAAGGTTTCTTGGAGCAAAAAGACCTTGAAAAAGATGAAAGAATCTCTTGAAGGAGAGTTTTTTGGTGTTAATAAGGCACGTGAAAGAAATTCATTGACAATAGATTTCACGCATGGAGATGATGTAGCTGAAGGTTTTCAGCATGCTGCAGAATTTTTTCTTATGGAGCATGATGATGTAAGTGAAGAAAAGAATGAAGAGGATGTAGTCTTAATGTGTGATCAAGAGGAGGGGAAAGAGATTGTGCAATCTCTTGAAGAAGAGAGGCATGTAAATGATTGCATGTGTTAAGGTAAATTAGGAGATGAGGCTAATTGGCAAGTTGCAACAGAGATTTCTCTCAGAGAGCATGGAGGTGAACCTAAAGATATGAAAGAGGAGGAAGAGAGCCATTATTGAGATGGCCATTGCAAGCATGACAGGAAAAAGGCATAGTGTTGAATCGAGTGGATTTAGAGTGGAGGATCCTATCTTTTTTTTACTTGGCTAAGCGAAGTAAGGTTGCAAGCAAAGTAAAAATTATCCTTGCAAGTATGCATGAGCTTGTACATGAAGAGTAAGGGTTTGATTTGTAGAGAAAACAAAAGAAGACAAGTAGAACCAGCTCTGAACCAAAAGGTTCAGAATTTATAAAAGATGAGGAGGATGATGTAACCGACCCTTAAATGATTAATAACTTTCACTTGCCGATCAGTTTCAGTTGTTTACTTGTTTTGGGAGTGTATTTAGTAATAATAGCAATTTTCACCTACTGCTTCGTGATTTTGTGGAGTTATGGGAACAATTGTATTTTATCAGCTATATTTAGAGTTGGAAAATCAAAATAGAAATTTTTCTCGTTGATGTCTTTTAGCCTTTAGGTGGTTAATATAAACCCGTGTTAGTTTAGTTTTAGAGGGAGAGAAGGAGCCTTTCTTAAAAATGAGTTTTTCAATAAAATAAAGGAGAGAGCTTTTGGCGGGTAATTTGTTGTGTATTTGTGGTCTTCTTTTCCTCTGAAATTCCAGCTGTGTATTTGACAAAGTTTGACGATCCCTCTGTGGTAGCATTCCTGCCATTTACTTTTATTTGTCGCTGTGTTTTACATTTGTTCTTTGAGGAAGATTCAATAGGTTGCAGGTTTGAGTTAGAGGATTGTCTGCATAACATCTTCAACAGTCTTTACAGCTATCCTTGAAGGAGGGGAGAAACAAAGAACAACACATTACATAGAACATATAAATGCAAAAGGACAGCGACTTGATTGTTTGGGCAACACAATTGTGTTGTAGACATCGGATTTTTATCATTATGTCAGATCTTTTTATTATTAACGAGTTTCTTTTGTTTCTATGGGCTGTGTTGTTCAAGCTTGTCCAAGGTTTTAACTATGTGATGATATAATTGTAGTTTTATCAAATCCTCCATTGTAAACCTTATTATTTATTGATGTAGTCATAACAGAGATCTGATATTTTTAAACACAACAATATCCCTAGCACACGTATAAGCCTATTAGGGATTTTTGAACTAACACCTAAGCCTAACACCCCGTATGTGCGTTGATCTCTATGGTGCAGACATGAGAGTGACAATGGTTTGGATTCTTTCTCGCCTTCATGTTGGAGGCTTGAGTTGCATTTTTAAGATATATGTCTCCTCCATTTTAAACCTCATTATTTATTGATGTAGTCATAGCAGAAATATGTTCTTTTCAAACAGATAAAATTGCAGGACATTCTGAACAATATCCTTAGCAGTAGCACACATACAAGCCTATTAGGGATTTGTGCCATTTGAAGTTTTTGTTAGTTATAGCATAGTTGACATACTTGCCGAGTACTCGCCATTTTTGACGTGGGTGAGTAGTCTCCTGGAAAACTCTCCGCCAAGTATTTGCATAAAACTCTCCAAAAACTGGTGAATACTCTTCAAAAACCGGCAAGTTTTCGTTTGAATCATTTTATAACTATAAAGCTTGTCATTTGTGGAAAGTGATTCGTCGGTGCTTGTCGGTGCAGTGAGCTACTATCTCATCTTGAAACCCGAATGCGGATGTGGTGAATGGATACGAATCTATCATAGAAAGGGGGGGCAGTTATATGCTATATGCCGGGATGCTGTTGGTGAATTAATCAAAGCATGATTATCAAGCATTTTGCAGCAAACAGAATGAGTTTCTATATAGATTGATCTAACATTATAGTTACCTAAGTCTTGGGGACGGGGTTTTCTGGATGGCACAATTTCTTGTATTTTGGGGACGACATGGGAGGGCTATTAAAATATTAAAAACATATAAATAAAAAATTATTAATAATATACAAAAACAAAAAATCAATTATACCGATAGTTATGTGGATGGGCGTAAACTCATTAGTAGTCAAGGTGCTGGGACTCAAGAGGAGTGAGTGTAATAGCAGGACACGTCAATAAAAATGGACATCCTTAAAGACGATTGAAAATTTCAACATCTTGGGCATATAGTGGAGTTTGAATCCCAATTTTCTTACCCAGAAAGATTTTTTCAAGCCCAACACAGTGGTGCAACTAGATTCAGACTATCCATCACTTGTCCAGGGAATTTGCGATGAAGGTGATAGAAATGTTAATCAACGTGAAACCCTTCAATGGGAGAAACTATGCGACAAATTCAAGATAAGAAGCTTGAGATTGATACATATTGGTGTTTGTAAGATAGATATATTTAAGATATCTATACTAGTATTAAATCTTTGAAATACAAATAATTTTAAAAAATAATTGATGTTTAGGGACTCTCCTTTTTTTACCGATTTTGGTACTTCACAAGGATGTTTCTCATGTTCCTAAGACGTCCCAAACGTCCGGGACGGCTCCAAAATGGGGGACGCGTCCACACATAACAATCATATTATACTAGCAATCGCATGTGCACAATGCAATGTGAACGCCGAACGGTATATGTTATTTGATTTTAGAGGGATAGTTATTAGTTTTGTAGTTGTTGTTGATAAGGGGCGTGATTGATTTTGTAAGTGTTGGAATATAGATGAAGCATTACATTTAAAGGTTCTATCTCTACATTTGAAATTTGTTACAAATTCGGTACATATACATTTGTAGATCTTATATCATGAGTGGTAACGTTTTGGAGACTATTTTATTTGAACTAAACATGAATACATGAAAACTTCCGTACATTTGCAGATTTTATATCATGAGTGGTAGTCTTTTGTGGCCAAGTATTTTGGCACTAAACATGAATACATTTATACATTTGATACTGCTTTGGATACAAGAAGTTTGAGTAAGGTAGTAGTGGAGGTGTTATCAAAGTAGAGGCTAGTATTTAAGATGGGTTGATTTTGTTGAGTGATATTAGTCTCGAATGCTTTGGTTAATGATGAATTTACTTGGGAAGTCTATATGGAGTAGCCGTGTGGATATGCAAAAGAGAGTAGAAAGCATCTAATGTGCTGCCTCAAAGAGGTGTTGTATAGATTGAAGTGTGCTCCCATAACCTAGTATGCTATGATTGATGACTATTTCTTGTAGAATGGGTTTCAAAAGTCTTCAAAAAATTCAAATTTGTTCTTTTTTAAAATTTATGTTAAAAAATAATGATAAACAATAGGCCTCGTTGAGGCCAAATGCGAGACTTGCGAGTCTTGACACGAGACTCGCTGAGTTTGCCAAATTTTCCCCAAGCATTTGCACAATGTTTCATAAAGTTTGTGGATGCGAAATTGAGGGCATGTATTTGTGGATGCCTAGAGAATTTCTTCCTTGAGTTTTAATTCAAGGAAGAACAGAGCAACAACAACCACTTTTTCAGCTCACAACCCAAGGAAATACATTCATAAAAACTTGATCAAATTTAAAGCCAGATGCAATACACCACAATGGTTGTTCACAGATTGAATACTGCTCCTAAAAATGAAGCATCCTTGCAATCAGAATCTTGTATATCATGGTGGCTCTCAGGAAGCAATGGGGACTTGTTGTCACTCTTTTTAGATGCTGCAAGAGTGTCTGAAGTCATCAATTATGTTGTGATGGATGTCCGCACCCTATTCTAAAGCTCCCATTTTGGCACAGGCTGGGAGGATGTTGACAAAGGTTGTGGAGTATGGAGTTATAGTTGACAATTGCATTTACTTAAAATCTTCAACAACCTTTTCAAAAAGCCCATTTTGTACATATCTTGCAATCATCGCATTTCATGAGACCACATCTCTTTGACACATTTTGTCGAACACTTCATGTGCATCGTGTATGCTTCCACATTTTGCATACATATCTATCGTGGCATTTGCAACTATAATATTTGACAGAAAACCACTTTTCATTATGCTTTGATGGACGTCCATAGCTTGTTCTACAACTCCTATTTTAGCACAGACAGGGAGGATGCTGACAAAAGTTATGGAGCTTGGCTTGAAACCTGTCGATTGCATTCGTTTAATTTTTTTTCAAAGCCTCTTCAACAAACCCATTTTGTGCATATCCTGCAATCATTGCAGTACATGAAATCACATCTCTTTGAGACATTTTTTCAAACAGTTGACGTGCCTTGTTAATGCTTCCACATTTTGCATACATATCTACATGGGCACTTGCAAATGCAACATCTCACAAGAAACCCCTTTCAATTATTTTTGATGGGTGTCCATGCCATGTTCTACACCCATTTTGGCACACACTGGGAGGCTGTTGGAAAAGGTAGTGGAATTTGGCTTGATTCCTGCCAATTGCATTTGTTTAAAAGTTTTGAATGCCTTTTCAACAAACCCATTGTGTGCATAACTTACAGTCATTGCGGTCCATGTGACTACATTTCTTTCAGGCATTTTGTCAAATAGTTCACGTGCCTGTATACTTCCACATTTTGCATACATATCTACCAAGGCACTCGCAACTGCAACATTTGACAAAAATCCCTTCTCCACTGTACTTTTGTGGATATCTATACCTTGTTTCAAATCAACTATTTTGGCACAAGCTGGGAGTATGCCAGAAAAGGTGAACTGATCAAGTTCAAACCTTGTTGGTTGCATCTGGTGAAACAGTGTCAATGCTTGGTGAGGATGCCCATGTCTTGTGTAAAATGCAATTATGATATTCCATGAGACGAGGTCTCGTTCAGTCATTTGGTCAAACACTTGGCGAACACCTACTAAACTTCCACACTTTTCATACATGAGTATAATGGTATTTTGTAATAGTTTATTTGTGGCAAACTTAAATTCCCTCTGATTGCTATACGAGTGAATTTGCTTACCATCTAAAAGGGTTTTCTTGGAAATGCAGGTAAACAGAATGTGTAACGCCTCTTTCAACAGATCACCTCTACATAGTATTGTTAGACTGAGATTGAGATCTGAAGCGGATGGCATTGGAAATGTGCATTGTTTGTCAGTCTACTCCTACCACAATGACATTGTCATCATTTTCATACTCAAAATTAGTTTTATTGGTGTTTATTAATTATTTGTGTGAATTACAAAGAGCCAAAGAAGTGGATGTTGACAAAGAGATGCAGCAAACGAGCCCTGTTGTAGAAAAAAGAGATCTACTCGGGGTGTGATACAATTTGATCAAATAGTAAATCAGAATCCAGTTGATGAAGAAATGGCAGGAACAAAACCTTGTTATGCTACAAGAGTGTCTGAAGTCATCATTGAAATCCTCCAGCAACACTTGATAACAAATGTTTCTTCATATCCTTGAATTCCAGGGAGTAGACACACTCACCAGTGTCTCAAATCCTTAAGAATTTTTATAGCACACACCCACTATGACTCTCCCGAGCCCGTAAAAGCCCGTCCCACGTAAAAAATTCAATCCCTTTGACTATGGGCAGCAGTAATGTCAAACCCATCTTCCCACGAAAAATCCTTCACACTAGAAAACTTGATCCAGTAATTATAGAAATGAAAGACTTCACTCTACGAAGTTCTGAGGATCCCAAACAATGGTGCCTAGGGACAAAATTCTCGAGCCCTTTTGCACCAGCTCGAACACCATATCCATGTCAAATATTTTTTTAAATAAGTCCCCGTACACCTTAAAAAATCCATCGCCGCAATGCCCTAAGCGTGCGTAAGCTTTACTTGGGAAATGAAATAAAAGACTTTTAAATGTAATAAAAAATATGGTGAAAGGGTATATAGTGAAAACTTGATAGCGTTGTACACAACACAACACAATAAAGGGAAGATCAAAGAAATTAATTTTATTTTATTTTATGATCGTCTTTTTCTTCAAGGTGGCATAATTTGGCCCTTTCAAGAGATGAGCATTGGAGAGAAGCAACTTGGGTGAGGACATGGCTTATATCACCTCGTACTGCATCAATTGTGATCTTTCGCATGCAAGTCGTTCTTTCTTCTTCATGGTTGTGCTCTACGTGAAGGGAATTTATACTTTACGCAAGTTTGTACCAGTAGCCTTTCCAATGCACTCAAGTCTCTCCTTGGTCTTCACAAACAACAATGAAATGGTTTATCCTCCTTGGTTGTATTGATTTACACGTTGGTCTCCTTCTAGCGCCAAATAATGGTCTTGTGAACAACACTCACAATACACAAAAAATCCATGCTGGTTGACTTGCTGCGCCATGAAACCACTACATGCAAAAACAGGGAACAATAACTTTTTCATGCAAAAAATTTCCACTCCATGTTTAAACATTGCCAATATCATGTTTCTGGTGAGAGGAATTTCTAACAATAACAAGTCTTTCCACGTAGATCCTATGTTAGACTTCTGCCACGTTTAAACAAGACATAAACTTCCTGCGCCGAGCAAGATATGCGAACAACTAAATGCCAAAATAGGTTTGCAATGTGTTGTGTCATATTTTGGAGAAACAACCAAATCTTTTTACACGCCTGCATTACGGTTCTACTGTGTCATATCCGTGCCATGTCCTCCTTTACCAAGGATTGATGTTTGCTTGCAAATGTTTATTTTAATTAAAGATGCCAACGCCATTGATGTTGTTCCTGAGAATAACCCCTCAGAGATACGTGACCTATGTTAAAAGGGGAACTTACAGAACTCGTATGGGTGCCCGCCTCCAAGACAAATATTATGCTGGTGGGAGACGACACGGAAGATACTGTTATTACTGGTGCGAATGCGGGTGTGAAATCCATGTGTTTGAAAAACAGGAAGAATCGTAGCAGGAAGTGGATGAATCGGATGAAAGATCGGTGCAAATCATAAAAAACAGGTAAAAGCCCGTCAAATTTAATCATTTTGAAAAAACGTCCAAATGACTGTCAAGACGTCAAATTTAGCATCACTGCAGAAACGTCCGGAGGTCCTCTAACTAATTTATTTAAAAAAGCAAGTCTAAAATTGTGGAATTGTCCTTTAATAATGAAACAAGGGTGAAAATTAAAATCATTATTATTGTCTTACACAAAATAGATGCATCACTATACAATTGCTAGAAATTCATGATCTAAAAACATATTGAAAAACCATCAAAAGCGAGCGAATTCAGTCAATAAATCACCATCTGGAAATCCTTCACAATTGTTAACTACTATAAACATTTATTTATAAATTTAAATTGATTTACAACAAAACAACTACTCAGGAAGCCTTCATGATAGACCACCACTCAAAACCATTTATTTATAAACAATTGTTCCAAGATCTAGACTGTAAAGTGTGTAAGAAGAGCCTGCGATTTTTATAAAACACATGAACGATGAGAATAAAGAATGCCCAACTATATTATTCAATGGCTTCTATAGAATAATTGAAGTTCAAACAAGGAATCCTTATTTAATTTCATAGTTTCCAACCAATATTTACTCATTTCTGAATGATTCTCAGTCCACATGTATCTAGGTTCATAATTTGTAGTGACTATATGCTGAATTTTGCACGTTCTCTTTGCAAACTACACTGTTTAAACAAAGTATATTCAATTCAAAAATTCCGAAAATTTTAGAAAAATATACAAATATTCAATGTGTAAATGTTGGTATTGGTTATGGCCTAGAAAAATGGATTGGATTCATGCTTGAAACAATGAATTCGACATGCTACACCAATGTTCCTTCATTTCCCTATCAACAAATCCCAAACACTAAGACAAACATATGTAGTGAACATATATATGTACAGGCAACCTGCCATTGATAAGACCTTGGTCAGGGCCTTGAAAAATGGATTGTGGGTGCATGGGAGAATTTGAACAAAGAAATGGGAATATCGTTTGCTTTGATGTATTCTTGTCGAGCCAATGAACACTTTGGTGACACTACTGGGAAGAATGCAGAGAACCCAAAAGTAAAAGAAGTGGCAGTTAATGTCAGTGCTTTAAATGGTACTAACTACCAAAACTTCAATAGTTTTTCAATTGAAAGAGACCCAAATTGGCTTTATTGAAGCCTAACTTGGTCACGTGGCTTTATTCCATAGATGTTGATTTTGTGACAGAGCCAATTGAGATTTTTTAGGACAATTTGCATTTAAAAGGAATAAAAATGGGAAAAGATGGTAAGAAGAAAGAAATGAAAAAGGCCTGTGTAGCAGTTCAATGTGTCATAATGTGGGTTGCTGCAGTCCTACTTGCTTCTTTTGCATTATGAAGGAACATAATCCTAACAAAGGCTGTTGAGATTACTGAATATTTCAAGGATATGCCATTCCAGAGTGATCATGATAGCAGTCACCTACTTATAACGAGTGCAGTGTGGAGCATAACAATGACATAGGCCAATGATCACTCTAGGGCAGAAAGTGGCTTTAAAGTGTACAGAATTTGCATATACCTTACCATGCAGCACATGTAATATCCAACACTATGAATGTAGAAGAATTTGCAGAGATGGTAGGAGAGGCAGGAGTGATTCCACCTTTGGTAAATCTTATGAGGGGGAAGTTAACATGGGCGAAGGAGAGAGTGGCTATGAGAGCTTTGGACCTGGCTACTTACCAGACAACATTTATTGCCGTTTCTCAAAAAATGGAATTGGTCATGGAATTGTTTACCTGTTATTTGGAAATTGTTTACACTCAATTCATACATTGTCCAAAAAGAAGGCTCAGGTACCACTGTCATTTACTAACAAGGAGAATGGGTGAAGCAGAGATGAAGAAAATGAAAGCGGAGGAATGGGCTATATAACTAAAATGCTGGCCTTTACATTTGCACAAATTGTTTTGCATACAAGAACGAGTTTTTCCTAGGAGAATTGGTCCTAGAGCTCATCTAGAATTAAGAAGATTAGTACGAAGAGTATTAATTTCCTTATAACTCCATCATGGTTAGCAATTAGTTATTGGAAAACAGACAAATGCATCAGCAGCAACGACCTGTCTTAATAGCAATTCAAGTCAAGGCCAAGGAAATTTTGTTGCCTTGATTATGGTGCAATATTGTTAAGCATGAATAGTTACATGAAAACGATGAAAACCAAATGCATCCTATATAGGTCCATCCACTAAAAAATTGAGGCTTCACAATAGAAAAACACTCAAAACCAAACAAAACCATGCATTTATGAACAAATATATTAGTAACAAAACGAGGCTCATTTTTAAGATATAACACAAATCAATATCAATATCAATCGCTCCTCAAAAGTGGCATGCAATTGGAGTTCATCCTGACAAAAATAGTAAAAACAACATTAAAAAGGTAAAAATGTCACAACCCATGTCCAAACTGTCAAAATACAGCAAAAAAACGAAACGAGATAACAACAAAGTCTTTGGCTAATATGTAAATTAGCTACCTTTTTTAATCCTAGAAAAACATGTAGATAATATTATAGGGCTTGCTGCAGATTAGGCAAAGTAGAACCACCTACGGATAATAATGGAAAATAAATTAGTGAAATAATCTAACCTACAGATAACAATGCTAAATAATTTAGTGAAATAAATCTAAACAAATATAAGTAGGCTAAATAAATTAGTGGACTCACTCAAATAACTACGGCCACTGCAGATTCAATTCATTTCAAACTGTATCTATAATGTTTTGTGGACACCTTTCCCCCGAGCCAAAATGAGAGGTTCGAAGAGGAGGTGGACATCTGTTAAACCAAAGTGGAGCCTGCGGTGGTAGGATAAGACAAAGATCTGCAACTGCCACGTGTAAGGAAATCGTGAACGGGAAACTCACAGAATAAAAGCAAATTGCATCCGAATGGAACAGGAACAAAACAACAAATAGAACGGCCTAACCAAAACAAGGACGATGAAATTACGGGAAAGTGCCTCCCGATAAAACACACCACCTCATCCGTATAAACCACCTATCAGCCGAGTCACATTCACAGGAAGCCGAGAAAGCAAACAACGATTTGCAAAAACTACAGCCACTCATCCATAAACGCATCGACACACTAAGAGCCCCCGCAAAAACAAAAACTCCTGTTAAAAATAGCCGCCGCATTCAGCATGCACCAAAAAAAACAACTATTAAAAATAGGCAAAAAAAGAACAAAACAACTATTAAAAATAGGTGAAAAAGAATAAACGTCCAAACGGCCGTCAAACTATCAAAATTAGGACAGTCGTAGAAACGTCCGAGGTGCCTTTCCCATAGGAGGAACGCCTTCGGCGTAATAACTTGAAAAGGCTAAAGAAATGTTTGCCCAGCCCATGAAACAGGCAGGGTTGCAGCAGGATTCCTGATTGTCAGGGGAGCAATCAACATTTAATTGACATTTTATTTCAAGTCTTTTTTCATAGTTTATTTTGAGAGATGGAAGCTTGACCCTTCATGCATGCTTTTTTTTGAATAATGATTTGCATCTACAGCATGCTTATTGCAATTCTAGCAATCTATCTAGAGGCATTTGGCATGGTACCTAGTCCCACTGCCCATAGATTGAAGTTGAGTTTTCCCTCATTTTTGGGGGGTTGTGTATTATATTTCCATTATATGTCTTGTTTTTTTCCCTTATAAATGGCTTAGCAGAGAGTCTAGAGTAACTTAGTTTTCTTAAGCATATCACCATTTACAATGTTACATTACAAATCTTCTATAAATTTCCCTTGAGCTTTTGTTCCTCCAAAGGTTGGACACTGTCAACTTTTGACTCTTATGTCTCTGTGTTCTTCCAAATCTTTGACATCTCTTTTCTCAATCCGTTTGTGCTTCAAGTTACACTGTAAGTCTATTACTAACTTAGTTTTCTTAGCATATCACAATTGGCATTGTTACACTACAAGCGTGCTATAAAATTCCCTTAAGCTTAAGCTTTTTACCTCTAAAGCTCACACTGTGTCAACTCCGGACTCCTGAAGCCTCCTTGAGTCATCCCAAATCCTCAATTCCTCTTTTTTCTCAATCCAGTTGTGATACAGTGCCAAGTCTAGCTCAGAAAACACACTTCCTGTCAGTGCAAACAATGCGAAGATGAAAAATCGGAATGACCATTCACAAGTTTATTTTGTAAAAGATATAAGCTGCTACTTCAATTTTTCTTCATTTTCATGAATATATAACAATGTCAAATTTTGAGTTCAATTCTTTATTTAATAACATTCTAATTTGAATGTTGGTTAGCATTTGATCCTGAGCTGTAGCCTTTGCTATTTACACTAAATCCCAGGCACAGGTTGGGCCTCTATAACAATGAAATCTCTATATGTTTTCCACTGGTTAGTGTACACAGGCAAAACCAATTTCTACCTGTTCTGGACAGGCTAATTGATCCATGACGGGCATTTTACTTTTCATATCCCAGGGTTTGTATTTGTCTATATATTTACGAATAAAAGTGCTGCATACTAGCATAGTCAACATATGAAATATAAATTCAATTATATATATACAATGAGAATCTAGATTTCAATAATCAACAAGAGAATTATGGGACAACCGTGCACAATTCTTTTAATCCTAGTCAGCCTTGACTGCTTCAAGGTCTGTACAAAGTGTTGTCTAACACAATAACTATTTTTTTGCTTGTTAAAATACATGGGTTGTGCATGCGTGCCCTACCTTGTAACTCAGAAAAGAATCATCAAGATAAGAGTACCAACCACAACCAGATGTATTCACAGATTTATAACAGTCTTCCGTTTCTATTAAGATAAAACAATTTGATTCATATCCAATTGTCTTGAATCATCTTGAATCAGGCCATCACATCAAACTGTTACACCATAACTAAACTAAGGAAAGTAATGATTAAATAACTTTCATCGAAGCCTGAAACTGGATTGTCAAATGCTGCTACCAAGGAGTCCAACCAATTGTTGCAGAATGTCTTCAACGTGTTAAATCACTGAGCAGGATCCAAAATATTCCCTCAAATTAATGTCTGTGGGTAAGTAGCTGTTCCTGTAATCCTTTCGACAAGACATTACAGATCAAGTTCCCAACAAAATCATTTCATCCTCCAAATTTTCAACGAACGATTATGCAGGGATGTTTCAAAAGCCTCCATAAAAGATATAAGATGTTAAATGCAGAAGACATGGGATACATTGAATCCAGAGGCCAAAACAGCCATTCATTCGTATAAGCCTAATTATACTGTAATGCATACTGGTAACTGCAATGCAATGTACTATAACTGAGACCAACATGTATATATTACTTCAGGCTGTGATCAAAATTGGATGCAAATCGTAGTGCCTCTCTTCCATTCTAGATGAGCCTATGTTCAAGAAAAAAGAGGCAATCAGCTGAACTGCAACATCCAGCTTAGCACCTGTCATTAATATTTTCTTCTGTCTGAGTTTCAATTTGGTACTCTTTAAAAGTTTAAACAGAAGGACAACTCTGTTTCTGTTCATGTTGGCACTATTTTTCACAACATCAGTCTAGACCATCAAGTGAAAACTATCAGTTTAGGGTCATCATTTTACCAGGCTATCAGCTATTTCCTCAAACAAGCCATTCGCTGCAAGTATTATCTCCATGAACATGGTACAGGTTTGCATTGTATATATCATTCTCCACAAGTATTATCTCCATGAACATACTACAGGTTTGCAGTGTATATATCATTCTCCGCAAGTATTATCTCCATGAACATACTACAGATTTGCATTGTATATCATTGCTTTCAAAATTTGAAAGGAGTCCAGACTCCTCAACATATTACTGGTAGTATGTACAATCACCAAAATATATAGCCAAATTGGGGTTTCCGAGACGATCATTAATTAAAATAGAAAATGATGTTCACTTTGCCAAATGCCATGTGTGCACAGGATTTTAGTTCAGTTCCATCCCCATTGTCTTCATCTAAATTAATTAGCTTTGGAACAACATTTGTGCTTTAACAATCCCATTTATTTGCTTCTGTATCAGAAGAATTTTATTAGCTTGTTCAAAAAAGATATCAGGCAGCTTTCACAAAAATCAGGATCCATTTTGTTTTCAAAGAAGATTAGTAACAAATAGGAAATTTATCTGGAGATTAAAGAGCACATCACCTAGTTTGCATGTGGTGGTTTCAAAGACTGGTTTGTAATGGACAATAAAGCTGCTTTAATAGCCCATTTCTATGTTAGCAATGATAATAAACTTCTAAACAGTCTGTTCAGGGCTGTTATACTATTAGTGGGTGATCAGAAGGTCAGACAGAGAATGGGACTAGGAGATAGTTGATAGAAAAACTAGGACCTGAGTATTAGATGGCTGATAGAAAACAAGGACTTGAGTATTAGGAGGTTCCTGCAATATGTTCATGTTGCGTTCTGTTCTGAATTGTTTTCCTTTCAAAGTTACTAACACCATTTTTGTGCCTGGTTCAAAATATAATATTTATCTCAATTTTTCTCTTTACATTCATGCAGCTTATAACATGGACAGGAAGGGAAAAGTTAAGGCTATTGGAATTGATCTTGGAACAACTTACAGCTGTGTGGGAGTATGGCTGCATGACAGAGTTGAAATTATTGTTAATGACCAAGGAAACAGGACCACTCCCTCCATGGTTGCTTTCACTCCCAATGATAGACTTGTTGGAGACCCTGCCAAGTTCCAGATTTCAGCTAATCCTAGTAACACTGTTTGATGCCAAGAGACTCATTGGAAGGAGATACAATGACCCCTCTGTGCAGGCTGACAAAAAACTTTGGCCTTTCACCATAGTCCCTGGGAATAATGACAAACCTATGGTTGAGGTGGCTTATAAAGGTGAGAGGAAGCTATTTGCAGCCGAGGAAATCTCGTCTATGGTGTTGGTGAAAATGAAGATGGTGGCTGAAGAATACTTGAAGTGTGATGTGGAGAATGCTGTGATTACTGTGCCTGCCTATTTTAATGAGTCACAGAAGAGGGCAACTAAAGATGCTGGAAAGATTGCAGGCCTTAATGTCATGCAGATCATTAATGAACCCACGGCTGCAGCAATAACCTATGGCTTTAATGCATTGAAGGAAGAGACAAGAAACATTCTAGTTTTCGACCTTGGAGGAGGTACCTTTGATGTATCCATTGCTACAGTTGAAAGAGGTAAGATTGAGGTAAAAGCTGTTGCAGGGGACATGCATTTGGGAGGTGAGGATTTTGACAACAGGATGCTCAGTTATTGTGTTCAGCAGTTCAACAAAAAATATAACATGGATATGAGTATAAGTTCCAAAGCCCTTCGGAGGCTACGTTCAGAATGCGAGAGGGCAAAAAGAAGCTTGTCTTCGGCGGTGGAGACTGTAATTGACATAGACTGCCTGCACGAAGGACAAGATTTTTACACAAAGATAAGGAGAGCCAAGTTCAATGAGCTCAACGGTGAGCTATTCAAAAAATGCATGCAAATAGTCGAACAATGTATGGAAGACTCCAAGATGGGCAAGCACCAAATCAACGATGTGGTATTAGTTGGAGGTTCTTCCCGTATACCAAAGGTCCAGGAATTGCTGAGTCAATTCTTTGGGGGAATAGGGCTCTGCAAAGTGTAAATCCAGAAAGCAGTTGCTTATGGTGCAGCTTTGAGGGCAGCTGCGTTGAACAAGGAAGAATTCCAGTTGGTCCTGGTGGACGTGACTCCTTTGAGTCTTGGAATTGAAGTTAGCCATGGTGTTATGCAGGTAGTTGTTCCCCGAAACACTCCCATTCCTACTCTGAAGGAGACAAATGTCACCACAATGTATGATAACCAGACAAGTGTAGCATTTAGGGTATACGAAGGCGAGAGACCATTGGTTGCACACAACAATATGTTGGATGAATTTGTCCTGAATGGAATTCTACCTGCCCGATGCGGAGTGCCAAGTATGAGTGTTTTCTTTCAAGTGAACATGGAGGGAATCCTAACAGTGTCGGCCCAAGACAGGGGAACTGGTATAAACAATCAGATTACTGTTACTAATGAGCGTGAAAAACTGAGCAAGGATGAGATAAATAGAATGGTTGCTAATGCAGACATATATCGAAAGGAGGATGAAGAAGCAGCAAAGAAGCTTCTTGCCAAAAACACTTTGGAGTGTTATGTTTGTAACATGAAAAGTAGGGTGATGGAGGCCAAGATCAAGGGTACGATGGGGATCACTGTTGCAGAAGATCTCATGCGGGCACTCAATGATGATGAGGAATGGTTAGATGAGAATGAGCGTACAGGAGTTCATGAGTTGCAAGCCAAATTGAATTAATTGGAGTTAAAATGCAGGCCCATAACATAAAAAGGAAATACACGGACTGAGCATTGTGCTTTTGGTTATTGTAAATGAGCACAGTAGAAGCCGGTGCACAGAAGAAGCCGGTTTATCAGTGCGGCTCTAATTTTTTCCTGCCGTCCAAAGAAAAAACTTGATATATTACGGGCTATACATTTGTGCTTAGATTAATTTTGGATAACACTTAAGATGAAAGCCATATCAAATGGTCTTTAAAATGGATATTCCTGAAAAAAATCTTTCTTTTACGGGAAATTCAGTCATTTCCCTATGGTTATTATAGAAGTTTAGAAGGATCATTCTAAGATAATTGACTCTGGAATAACAACATTGAATTTATCTCTATATATAGCTATTCCTTGTTTAAATTCAAAAAGATTTCTGGGTAAATTAAGGATCCATTACTCGCTCGGAATATGAGGTTAAAAATGAATTATAGTCTGGATGAATGTTGGTTCCATTGATGGTCTCACACTTGCGGGTAAGTTTATTTTATTCTTCTGTATACAAGATAATTAGCTGATAAATATAAATTTATTAATTGTTTTTGTGGTGATTTATGAGAGAAGTGGTCTTGTTCTAGGCAATACGACATATAACTATGAACTAAATCAGTAACTAAGACACATTTCTCATGCACCAGAGGAAAATTTCCTTTAACGTTTTAAAATCTATTCTAGTGTAGAACTTATTTTACACAATACACACGTGTGAGATCTATGGGATATGTTTTTTTAGAATTGATTTCAAATGCAGGAATCATTGTCATTAATGTTTATGGTCTACCTATTTATATATATTGATGTATGTGAGATCTATGGAATATGTTTTTTAGAACTGATTTCTAAGTGTTGGAATCATTGTCCTTAAGGTCTATGGATTAATTATATTCTTTTTTTTGTATTGTTAAAGCGGGTTGATAGGTCCCGTACCTATTAGATGCAGCTGGGCTCTTCAACCCCCAGATGAAAATATTTCAAAACAAAACTTTGGATGGTAAACACTTTTATTATACCAAAGCTATGAACTGGAGTGGTGGAGGAGCACTTTCTCTAAGTGGGACATGGGGTTGGCTTGGGTCCTTAATGTCCACCGAATGATCTGCATTCAGAGCACCCCACTATTTTCCTCTTGATCCATATGGAGAAGTTCGACTCCTACCTCAAAGTGTCCCCATGGACACTTATTGAAGGTGTCCCCATGGACACTTATTGAAAGCATCCAATGAACTCAATGGGAATGCAATTTCGGTTGATGATAACAAACTACTTGTAACTCACCAATAGCCCAAAACCTTGAGTTCATATTAAAACTTTGGATGGTAAACACTTTTATTATACCAGAGCTATGAATTGGAGTGGTGGAGCACTTTCTCTAAGTGGGACATAGGGGTGGGCTTGGGTCCTTAATGTTCGCTGAGTGATCCGCATTCAGAGCGACCCATTGTGTTCCGCTTGGTCTACATGGAGAAGTTTGACCCCTACCTCAAGGTGTCCTCTTGGCCACTTATTGGAAGTGTCCAATGAACTTGATGGGAATGGAACTTAGGTTGATGATTACAAACTATTTGTAACTCACCAATAGCCCAAGACCTTGAGTCAAAACTTTGGATGGTAAATGTTTTTATTATACCAGAACTATAAAGTGGAGTGGTGGTTTTGGAGGAGCACTTTCTCTAAGTGGAACATGGAGTTGGGCTTGGGTTCTTAATGTCCGCCGAGCGATCTGCATGCAGAGCGCTCCACTGTGTTCCGTTTGGTCCACATGGAGAAGTTCAACCCATACCTCAAGGTGTCCCCACGGCCACATATTGAATGTGTCCAATGGACTCAATGTGAATGGAACTTGAGTTGATGATTACAAACTACTTGTAACTCCCCAATAGTCCAAGACCTCGAGTCCGGATTAACTATATTCTTAACATTTATATTTGTAGAATAAAAAAATAAGATTTTTGTTTGTGTTTGAGTCATTTTAAGATGAATCCTCATGAGTAGTTATCAACGTAGTGATATGAACTTTATTTGAATTTAACTAGCCTATAAATATATGAGTGTATTAGTGTATCTACGAAAATGAGACAATGAATAAAGACTCACACATAGGAATGGTATTAAAGTTGGAAAATACAATTCTTTAATTTCAAGAGCATCGTCATGCTAAAATAAAAACCGAAAATATTTTAGAGAGCATTCTAACATTTACTAGTTATTTTGCACAAATTGAAAGATAAGGGTTAAGACACTTGTATGCATTGGATTGTTTGTTGACCTATTTTTAACGTTGTTTGTGATTTTGTTTAAGACACAAGGGGCTTGATAATACTATAAGAATAATGTAGGCTCCCATTAATATCTCCCATTTTTTACAGGGCTTGCGAGATGTTTAGATTGTAATAGGGATTTTAGCGAGTTTTAAAAAATAGTAGGAAGATTATTATGAATTGTAGACCAAGTCTTAGTGAACTTGCATCTCCAAAATGTGTGAATGATAGACTCAAAGAGATTGCAAATTAAGAATAAAATTATAATTGCATTGTAATGTTGTTTTAGTTAGATTTTTGTTTTGTTGGTTTGTGTTGTTTGGATATGTGTGATATTGTAATATTTTCAATTTAAAAGTAGGGGCTTAACAAGATCAAATTCGTAGAGATTCGTAATAAAACCAAGAAAATTAAGGTTTTTGATGATCAAAGTTAGGGGATCACAGTCATAGACTTTATTGTGCATTTTTCAGAAATGGACCATATCCATACTCATTGGATTTGATTAACCATTTCTTTACCCAGTTTAAAAATTGTTAGTATGGTTGCGTAGTTTCAATTTTCGAGGGTTGATTTGTAATGTAGCTAAATTCTAACCAACTTGATTTATTGCAAATAATATGAACTCCAAAGAAAATAGATCTCCTTCTTCGCTCCTGAATAATGAATTACAATGTTTCCTAAATAGGAAAACAACTCTCAACTCGTGTTGCCAAGTAAACTTTAACTAACTCTGACTAAATCTACTCTAGGTGGCAAAAACTACTATTTTTAGCAGTTTACTAAAACCTGCTATTCTTAGTAAGTTTGCATGCTTATTCCTACGGCCACAGAAATTGCCATGCATCTTCTACATCCCTAAATTAGAGGAATTGCCAACTTTCTAACTCATAATGCAACTAATAGACTAAAATTAACTAATGCCCAAAAATAGGAAAAAACCGAACTATAACTTAAATCCTAATTTTCGGCCTCAAGATGGTGGATTTAGGGCTTGAAAACGTGTCAAAAACTTGCCCCAACCAATAGGGTTGGTTGCCGCTGCGTTCGTCTCATCAAAACACGTGGTTTCAAAAAAAAAACGGACTCAAACGGACACCTAGAGCTCAAATTATGACCTTGTCAAGTTCCTGCTAATTCTGGCGCATCAATTTGCCTTGTTGTTTGGGCCCATCTCCTATTATTCACCATTGACGATTGTTTCCAAATTTGCATGCAATTGAGTATTATCCTACAAACTTTAAAACTCTAAACTTTTAATGCATTTCAATTATTTAAAGTATTTTATAAATTATTATATGCTCTAGAACCACCTCTACTTATGCAATTATATATGATTTATATTTGTTTAGATTTAAATTGCGACATGTTATGAGTGTATTATTAGTAAAAAACCACATTCCATATCTACATTTTGGTGAATCCACAATTATATCGGATAGTCACCTTAGGGTTTTTCTTTTGGTGAGCTCGCACTTATATTGAATACCCAACACAAGGTTTTCCTTTTGGCAAACTTGACTCAACTTATCCTCAACTTCGAGTTTTCACTTTGTGTAAAACCTACATTGTTTGTAGCATTTTTAGTGATTGCACTTTCCTCTTACTGATTGTCATAGGGGTTGTTTTTATTTGTTTCAATCTTCTAGCACTAACTCATGTGTATAATATTGGTTTTGCATTATTCCTTTACATGTTTATTTATTTTATGCCTTCCAAATTAATTAAAACCAAGACTCCAACCATACAAAGTGCTAGTTTAAATTATGATCTCGACGATCTTGTAGAAATTCCCTTGCTTTGACTTAGGGTTTGTGCAAAAATGAAAAATTGTTACTTTCAATGAGTCCCTAGCTCACATTGAAATTATACCAACTCCTCTTGAGACTTCTATGAATGAAAATACTTTGAATGGTTAGTATGTTTCTATTGAAGGTTAAACTAGTAAAGGGAAAGAGGTTGCTCTAATGGATCCAACTTGAATTCAAGACTTGATCTTAGACATCTCTTCAAGCATCCTAATGAAGTAACCAACATATTAAATATAATAAGGGATAAATAATCTAAAATTCAAGGCCAAGTACATATCACTAGGTCTATTATCTGTGAGTATCCATTAGTAATGGATACTTAAATAGTAGTAATGACCAATCATCTATTGAGGCACCTTCCTTGCCTTCTCATGTGGTCATCTATCAAAAGTCTTCCAACACCATTCCATCTTGTGTTTCCTATGATGTGCATGTCTCACTTACTCTTGTGACTCTTATCGTTGAATCTCATATGGCTTCTCAATGTTTGCTAACTCATTCGCTTCTCATATTTCTTCCATTATTCCTAATACTTCATAGTTGGCCTCTTTGCCTAATACATTTATTCCTAGATATTCTCCTATAACTCCCTTCCTTATAAGGTCACCACTATGATGAACTTCGTACACTAATTGCAAAATCAAATTAAGTGATTATCTCAAGGGTCTCAAAATTTATACAGGTCACTTAAAAGAAAATATTACTTAATCTTTCGGCTTAAGATGTGTTTTCTTACCCCTTCACAATGTTTTTCACTGATTTAAAATTCAAATCATGCCATTTTATGCCTCTTATTTAGACTTTGCACATGATGATCAATTATTGACTAAGTTGTTTTGTAAGAGCTTAAAGGACTATGCTCTCGATTGGTTCTATGATTTACCTTCGAGATCTATACAGACCTTTACCTCCCCAGTTGAAGATTTTCTTGCACGTTTTTAGTCATTAACATGAAGGTCATCTTTACATAGATTTCCCAACTAAGACAAGATGCTAAATAATTATGTATTTAGATTGAATAAGGGGGAAGTTGGGCCAATTTGTAAATCATACTATCAATCCGAAGGAGTAATTTGTAAGGACTAAGTTTTTTTTTCTCCATCAAGTTATTTTGTTGCTTTAATGACACTGTGAGGTTGCAATCGAAGGAAGACTCAATCACCTTCTTTAAAATTCTTAATTTTAGTGTTGATTTATTTTTTGTTTCATCATGTTTTGAGCCATATCCAAGTTTTCCTTGAGGATTAGGAGAGTCTTGTTGGTAATGGATATGATCCTCCAACACAAAAGTTTTGGAATGACCTTGTAAGTAAGAAGCAATATAAGGTAGGACATATCCATAAAGGGCCTAAAATAGAGTTGTCTTTATTTAAGTGTAGAATGTTGTATTATACAATCATTTTGATATCAAAAGCTATTTCAACCATTATGGTGGCTTGTATGAAGCAAAGCAATGAATGTATACCTTTAAACATTAATTCACAATTTTTAGCTGTCCATATGATTGCAAATGGTAGGATGAGATGTGTGTTACGTTTTTACCTATGCGATACATAAGGATTTCCAAAATATGTTAGTAAATTTAGGGTCTCTATCACTCACACTGGGTTTGGGGTTGTTGTGGAATTTTTGTACCTTTTTCCATAAATACTTCAACAATTTTACTAGCTAGAAACAAACGAGAGATTCCACAAAATGTTCCTACTTAGAGAGTATATCCATTACCACCACGATTACATCCATGTTGTCCAATTTTAGAAATTGTGTTTAAAATTCTATCAATATTTCCTCCTAACACAGTCTTGAAATTTCCAAAGGTTGTTAGATAATTGAAATATCGATTTTTCCTTCTTTTTTTTGACATAGGAAATAATTTTCCATAATGTTTTATACACCTACTTGAGACCTTCCATAAATATATCATTCTTTGTATGATGATAGGTCTTTAAAATCCATCATGGATGTCCTTGTATTGGTTATTCTTGCATTTCATATGCAATACAAATTTTCAATTGATAGTTTTGCATAAAAACAATCAGTCTTTATGGCATAAGTAATCTCATGTCTAGACATACTTATTTGAAGAAGGCGTGCCATGTTGAAGCTGTTAAATGAGTTCCCTTGTTGGAATGTCTTGTTTCTAATATAATTGTGTCACTTCTGCCCATTATAGCTAAAGTAATGACATTGCACGTCGTGTTGCCTCTTCCAACTCCTGTCGAGAAATAACATATGATGTTATATAGTACTTTCCCTTCTTGTAAATGATTCAACATTAATATTGTTGAATTTTGGTTACCCATTTTTGTTACTCTTTTGATAAAAAAATGTTGTTCCACAAAATAAGTGAGACTCTCATAATACATATTGACTTTGAAGCACCTACCCATAACATATTTACACCATTCTTTGACCACATGAATTTTAGGTAACATTTCCTTCTTATATGCGGGCCTCGCCAATGCGGGCCTCGCCAATTTATCAAATTTGATCCGTCCCCTCTCAAATGTTGGGGGCACCCTTACTCTCATCAATACTACACCAATTATGTATATGAAAGATTTTCATCTTACCAAAAACGCCTTAGAGAAATCTGGAGTAGTAGCTGAAATAGGAGGGGAAGTAAGTGCGGGCCTCGCCAATTTATCAAATTTGATCCGTCCCCTCTCAAATGTTGGGGGCACCCTTACTCTCATCAATACTACACCAATTATGTATATGAAAGCTTTTCATCTTACCAAAAACGCCTTAGAGAAATCTGGAGTAGTAGCTGAAATAGGAGGGGAAGCAAGTCTTTTTTAAGTTGTTGGAATGCTTGGATGGTTGCATCTAATTATGCAAATGAATCTTTCTTCACTAAGGCCATAAAAGGTGTAATAATGTGAACTAGTTGCGAAAACAATTCTTCACTAACCAGTCAAATCCAACGATCTCCTCATACCTTTGATGTTTTTACGTATTGGACATTTTGTTTATGATGCTATCATCTTAGGGTGAATATCATGGACACATTCATGTGATGCTACATGTCCTAAGTACTCTTGTTATTTCACTCCAAAAGCCCATTTAGACTTTTTAACACATAGTTAATTTTCTTCCAACACATGTAACACCTTACATATATGCTACAAATGTTCTTCATATGTTTTACTATAGAATAGGATGTCATAAAAGAAAACCAAAAATCATTTCCAAAATAAATCTATGAAAAGTGAATTAATGGGGCTTTGCAAAGTAGACATAGAACATTAATAAGGCCTAATGGCATAAATAAGAATTCATATTGACTCTCCTGTGTACAAAATCTAGTATTATGTACATATTCATATTTGATGGTACTCCAACCACATATCTACTTTAGTAAAGAAAATATCACCATTAAATTCATCAATAACATGAATATGAAACTTATCTTCAAAGGTGATTTTGTTGAGTTACCTATAATTCATGATTATTCTTCATGATTCATCTTTATTTTTAATCATGACCATTGCAAATGAGTAGGAAAACAATACATGAATCAAGCATTTCCTTGACCAATTTAACTATTTTATTTTTTAATTTATAGTATAAGGTCAAATATTTGGCAGAAGATTTCTTGGTACACTTTTATAGAATAATAATGATCTCAAACTAAGGTAGGTTGTTTTGTTCCTAAAATTTTGTTATAGAAGTTGAATGATCTCTTGAAGCTCTTTCTACATTAAGTATTCTTCCTATTCTACTTTTAATGAGTGTAAATGTGCTAACATATGATAAAATCCAATTTTAGCAACTTCTCCATCATGTGGGAACTATTGATACCTAATTTTGGTGTAAACTTGTTTATTACACCAATGCTTTTAACATGAATTTGAACTTATGGTCCCTTAGTTTGGATTATGCCTATACTATCACATTTTCTCTTGATTTCGACTCTTTATTCCTCAATGTTTCCCACATACTCTCCGTCTTCCATTTTTATCTCTTGTTAGTATTTTCCCATGGTCCATTTGACTATTTTACCTCCTTGCATCTCTTTCTTAAGTTTTCTAGGCTTGAGACACTATTGACGTCCAATATTGTCTCGATCTTGTCGATTATATCCCTTGCGGAGTTTCATGATTTAACTTTTAACTAGGCACCTTGTTTCATTTTTTCACTTCATTGTGGGTTAACTTGTATTTGCTAATAGGTTCGTAATTTGAAATTGAGAAGGCTATATATACAAACCCCACAGAAGCATATTAATAACAAGTTCCTATGATTTATATATCAAGCACTAAAGGACATCTATTCAAGTTTTTATAGGATTTATCTAACTACATGCTTGTATTAAAAGGAGGCTTATGTGAAATTCATGTAATATCTTTTGCTTTACCTAAGGCTAGAGAGGAGGAGTGATACCTTTCTCAAGGAATTATATATGCATAGAACTACATGAGGCCCTTATTCCACACTGATATGTAGCACAACATTTCCAATTGAGATTTTCCTTGGTCTATTAATCTTTATCACCTCACCTATTTTTTGCTAAGTTGATAGGGTTTTGAGAAAAGAGATGGCATTTCGTTATCCTCGTGTGTCATTGCAAAAATCTAGAACATAGTATTATATTTTAAGAGCACATGAAGGTGAATAGAAAATCTAATAATAATCTTAGTAGTGCAAGGTAGTTTTAGGAACTAAAGTACAAAATTGACATTTGAAACTTTCTAAGGATAGAATTGGTAGTCGTTATTGTCCCTTATGCTAATATTGTCACAGAAACATCAAAACATGATCAAATTTTAGGATCCCTTATATTATGTTTTTTGAGTCTTCTCTCAACTTCTATAGACTATATTATCACACATGTATGATCATTTTAGGTACGAATTCTTATTTTGCTTTTTTACGTTCAATATCACTTCTTCAAGTTCAATGTCACTTGTTTCTTTTCAATCATATGCCCTTTTTCTATAATTTGTAGGTTGCGATTTTTTCTATATTTCATTTTATGTTATTATAATCTAAATTATGTGAAATTTTAACACATTTAGGGATTTGAGTTAAAATATTTAACACATGAACTAATTATGTGTCTTTGAGGTGATTACATACCCATTGTGGACAAAAAAAATTGGTAATTAATCATTTTGACAATGTTGGTTGTGACTGTGCTTCTTGGCTAAGACAAATACCTACATCATATCCCCACTTAGTACATCTTGCTATCTCTCTCCTAGCTTTCTTATTCCTACACATTGATGTGTTAAAAAATTATGAATACAAATCCATAAAATCAGTAATTAACCTCAATCCATCATGATGCAACTTCTATATTTCATCCACCATCTCCCTGTCCAAAACCATATAGTAAGGCCAGGATGTGGAATCTGGTCCTGACCGACATGTACGGTCTTAAACTGATACATCTTCCAACTTTTATTTCAACTGCACTATCTTTTTTGAGTTTTTCATCTTCCTGAGTGGACATTTACATGACAAATTACCTTCAAATCCCTATATAAACAAGTTTATATCATCTCATTCACTAACTTGTAACAACTTGACACTCTCATGAGCTCTCGTTGCAAAAATTAACACAAAAGGAACCCATGACTCCCTAAATCTTCCCAAAACTGATGAACATCCACTAGGTTAACCACTACTATAGTTTTGATGCACTCATCCATGTCAAGGAGTTCATCTTACCTCATTTCCAAGGATTAAAAGATTCATACTCATTGCCTTAGCTAGAGCACAACCATCTCAAGCATGTTCAAAGTGATTCAAGTTGTTAACTGGCTATATTCATTTAGATATCACATGTTATTTGGAGAACTATGTGTGGTTTGAGGCCTCTTCAGAGTAGTGTTGGTTTAGGCGATGCACGAGTTACATTTTAACCCAAACATTAAACTTCTTATAGGGTCTTCCACCCACGGTTAGGGTTTGAGTTTCATTCAACAAATTTCAGAGGGTTTCGGGATTCTGTGACACTTAGGGTTTGATAGTGATACCTATTTCTAAATAATCAAAGGGAACAAAAAGTTGTAGAACTGCATTCCTAGCATGTACAATACTATATAATAGGTCCAGGAACATACAAAAATTCCTTGCAGAGATGTACAATTCCATACTAGTGCAGTTTTAGGTCACATTTTCAAGAATGAATCATCTACATGTGTATGCATGCTAAATAACCTTAAGCTAATCTAATAAAGGATTTAACGCCAAGTAAATCCTAGCTTAATTCTCTAATCTAATACATCAAGATAAAACATTAAAAGAAGCTACAAACTTGCACAAAATGTTAAAAACAAAGAATGCAAACCTCCTTTTGAAATTGGATGCGCTTTTGATATGTAGATATTTCCTTCTAAGATGAACATAACCTAAATGCATGATCAAAGGTGCTACTAAAGGGAAGAGATCTCCTCAAAATAGCCTAAAAACCATGTTTGAATCTTTTCTTATCAACTTTAGTAAGTAAGGGGGTTTCTTAATTTGGAAAGCCTTTTTATTATAGAAATGTTCTCTTGAGTGAGTACAAGGTGTACAAGATTGTAAAGATGTAAAAGTGTAAATTGGTAGGAAGGTACTAGGTTGCTTATATAACTTTCCAATTTCAGAGAAGCATACATCCTATTGAATGTGGAATAAAGGAGATGTAGAATTAGGAGTGAATAAGTATGATTAGAAGAGATTAATTAGGAATTAATGGCCCATGGGAGTTAGGGAAGGTTTAATTAATCGATTGAGATTAATTATAAGGTCATGTTTAGCTTGTAGAAGCCATTTGGGGATGATTTGGAGGGAAATTAGTAGAATTAGAGGGGTTGAGAGGGACATTTAATTAATAAGAGGGTTTATTAATAAAATGCAAGATTGTAAAAGGGTAATTAAATGATAATGGGTAATTAATCAATTAAAAGGGGATTTTAACTAACAAAGTGATGTTAATTGACATCCAAGATGGGGGAAGATATTAATTAATTGGCGATATATTTCCAATTAATTGAGAGGATGGTCAATATTAGCTAACTACTAGAAAATCACTAGTTATATAATGATGACGGGAAGAAGACAAATAGGAAAATTTTAGTATTAAAATTGTGTGGTGGAAATTAGGTGTCTACATTTGCCACTCTTTGATGTGATGTAGTGCAAGTGACACCATTTCAAAGATTTAGTAAACAATTTTATTTTGTATGGGTAGAAGAAAAATTAATATGATGGATGATGCCCCCTTGAGCATCGATGGGGTGATAGAAGAAGGAGATTGACACTTGAAAAAAAGAGAAAAATGACCATGTTAGAAGAAAATCCCAGTAGGACATTACAACGATTGAAACCATCATGGTGAGATATATACATAGGGAGGGTAAAAACAAGTCATTTTTGCCACTATGTCTCAGTAGGTTAGAAAAAATGGAAAAAGTTAGTTAGAGGGAATGTTAGTTAGAATGGGGAGTAAGATAGACGAGGGTTGGAAAGATCATATTGTAGCTTGCATACCGTTACAACTTGGAAATACCTTTTATGATGTAAGCATACAAAAAAAGGTAAAATGCCTTAAAAATCCATAGTACTAATATTTGTGTGATGTTAAGGGACTGACTCAAAGCACGATACATAAGCAATGCAATGTGAGAAAGTAAACAAACAAACAATCAAACAAACAAGTACAATTAAATACACTCCAACAAACAATGTTCAAGACAATTGTACCAATGTTTTTGTTATCCAACTTTAATACCCAGATGTTTGAGTTATATGAGAAGTGTTAAGATGGTTAAGCAATGATATACAGAAGGGGATGAATGAAAGACGTAGAAGTCCCAAGAAAAGTAAACATGCATTATCGAATTCCCCGGAGTAACGATATATATATTGGGAAGACAAACATAGTATGCAAGCAGGCTTGGTGATGAAATAAGATCACAAGATGACTCGTATGTCATGTACTAGAGCTAGTAAGTGCCGAAGTAGGATGTTTGTGGTATAGTTTCCAATTTTTAGTGTTTTTGCGTTAGACACTGGTTTTTTGGGTTTTCTGATTTTGTGCAGGTTTTTGAATTTTCTAGGTTTTTCGAATGTTTAAGTTTTTCTAGGTTTTCCAAGTGTTTAGGATTTTCTAGGTTTTTTGAATTTTTAGGATTTTCTATGTTTTCCGAATGTTTATGATTTTTTAGGTTTTCTAAATGTTTAGGATTTTCTAGGTTTTTCGAATGTTTAGGAGTTTCTAGGTTTTTTGAATATTTAGGATTTTCTACGTTTTCCTAAATGTTTAAAATAACAACACACTAAGATTCCCATAGCGAGAGGTGAGAATATATAAGGGTGAAGTTCCTGTGCATATATACAAGAATATGACAAGCTGGATCAAGGCCAAGAGAGATACGTTCAACAAGATTACGAACCTCAAGCTACTGAAAACTTAAGAAGGAGCGATCATGCCCCCAAGTGCGATGTGCGTGTGAATAGTGGAATCCTCTTATGACGCCATGGAAACCAGTTTTCACCAAAGGACCTGCCTAAAGTGCCACAATTGCTGTCGTTTTCACACTTGGACGAATTGATTTATCTTTACTATTTCTTTAGTTTTCATTTTTTGAATTTTGAATTTTTTGAATTTTTTTTAAACCTCTGAATGCATTTGAATTTAGGTGTAGAAAGTTCTTGAGGTGCATGAAATTCATGGGATCACCGAATCTTCAGAACCATCAGGACATGGGTGAGCTTATAAGCTCCAGACCCAAATTTGGCCACTACAACGTATGACCCTAACTAAGTCAGGCTCAAAATTTCCTTTCTTTTCCCGTTCCTTGGTGGTATTTAACCAATTTTCTTTAAGATAAAGATCTCCAATCTCAAATTCATGAGGGATATTATGCACTTGTTATAGCTAACTAGCATGTATTTGATTATGATACACTTTAAGGTGATCTAAGGCATGAATGCATATTTCTTCAAGCAGCACTTGAGCTCTTCCAGTCTAGCCACTCTATAATCCTCTTCATTATCCAAATAATCTTTTAGGTACATTCGCTAAAGAGGGAAGCTCTATCTCTAAGGGAATGATGGCTTTCAGATGAAAAAAATAAGAGAGCATGGGTTTGTACATGTAGGTGCATGCATATGGAAGTACGGTAAGCCCATAAGGCATGATGGATTTGGAGGTGCAAATTATGGAGATTATTTTACTGACCATATTTTTCATAACGTGCAATCAAGCGTTTTCTGTAGTTGGCCTCAACTTTCCCATTATGTTGAGGATAATAAGGGGTAGACCATTTCTTCATAGACTTTGAAAACATTGACAAATGGTATTCACATGTTTGTTATTAAAAGATTTATCATTATCAGAGACAATAACAAAAGGGATACCATAATGAAAAATGATCTAGTTCATGATAAATTTAGATATCTGAGCACCCGTAACATAGGTGAGAGGAGACAACCTCCACCCATTTGGTAAAATATTTAGTTGTAGTGATGATATGCTTATGGCCATCAAATGAAGCAGGTGTGAAGATTTCCAATAATATTGAGACCCTCATTTGGAAAATGGCCACGGTGTAGTGATGGGTTGCAAATATTGAGATGGGGCATGTATCAAGTTGCCATGTTTTTTGACACGAGACACATTTCTGTACGTACTGACAAAAATCTATTTCCATCAGTAGTCCAGTAATAATCCTATACGCAGAAGTTTCTTTGCTATGAATCATACCGCTAGTATGAGCACCATAGTATGCTTTCTTGCACCTCATTTGGTTGCTTGAAAATATCCTCTTCTAAGTTAATACACTCATAACAAAGTCTCATCATAGTATCCTCGATGATAGAGAGTAGCCCCTAAGGAGGGTATAACACATTATACACTGGATAAGGGTACACTTTTGAGAGTGGGAAGTATCAGACAGGGAAGGTACTATCTTGTGCATGTAGTTATAAATATCCACGTACCAAGGGGAAGGGGGACCAAATAAATTCACATACCAAACATGATTCTTGGTATATCATATGCAAGGTGCTGTTAAATGTCTCAACCAGGAAACACATTTCTTTTGCTATCATGCAGTAGGCATAAGAATGAATTGATTATAGGCCATGACATCCAACAAAATTATTTTGAAATCGGGGGATTTGTCTGAAAAGATATTTGGGAAAAATATTCTTTGAGACTATCCACCGTGCGCTAATAAGTGCTAAGCTTCTAATATTTAACATTATACTCATCATTAACTTGTTTAATAATGAGTTGAGAATCACCGATGACCTGAAATTGTGTAATGTTCCAATCGATGGTGATTTTAAGACCAAAAATAAGGGCCTCATATTCAATAATATTATTGGTACAAGGGAAATCAATCCTGAAAGCTCTTGGTAATCATATTGCGTGTAGGGGCGATCTAAGATAACACCTGCACCTGAACCATGAAAATTAAAGGATACCCATCAAAGTAGATCTTCCATGTGGTCGATTCTTTGACAAACAAAACATAAGTGTTAGGTAAGTCAAGACTTAGTGGTTTTGTGCCTAGACAACGAAGCTTCTGGTGAGTTGATATGTTAAGACTTGTCCCTTTGACTCGCTTTATGATTAACATACTCAATGTTAAATTCAATGAGTTATATGATCCAGTTGGCCATCCTCCCGGTAAGAGTGGGTTTAGATAAGAGATATTTAAGTGCGGGTCAACTTTGGATATAAGCTTGGTTTCGTTATCAAGCAGGTATTGGAGAAGTTTTTGGAAAGAAGAAGGAACTACAATTAAACATGCCTTCTCAATCTATGGGTAATTCAATCTCATAAGATATTAGGGTGCGGATAATATGATAGGATGGCTATCTCTTTGTGTTATGAGCATCATACTATGTCTAAGAGCGCATCTATAGGAAATCCGATGTAGCCAGAAATATACAACTGAAGGGGTTCTCCTGGGGTAGGTGGTATTAGAATAGGTGGATTGGGCTAGGTATTGCTTCAATTGTTCAAATGCTTGTTGGCAGTTATGGACCCCAATCGAAAATCCACATATTTTTTAATAAGATGGGTGAATGAATGACACTTATCACCAAGTTGAGAAATGAATCTATGCGAATAGCTTGGATTTTTCCCTACAAGATGCGAAGCTACTTAAGGTTTGTGGGAGGAGGAATTTTAGTAATAGTTGTAATCACTTTTTCCTAGATCTAGTTCAATTCCTCTTCTGGAAACAATGAAACCCAATAATTTTCCTGATATTGACTTGGGGTATAACACACATGTTCTTTGGTCTTCTAGCCTGCCAATATTGAATTCTTGGAGTTCGAACGGTCAAGTTTGGATACGATCAGAAGGATTGCTGCAATCGTCTCTTATCTTTTATATTGTGACATTGCTGTTAACGGGAATATCATCGCAGTCGACAATCCTCTACGATATCATGCAAAATATTGTGAAGATTATGACTATTCAAACTTGTAGTAGATGCCCTGCTGTTAGGACTTAGTTTAAAGGATTCAAACCCTAATTAAAATATAGGTGTTAGGGTGCAAGCCTACAACTTGTATCAATACCTTATTTAAAATGGAATAATGAGTGGTTTGATCAAAATATGATCAAGAGTACACCCAAAACTGAAAGAAATCGGTATCGTAAACATCCAGTTTCAAATGTGGTTTATCAAATAACTTTGGAATTTTCGTTCATGAGTTCATAATTTCATCCAGAGAATGACTGCGAGAGTTAAGTTTTAGTCATTAATGTGATAATAAAATCTAATGCAAGTTCTTAGTGGATCGTAGCCAACAGTTAAATTGATACCACGTTAAAGTTTGGCGATGTCTTGCCTACGTCTTTGTGCATTCAAGTATTTATGACGTTATATTTCTGCAAGATCCATTCTACTAAATATGTTTCCTACTATTGCAATATGAGGAATTGTCACAAAATGAAATGTTCTCTAATAACATACACAGAAATGATTCTTAATAGACACTTCTTTGGAATCTAAACTATGACCTTAGTAATCTCCTCCACCTATCCTCATGGCACTACAACAGAATCATTTTCCCTGGGCGTTCTACACCATGATTTTGGACTTGCTGAAAATACTATCCAAATAAGCATCTACTATATCGTACTACCAAATTGCGAAATCATAAGGCAATTATAGCATGGATCATATGTAAAATTCTTCACATTTTTCTAGTTTACTTAGATTTTTGAAAACACCATTTGACCTGGGTAACAGAAATGTACCATAATGCAGTAGTAACTGTAGTCTTATGTAGGTCATATTTACACTAGTCCCATTTGACCGTTGTAGTGTTCAAGTACCAAAATGCCACGAGGGATAAAATGTTTGCATGTACTGTGGCGGAATGGTTGAAAATGCTTATCCTTTTGGTGGCCGGTGCAGGGTAAAAATCCCCATCCTCAAGGACATTCACATATACACTTTCCCTAAAATTTGCGTAGAACCAATATTCCCACATGCGCTGGTCTCGTGAACATGCACGATATTAGAGATCCATTTTGAATAATCAATGGGTCTACATATAGCCTAGTTGGTCAATAATGGGGCTCAAGCTCTTCTTTTTCCAAGAGAGTTGACATGCTGGCACATAGGGTTGGGACAATTTATGCATTATGCTACTGAAGTGATGTCCATGTGGCAAGTAGATTGTGGACAACCAAATGTGGTTCGAGTGTGTTCGCCATGTGGGCGCATAAGGACTAAGGAATGTGGCATAAAAAAATTCTCGGAACGTGGAGCCATGTGGTAAATGTTATGTGGACTTGTTGACTAATAAAATCGCCCAACTTGCCAAATCATCCAGGTTGCTTCCATCTATGCCATGATGTTACCATGAGATAGTACCATTCAAATAATAACTTGGTATAGCATCTTCCATATGTGTAGGATTGGAAAAGAGATTGAGCTCTTCCTTTATTCGACGTTGTAATGATACCATTTTGGCACCAATATAATGATCACTTTTTTAAACCATT